>OY986042.1:50565340-51168992 GCA_963920215.1 Nineta flava | reverse complement strand
AAAAACAATAGCTAACAATTCTCTTGAAAATGTACTATATCGTTTTTCAGTGTCTGTCAGTTTTCTTGATGTGAAAGCGAGTGGCTTCCAGACGTTATGAATTTTTTGTTGCAAAACTGCACCAATGCCAGTACCGGAGGAATCAGTGAGAATGCAAGTTTCAGCGTTCGAAACAGGATGTGCTAATTTAACAACATCAATTAATTTTTGTTTAGCTAAATTAAAAGCTGAAATTGCACGTTCATCAAGAATAACTGACTTCGTTGAAGTTTTACCGTGTTCAACAAGTTTATTCAATGGAGCTAAAATGTCACCACAATTCCGAATAAAGCGATTATAAAAATTAATCATCCCAAGAAAATTTCGGAGTGATTTTTGATCGTTCGGAATAGGAAAATTTGAAATAGATTCAACTTTGGAAGGAATAGGGGTGATTCCTTCAGAATCTACGTGATGTCCTAAAAAATCTAATTTTGTTACACCAAAAATAGATTTCGAAGAATTTATTAAAATTCCAGCCTCATTGAGAATGTTGAAAACAGTTTTGAGATCTTGAGTGTGTTTTTCTTCGTTTTCACTCGCGATTAAAAGATCATCAAGATAAGTGAAAACAAAATCTACATTTCTAAATAAATCTGCCATAAATCTAGAAAAGGTTTGAGCTGCATTGCGTAAACCAAAAGGCATTCTCAAAAATTCAAATAGACCAAAAGGAGTGATAATGGCAGTTTTCGCGACATCATAATCGTGTACAGGAATTTGATAATAAGCTCTTTTTAAATCAACTTTAGAAAAGATCTTTTTATCATTTAATTTCACATTGAAATCATATAAATGAGGAATTGGATATCTGTCAGGTACCGTGATCGAATTCAGTCGACGATAATCACCACATGCACGAAAAGAACCGTCCGATTTCTTTTTCATGAGAAGAGGTGATGACCATTCAGAATTCGAAGGTCTACAAATACCCAAATCTACAAGTTCCTGAAAATGTTTTTTAGCAGCTGACAACTCTTCAGGACATAGCCTGCGATATTTAGAAAATATCGGATAAGAGTTTGTCACAATGCGATGTCGAGTATTATGTTTAGCATTAAGATTGAATTTTTCTGATTTGGTTAAATTTGGAAAAGAATTTAAGATTTCTGTAAATTGATTTTGAAGTGAGATCACTTCAATGCATGAATTAATAGGTTTTAATAATGTTTGATTTTTAAAATCGATATTCAAATTGAATTTCTTTAGAAAATCTAAACCTAGAATGCCATGAATTACATCCCCAACAATGAATTCATGACGAAAAACCAAATCATTTCCAAAATTGAGAAAAATTTCAGAAATACCAAAAGTATTAATTTTAGTATTGTTTGCTGCAATAATTGAAAAAGGTAAATTTGTAAATTTACATGATTTACAATACGACTTTGGAATCACAGATAGTGAACTTCCAGTGTCAACCAAATATCGAGTACCTTCATGTAAGAGATCGTACATGAAGATTAAGTCGTACGATGATGATGTTGTGTTATTGAATTGGGTTTTTTTATTGACAGAGCTACTGACCAACTCAACAGGAGCTCTTAGAATTTTTTTGAAGTTTTATTTGAATTTATACATGGAGTATTTAATTTACAAAAAGAACAAGGAAAAACACACTTACGTGCTTTGGTACCATATTTATTATGATACCAACACACAGACTTCACCTGAACTTTGTGTAAATTGGTTTTTGGAGTATATTGGGTCTTCGAAGGTGACTTTTTTGAATTTTCCAGTTCAGTAACTTTATTTTTAAGAATATTTAATTCTTTATTTAACATAAAATTATCTGTTTTATGAATTTCTGAAACGGGAAAAGAACTGATATTAGATACAGAATTCAATTTATAAATATCATTAGCGAAATTAACAATAGTTTTCAGATCAACATTATTGTCAACGGTGACAAGTTGAATTTGAATTTGTGTGTCTAATTTACCAATGAATAATTCACGAATGAAATGTGAATCAAGATTTAGACCACTTGATAGGGATATCATTGTATTATATAATAATTGAGGAGTATCGAAATCTTTTTGAGATAAATTTAATAATTTATTTAGACGATCTTTACGAGAAAGTCCAAAAGTTTCCTTTAGAATATTTTTGAGTGTATCAAACTGATTTTCTTGTGGTGGATTTACAATAATATCTCTAACATGAGAAGTGTAATCCTCAGGTATAGCTAAAGAAGCTAGCGTGAACTTAGTTTCATCGTCAATAATATTTTGAATAATGAAGAAACGAGAAACTTGAATTATCCATAATTCAATGTCTGTTACATTAAATTGTGGAAGTTTTTGTAAATTTGGAAGATGTATTGTAGGTGCATCTAAATTCGGTAACTCATTTCGATTTCTAGGCATATTAAAAATGAAATGTCAAAAAAAATAATAAAAATATTTTTTTTAGAAATCGAAATAGTTATAAGCGTAAAGCAAAAATAAGTATTATAACAGAAATAAAAGACTTATCTGTTAAATTTGGTGGGTGGTATGCTATATTTTGTAAGAATTACAATATTAAATTCGTCCAATCCAATTATCCAATAGTCATGTGTTGGAAGATTTTGGAAATTTTTTCTTTAAAATATGTTAATTTACCACCCTCTTCGTTTATTTGAGCTCAGGGCGCCAAATTGTTGAGATAATAGATTGATATGATAAATAATTATTATTTAAATAAATAATAAATAAGTGTTAAAGATATAATTGATCTTTATTAAATTGAATTATGACATATTATATATTTATATGTAAATTATCAAAGTTGTTAACATCCAAAACAACCGTGATAAAAGAGAGAAGTTATAGTTGTTAAGCAACAGATAAAAATGATAAATAAAATTATAATAATAATTTAATGAAAATGCGATACCGCTACAAGTGCTTGCCTAGTCTCACTATCTCTAAGCCCATCGATGAAACCATCTATGGCTGAACGTTCTCGAATTTCTTCTGATGCCGTAAGGTATGCTAGTCGAACGAGTCGAGCGACATCACTTTCAAATTCTTGTAATGTTTCATTTGGTTTTTGGATTCGATTCTTTAGTTGGGAATGATAAACGTGTTCCAAGTGGGAATCTCCAAACCGGAGGTCCAGACGACCGCTCAACAGTTTGTAATCGTTACGTTCCGTCGGTGACAATGTTTGCAGCACATCTGTAGCGTCCCCTCTCAAGGCCACAGTAAGTTCCACTGCCCTCCGATAATCTGACCACTCGTTACTAGCTGCAGCAGCTTCAAACTGTACAGAGTAGTTAGCCCATGATGTTTTTCCATCAAAGGGTGGTGGTTTTGTGTGTTGTTTCCTTCCGTGTTCACACCTTGAAGCACTGTTATTAACTACCGCTTCTCTCTCATGTTGAATCTATCATCGAAGACTTCCATAGATTGTAAAGCAACATCGATGGATTTTTGAACTGTGTGTAACTCTTCTTTCATGACATTTTGTAAATCGTCTTTCATGGCATTTTGACTTGCTTGTAACTCTTCTTTCATCGCATTTTGTAAATCGCCTTTCATGGCATTTTGACTTGCTTGTAACTCTTCTTTCATGGCATTTTGTAAATCGTCTTTCATGGCCTGTATCGTTTCCATGTTCTTGGCATTTTGGTCTTTCAGAATCCATAATTCTGGGTCCACTCCTTCTTCAACAAGTGCTTCCCGCAACCGTTGAACCAATGCCCCCTTCTTGCCACCGCTATCAAGATCCCTTTCTTCCAGTTCACTTCTCAACTGAGCGACGGTTAAATTATTTGTATATATAATAAGTTGTCATTTTTTTTTTATATATATTTTTTTTCAATTTACCCCAAACACCTGACACCAAATGTAACGGTTTGCCCCGATTCGTTTATTGAATGAAGTAAATTCTTTTTGACTTTAATAATTTATTGACGATTTAAAATATTATGTGTATAATTTACAAAAGTTATAATTTCAAGAGTATTTTTTATAATGTTCACCGTTTGCTTGTCTTTCACATACTGCCATATATTTCAATCTGTATTGATAATAAAAACAATATCAACATTTCGTTGTCCTAGAAACATTACATAATTTGTTCAATTCCACTTCCACAGGTAACTTAGTTTCGTTCGAAAATACGTGGTCAACTGCTAGGTTAATATTCGTTACATTACTATAAATATAAATTTTGAGTAGTAAAAAGTGGTTTTGAAATTTTTAAGCTTGGCTGAAATTTATTCGCGGATTCGATATTTTCCCGTAATTTCACGGCAAGTGAAAAATTATTAAATTTAAATCAGGCTATTTTTGTTGGTAAATTTTCAGAAAGTATAGAACAGTTATTTTATGGTTAAATATCAAACTTGGTAATAATCTTCTACTTGAAAATGCAGTAAACAGTTTTGGTTATTCGATCATGTTCACACAACAATGTCTTATCTTTCGTTTTTCTTGGTGAAAACCTCATACTAGAGTTATCACCTCTCATTTTTCATAGAGAAAGATTTGACAAAATAATAATGTTTTTGTTTGTTTTAATGCGGTTTTATTTATATATATATATATATATATATATATAAATATATATATATGTATATATATATATATATATATATATATATATATATATATATAGATGAATATATATAGCGTCAAAAAACGATCGCGTTGAATAACTAACGCTTAACAACTTAAGCTTACGCTACGCGTTGGTTAACGTTTTGCGTGTACGAATGCTTCGCGTAAATTAGCGCTTTGCGTTAATTAACTAAAGCTTTGCGTTGACTTGCTTACACTCCGCGTAAACTTCCTCTTCGCGTTAACTAATGCTTCGTGTTGACTGACGCTTCGCGTGAACTTACGCTTCGTTTTGAATAACTAACGCTTCGCGTTCACTCACTTCCGTTTCGCTTTATCTTAACGTTTCGTGTTGACTTAATTACACTTTACGTTATCTTAACGCTTCCGGTTTACTAACGCTTCGCGTTTACTAAATAACTAACGCTTTCAAACCATCGCTTCGTGCTGACTAATCACCACTTCGCGTCACCTGACGCTTCCCATTGACTAACGCTTTTCAATGACACCAACGCTTCGTCTTAAACTACCGCTTCGCGTTGGCTGACTTACGTTTCGCGTTGGTTAATGCTTTGCGTTCACCAACGCTTCGCGTAAACTTGCGCCTCGCGTTGACTTACTTACGCTTCGTGTTAACTTCCTCTTCGCGTTAACTAGTGCTTCGTGTTGACTGACGCTTCGCTATGAATAACTAACGCTTCGCGTTCACTCACTTACGCTTCGCTCTATTTTAACGTTTCGTGTTGACTCAATTACACTTTGCGTTATCTTAACGCTTCGCGTTAACTAACGCTTCCGGTTGACTAAAGCTTCGCGTTTACTAAATAACTAACACTTTCAAACCAACGCTTCGCGATGACACAACGCTTCGCGTCACCTAACGTTTCTCATTAACCAACGCTGCGCGTTAAACTACCGCTTCACGTTGGCTGACTTGCGGGGTTCGCTTTAGCTTACGTTTCGCGGTGGTTAAAGCTTTGCGTTTACCAACGTTTCGCGTAAACTTGCGCTTCGCGTTGATTTACTAACGCTTCGCGTTGACATGCTTACGTTCCGCGTTAACTAGTGCTTAACTATAACATACATTGGAAAATGGGATGCACTCACGCAAGACACAATATAAACCATTAGTTTGCGCACTAAATCCACAATAAAAGTTTAATGGCAGTGTCTATCGTAAGTTCGCGTCAATTTGAGCAACCAAATAATTGTACTCGTTATTTCGCTGTGAATTCGTGAAATAATCCAAAGCATTTAATCATTTTAAAATGTCTAAATGCATCAAAACTTATTACCTATCCCTGCATATCGTAGTATTATCTCGGGACAACTGAAAGATTTTAAGATAAAACGGGGAAAAATATTTTTGTCGTTTATAATTATTGTTTTAAAGTTGAACAATCACCGCATCTTTACGTTTTAAAGATTCTTGACGCCAAAAAAACCATTATTGGTAGGTGATCTATGTTTGTTTATGTCTGGGAAAACGATATCTTGAAAATGATACGAGCTAGAAGATTCAAATTTTATAATTAAGTTTTGTATCACGGGATTTATCTAAGAGGTTTTTCGTTTTAAGTGAACAGGGAGAACCTTGCTGGCGAAAAGGCATCAATTTCTAGAAAGTTAAAATTACTTTATTTAAATGAAAAACATATATTCCCACAAATCGCTAATAATTTTTACGTTTAGTTTCACCTCGAGGGATATCATCGCCTGAATCGGAAGTAAATGAAGTCAATGAGGTTATTATGAATCCTCCACAGCCATCAATATCATCAGAGAAAACAACAACATTTTCGATATTTCGAAGGAATGCGTCCGAAAAGAAAGACAATACAAATTTTTTCTTTGGAACCAGCTTTTATTAAGACAGCTTTTGAATCGAAAGTTTAAGCAAATTATTAATTTCATTTAATTAAATGGTCGCTTTGGTGTAGATAAGTGCAGGACTGCCAAAATACTAAAATGGAATACGACCGACATATGTAAGAAGAGAATTACTGTTATAAAATTATTTTTATAGAAGATATGTTATAGAATTACTGTTTTTTAGGTCATATTTATAATTTTTTTAAACTTTAAAAATTACCTTTTGAATACAAACAAGGTTTTATTTATTTTTTCCTGAAACTGTCTGGGAGGCAAGATTATGTCTCTCCGAATAAGCATAACCGTAACACTTTTTACTAGAAGCAACTCAAAATGTTTTTGTATAATCCTATTTCATTACTAAAGCTATAAAAATATTCGCGGATAACTCAAAGATTGTTTACTTCAATTATTTTCGAAGGCTATACGAATCCTATTAATAAGAATTTGTGAAAATCCCCTTATTTCCTGGTCTATTATCCAAATTTAGTATTATTTTGAAAATATTTTCTATCCAGTCAAATTCGTTAAACCTAGAAAAAATTCCGATGGACTAGAAAAGTTTCCATTGAACCGGTCTGTGCTAAAATATCTCTTAGCACAGATAAGGGTGAGCGTTTTTAGAATACTAGTTAATATTAAATTTGTAGAGCATGTGTAAACAATTGTTTCGTATAAATGATGTTGGTTATCGCGATTTAAAAATCGTTGGAGGATGAACTTGTGAAATTTGTCGAATATGAATTAGTTCCTTATCCCTTATCACTTTTCGATGCAGTAGAAGTGCGGAAAACACAAAAATCAGCCATTTACGATTGCTTTCAATGTGTAAACGTTGCGTTTGATAATAAAAATTCCTAACTAATTGATGGATGTTATTTGAGAAAAATACGTTTTTTTATTCGAAAAAGTATTGGAATCTTTTTGGTAGAGAATTGCAGTCTCTATAAATTTAATATAAACTATTTTTATAAAAAAGCTCACCATTTAACGTGAGGGTAAAACGTGTTTTGTCATATTTCTCATGAATAAAATTTTTAGGATCAATAGGATCTTTTGACATTTCATTTAGAATAATTATTCAAAAGCCAGTGATGTGAGGTAAAATGTAAAAAAGCCACTTCTTTTTAAACAAACATTCCAAAATTGCAGAAAAATAAATTTCGACAGAAATAAAGATTGATTTGGTGTCTTGCAGTAATCGTGTTAAAAAGTTTCAGCTCAGAACACACATCAATTATATGAGACTGCTATTGTAGACTATACTTTTTTTACTTGAATGTACTTCGTATATATGTTCGCTTGGATTATATAAAAATGTAAAAATCTTTTCGTTAATCTATTACAATAAGTAAAAGGTCAATAATTTTATTTTCTTCAAAATATATAAACATAACATCATTTTACAAGGTTCTAGTTTGGTGAAATTACAACTTTTGTATGTATATACCTGTAATGTTAATCGTATAATTTTTGAGAGCGATTTTTATCAAAACTAAACGGTTAATAATTTGAAATTTTAAATAAGGTTAGATACCTCCGTGAACTGGGCATACGAGTTCAACCAAAATTAAAACTAACTATATGAAAAAATTGTACCTAATTGTACCACAAAAAGAAAAAATTGTACCTTCCAAATAACCCAAAAAATCGACCCCGAAAAAATGGGCCGCATACGACTTCGTCGGAAATTAAATTTGAATATGCCAAAAAATTGTACCAAAATTGTACCTAATTGTACCGCAAAAAGAAAATAATTAACTATTCAAACTACCTAGAAAATCCACTTCGAAAATTTTTGATGTCAGATTCATTAGTACATAAAATTCTGAGGCTATTATATTTGAAGTGAAATAATTGTAGAACTATTGTGCATAACAAAAACCGCTAAAAACCAAAATTTAACTTACATATCTTATAAATAACTTCGAAAAAAGTGCCACTTCGAAAAATATTTTGTCAGTTTTACCTATTACCAGTTGGACCTTCTATAAAAATTTAACGTTGCCAAAATATTATGTTTGATGAGTATTTTGACATACTATTCAAACCAAAAATTGTACCTCCTCGATAGCGAAGAAATAAACCAAATAGACATATTTTTGGAGATTTGACCCTTTTGGGACGCATTTTGAAAAAATGTTTCTATGGCACCAGATGGCCTTTCACTAGAGGATAATGACTGCATGAAACAAAAAAATTGTACCTTTTAAATAAGAGAGAAAAATCAGTTTTTCTGTTTCGCCCATTTCGGACATTCCTAGTGAAAAACTGAAAATGTAAAAAAATTGTACCAAAATTGTACCCCGTATATCCGTAAACAGCAAAAAAATATCTCTTCAAATAAGGGAGATATTAAAGGTTGGATTTTTTACCCATTTCGGACCTGACCAGAAAAAAAATTTTTTGACCAAAATATTCTGTTCGTGGAGTACTTCGGCATATCATGGTTAACAAAAATTGTACCTCTTGTATAAGGGTCGAAATTAATAAAATTGTACCAAAATGGACATAATTTTGAAGATTTGAACCTTTTGGGACAATTTTTGAGTAAATGTTTCTTTGACACAAGATGACTTTTGACTAGAGGATAATGATTGCATGCAAGAAAAAAATTGTACCTTTTAAATAAGGGAGAAAAATCAGTTTTTCTGTTTCGCCCATTTCGGACACTCCTAGCGAAAAACTGAAAATGTAAAATAATTGTACCAAAATTTTACCCGGTAAATCCGCAAACAGTAAAAGAATATCTCTTCAAATAAGAGAGATATTAAAGTTAGTTTTTTTTACCCATTTCGGAACTGGCCAGAAAAAAATTTTTTTGACCAAAATATTCTGTCCATGGTACACTTTAGCAAGCCATATAAAACAAAAATTGTACCTCTTGTATAAGGGGCGAAATTAACGAAATTGTACCAAAATAAACTAAATTTTGGAAAATTTTCCCTTTTAGGACACTTTTTGGGTAAATGTTTCTCTGGCATAAGATGACCTTTTACTAGAGGATAATGATTGCATGAAAGACAAAAATTGTACCTTTTAAATATGGGAGAAAAATCAGTTTTTCTGTTTCGCCCATTTCGGACACTCCTAGCGAAAAACTGAAAATGTAAAATAATTGTACCAAAATTGTACCCCGTTAATCCGCAAGCAGCAAAAGAATATCTCTTCAAATAAGGGGGATATTAAAGGTTGGTTATTAGACCCATTTCGGACCTGGCCAGAATAAAAGTTTTTTGGCCAAAATATTCTGTCCATGGTACACTTTAGCAAGCCATATAAAACAAAAATTGTACCTCTTGTATAAGGGGTGAAAATTTTATTGAAATTTATTAATTATTGACCATTAAATAAATTAGAGTTTTTATTTTTATTAAAATATAATTATGAATGCCAGAAATATTAATACTTTCCTCGGAATATAGATTGAGAAGTAAATTATTTTTTTTAAATCTAATGGTATTATCAATTGTGGTATTTTTTTGTAAAAGAGCCAAATTATGAGTTATTTTGTTTCGAGTATTGTGGTATAAGTTTTATTAGTTTAATAACTTGTTTCAACTCGAAATCAACCGTAATAATAGGTACTACAGACGTGCAACATTGAACTGCAACCTAGCATGTTGCTCTGTGTGTATATTGGTTGCAGCAATAAAAAACATGACCTTGAACGGTTGCTGCAACAATAAAAATTATTTGATATTTTGTAGGAGGAGTTAAATGTCCATGTAGAAATTGGCCATATTATCTGAAATGATATGCTTTCCTAATATTTTATTATGTTTTATTACCTATATTGGTTACAATTTACATTATATATAATATATACAGTGTGTCTATTTAAGTAAGCTCCATATGGAAAACTTTTTTATTATAAGGTTTACGAAAAAAAGTTATCCTTTATAAAAATTTCTGCTTTCGAAAATATTAACATGCAGCTATTTACTTTTGGCATCGAATGTACAGGGTGTGCAGAAATTGAAAAAGTTCGATAGGAATTTTTTTTCCACTTCAATTTAAAATTAAATTTTGCAAATCCTACTTATAAAACACGTTATCTGTTATTCTAATTAACCAGTCATCGTACTTCAAATGTTTATTTGCTGATTTGAAATATTTAATGAATGATATGTAACAAAATAATGAATACAGAACATTTATTTTTCATACATTACATTACAAATACAATTATTATTGTTGACGTAAGTAACAACAGTTATCTTCAGTTCGTTTTTGCCTCAACGTATCCACCATCGCGTTCCATACATGTAATTGTTCTTTTACAAAATTCTTTAAATCCACTCCTACATATCTCGGGAGTGATTTCTTGAACCGTTTCCCGTATAATCTGTTCTATATGGTCTACATTTAGAACAAAAATATACAAAATTTAATTTAAAAATGAAGTGGTCAAAACATTCCTATCGAACTTTTTCAATTTTTAGACACCCTATACATTTGATGTAAAAAATAAATAGCTAAATATTAATATTTTTGAATGCAGAGATTTTTATAAAGAATAACTTTTTTTCGTTAACCTTATAATAAAAAAGTTTTCCATATGGAGCCAACTTAAGTAGACACACTGTATATATTTTATTGTATAGAATTATTTGTATAGTTTTTACTAGAGATACATACATTTAAATAAACTATACAAATTAAATGAGATAGATAGAGACATGACGAGAAATGATTGAATTTTTATGACTAGAGTCATAAAATAATAAAAATTAAATTTTATGTTCCCAAACTTTGGTTGCAGCGTCTGTACTGAAAATATTTTATAGGCGGAGTTCAATGTTGCTGCAACCATGTTCTGCGTTTATTCTGTACTTAATGGTACTCATATTTCTTAAAAGCCAGAAATATTAGTTTGTTATTTACTTGATTTAACTGAAATAAAGAGTAAACCGATTGTAAGCGTCGTTTAAACCCAGTATAATATATATATATAAGGGTATTATAAGTTATATTAACATTGAAGTATCATTTTCGCCCGATTTTTTCTATTTTTGGCTAATATTGCCTAAACTATTGAAGCTATGAAAGCTAAGCTGCCATTGACGTTATAGTTTTTTAAGATGAGATCATGAGATACTTCAAGTACTTTGGAAAAAGCAACACACAATTTCTCCGTTGAAGAAGAGCGATAAAATTTAGTTTAACACAACTAATACACGATAAAATAGCGGCAAATTTGGCGACTTTCGACTTGATTTGAAAAAGTTGTGCTAGACAGATATTAATTCATTGCGCATAAAAAAAATTATAATAGTATAATAATATTAAGCCGTTATGAGCTCATCTGCAAGGAACTGACCTCATCCACCAAACTCCCGTCATATTGGTAATAATATTTGAAATAAAATATAAATGTATTTATGAAGAATTATAAATTCTGGGTAGTAAAATTACTGATTGCTATACCTAGTACATACTACGGAACCCTAACTTTAGAAGTGTACGACACGCATCATATTGTAACAAACAACTTTGGGGAAAATTATTAGATATTTTGAAGACAGTTTTTTGGTTATAATTGGAACGGAAATTTCTGGAATAAGGACAATGTAATCATATAGGTCACAATTTAAGATGATTGACCGACAACCATTTTAATGAATTTTTTTACTTGCAAGACCGGCAATTCATAATAAAAATTCAGTAAACGAAAATAAATGAGTAAACTATATCCAAGTGTGTCCAAAAACGTTATAAAAAAAAAGAAGAAATTTCTCATGTGTTTGAAGAGCTAAATTTTTTCTTTATATATCCGAGGTGCTAAGTACAATTTTGGGCCAAATTAAATAAAGTGCACCATATAAACAAAAATTTTTTTTCTGGCCTGATCCGAAATGGTTAAAAAAACCAACCTTTAATATCTCCCTTATTTGAAGAGATATTCTTTTGCTGCTTGCGGATTTACGGGGTACAATTTTGGTACAATTATTTTACATTTTCAGTTTTTCACTAGGAATGTCCGAAATGGGCGAAACAGAAAAACTGATTTTTCTCTCTTATTTAAAAGGTACAATTTTTTTGTTTCATGCAGTCATTATCCTCTAGTGAAAGGCCATCTGGTGCCATAGAAACATTTTTTCAAAATGCGTCCCAAAAGGGTCAAATCTCCAAAAATATGTCTATTTGGTTTATTTCTTCGCTATCGAGGAGGTACAATTTTTGGTTTGAATAGTATGTCAAAATACTCATCAAACATAATATTTTGGCAAAGTTAAATTTTTATAGAAGGTCCAACTGGTAATAGGTAAAACTGACAAAATATTTTTCGAAGTGGCACTTTTTTCGAAGTTATTTATAAGATATGTAAGTTAAATTTTGGTTTTTAGCGGTTTTTGTTATGCACAATAGTTCTACAATTATTTCACTTCAAATATAATAGCCTCAGAATTTTATGTACTAATGAATCTGACATCAAAAATTTTCGAAGTGGATTTTCTAGGTAGTTTGAATAGTTAATTATTTTCTTTTTGCGGTACAATTAGGTACAATTTTGGTACAATTTTTTGGCATATTCAAATTTAATTTCTGACGAAATGGTGTGCGGCTCAATTTTTCGAGGTCGATTTTCTGGGTTATTTCCAAAGTTTAATTTGATTATTTTGTAATACAATCAGGTACAGTTTTGGTTCAAATATTTCATGTAGTTATATTGTATATTTTTTTCATGTAGAAGTGATGAATTCGACATCAAAAATTTTCGAAGTCGTTTTTCTAGGTTATTTGAAAAGTTATATTTTTTCTTTTTGCGGTACAATTAGGTACAATTTTGGTACAATTTTTTGGCATATTCAAATTTAATTTCCGACGAAGTCGTATGTGGCCCATTTTTTCTGGGTTGATTTTTTGGGTTATTTGGAAGATACAATTTTTTCTTTTTGTGGTACAATTAGGTACAATTTTGGTACAATTTTTTCATATAGTTAGTTTTAATTTTGGTTGAACTCGTATGCCCAGTTCACGCAGGTAAGTTAGATTCTTATATTTTGAATAATTTATCAAAAATTCAGGCAATTTCGTTTTTTTTTTTAAATTTTTCGCGTTTGTTATAAATAACTCGAAATGTATAAAAATTTCGAAAAAATTTTTTACCTTTTTTTGCTTACAAACTTAGTGTTACTCTCGGTCCGGTAACCTGGTGATAAAATCTCCAAATGAAATTTCTTTCTTCACATAACAAAATTATTATTTATTTGGAAACATTTGGAGTACATAAAAATTTATAAAAACAAGGCGAAAAAAACAATTCAATTTAATAAATTCGATGAATATTTTTACCAAATAATTTTTCACGTATTTCTGGTTGCATTTTATTTACAATTAGATTGAATCGTGTATTGATTGTATTATCAATGATTAAACGATTTTTTCTATCCCTTAATTTTACACCACCATTCTCATTTTCATTTAAATAAAATCGTTTATCGATACGTAAATCCAATGGTTTTTCCGTTTGTTCTGTATATGTTTGGATACAATCATTTAATATACTGTTCACATATTCTTTATCTTTTGCGCGTATCGTTATTATAACTTGTGTTTTAAGCATCTAAACAGAAGGAAAATATTGATTAAAGAACGTCTCGACTAATTTCAGTCCTCCTCTATCTCCTTCCCATCCTTCGAAAACCTTCCTCTACGTCCTCTGAACACCTGTGTTCCTCAACTCTAATATACTATAAAGCTAAAAGTGAAGCTGACTGACACACTCATCTATATAAAACCTAACCCACTTCTATTCATGCTAGAATGATGTGGTTTTTTGCATTCGACGCGAAATTGCTTTAAACCGACGAGAAAAATCGGTAAACTTCA
Source organism: Nineta flava (assembly GCA_963920215.1). NCBI lineage: Eukaryota > Metazoa > Arthropoda > Insecta > Neuroptera > Chrysopidae > Nineta > Nineta flava. The sequence goes on along the minus strand of OY986042.1, from coordinate 51,154,695 downwards.
ATTTTTTCAGTGCAACACCCCGGAAAATCGGAAAAACATCCACCAAAATTAGGTTTTTCTGTTCTATACATGCTAGAAAGATGAGATTTTCACTAATCGACCCGAAATAAAGTCACATTAACAGAAAACTTTATTGCAACCATTGCAACCTCCCGAAAATGGGAAAAACACCCCTAAAACTGCCTCTTTCACTTCTATTCATGCTAGAACACTGTGTTTTTTTGCATTTAACGCGAAATTGCTTCAAACCGACAAGAAATATCGGTAAACTTCAATTTTGTCAGTGCAACCCCCCGGAAAATCGGAAAATCACCCCCTAAGCTACCTTTTTAACTTCTATTCATGCTAGAAAGATAGGATTTTAACCAATCGACCCGAAATAAAGTCAAATGAACAGAAAATTTGGAAAAATTTCATTACCTACATCACAACCACCCAAAAACAGGAAAAACACCTCTAAAACTGCCTTTTTCACTTCTCTTCATCTTGGAAAGATCGGGTTTTTTCCATTCGACGTGTAACAGGTTTAAAATAACAGGATTATTAAAAAACATAAATTTTTTCGTCGCAACCCTTCGAAAATGGGTTAAACACCCCCTAATACCATCCCTTTTATTCTATACATGCTAGAAAGTTGCAATTTTTTGTATTCGACGCTAAATAGTTATAAAATAAGAAGATCATTCGATAAACTTAAAATTTTACATCGCTTCCTCCTAAAAAATGGCAAAATCACCCCCTAAGCTACCCTTTTAACTTCTATTCATGCTTAAAAGATGGGATTTTTACCAATCGACCCAAAATAAAGTCAAATAAACAGAAAATTTGGAAAAATTTCATTACCTACATCGTAACCACCCGAAAATAGGAAAAACACCCCTAAAACTGCCTTTTTCACTTCTCTTCATCTTAGAAAGATCGGGTTTTTTCCATTTGACGTGTAACAGGTTTAAAATAACAGGATTATTAAAAACATAAATTTTTTCGTCACAACCCTTCGCAAATGGGTTAAACACCCCCTAATACCACCCCTTTTCTTCTATACATGCTAGAAAGTTGCAATTTTTTTTATTCGACGCTAAATAGCTATAAAATAAGATCATTCGATAAACTTAAAATTTTACATCGCTTCCTCCTAAAAAATGGCAAAAGCACCCCTTAAGCTACCCTTTTAACTTCTATTCATGCTAGAAAGATGAGATTTTTAACAATCGACCCGAAATAAAGTCAAATTACAGAATATCTCGAATATTTTCATTATTCAAGTCGCAATCGCTAAATAAATATAAATTATGAAGGTAATTCGAAAAACTTAAAATTTTTCATCGCTATCCCCTAAAAAATTGGAAAACAACTCCCTTAGCTACCCTTTTAACTTCTATTCATGGTAGAAAGATGGGATTTCTTGCATTTGGTGGATAATTTCTTCAAACTAATGAGGTTATTCGATAAACTTTAATTTTTTCATCGCCACCCCCTTGAAAATGGAAAAAACGCTCCAAAAATCACCCATTTACTACTTTACATGCTAGAAAGATGCGGTTTTTGAGTTCAACGCAGAATAACTGCAAATTAATCGGTTGATTCGAAAAACGTAATTTTTTTCGTCGCTACCCCTTGAAAATGGTAATGTGAGATCTATCTACTTTCTACCCACTTTCCTCAAAAAATTACCCCCGCCACCCCCGAGAAAACCCTCTAAATTCTTCCCTTAAAAATTTCGAACCCCAAAAAATGCCCCCTCCCCCTCCATTAATTCTCTAATGGTAAGTACTTTTTGGTAAGTATTTTTTTCAACTTTTTACAATTCGTGTAATGTTATTTTGTGTGACGCGGAGCCACGGGGTCAAGGGGTGTACCCCCTTGCGAGCAGAGCGAGTTTTGATTAACATATTTTAATATATTGAGGTTTATATACATATAAACCCAAAACCTATTTTCAGGAATGGAGTAAAAGAGAATAAAAAGTGGATAGTCTGGAGGCCGTTCATTTCACTACCACAATAGGGAAGGAGGGGTGGCTTTGTGAAATTGTGACATAGGGAAGTAGGAGTTTCTATAATTATGACGCCCAAATTCAATTTTTCAAAATTAATTTTTTTTCTAGCGTAGTTTATTGTCATGATGTATTAAGTTAGTTGTCTTTGAAATTTTATTACATTTTGTATAGATGGCACCACACGCTTACTATTATAATCTGATAGTTGTGTTTTATATTTTGTTTTTGAACTAATAAATACATTAAACTTCTGGAGGGGACGATTGCTTTATTGTAATATAACACTTGTAGGGGGTTTGTAAATGTGTGACTAAATATGACAAAGGGGAGTGGGAGATCATATGTAATCAAAAAAGGTGTGACGTAATATGTGGACAGTTATGAATGTATATCCTCTGACTATGAATTTATATTATGAGAGCACCAATATATCTTATTGGAATATAACTTTTCTACAACAAAATAGAAAAGTAGGAAATTTCATGGAAGAACAGCAAACACATTTCAAGAATTGTCGGGAACACGAATTAGAATCAATGCTGTTCTTTGTCTTCACGACTGTATTCCCTGAATAAGAACAGAAGAATGAATTATACTTTGCCGCCTCTATATTGAAAATAACTGGCCGGCAGAGCTCTGCTCGGGGCAGGTGTAAAACATTCAAATGTTGTTCGTTTAATAGTATAGGCATGAAGAATAGATAAATAAAAGATTGAACGACATAGGCAATTCGTCTGTTTTTTCGTCCTCAAAAACGTGTAGAGATCATAGTTATTATTTTCGCCACTAGCGGCATTGCGAATATACCCGTACGGAATTCTTATTATTATTACATATTAAAATCAACGGTTATCGCATCTTACAAATAAAAATTGTAAGTATAAAAATTGTTTAATTTTATAAATGTGAAAAAATGGGACGATGTTGTACAGGGAAAGCATAGATATACTGTTATATATCTATGAGTGAAAGGTTGTTTAAGGTTAGGAATGCGTGTCTGCATTTACGAAAGGAATATGGTCTGTAATTACCGATTTTGTCATCTTCTTTCTTTATCTAATATATGTTAGTATTGTAAACATATATTTGTATATTATTATTAATTGCAATTATCACTATGATTCTTCATCTTTTAATTTATTGCAGATTAATATTTCTCTATTATTAATATTTATTTAATTATTACTTGATAATCGAAAACAATTTTTTATTATCTATAAAACTAAGACTTCTTATTAACTGAATGAAAGTGATTTCTTGGCGCCTACATTTAAACATTTAAATTCCGTACGGCACTGAGACCAGTGACCCCTACTGATAAAAGATAGTTACACCAATTCTTGACCGTTTTTTTAACATTACGTTCGCTCTCCTAATATATCTATTCTTCATGAGTATAGGATACAAAACTCTAGTATGTAGCCATATATTTAAGTAGTTTTAAATATATGTATGTAGCTAATTTTTGTCGAGTTTCATCATTACATCGATGTCATACAAGTTGCCTGATTTTAAAAAGGTTTTCCGCCATTCCTTTGCTTGTGAAAATTACCAGAAAACGAGTTTTTACAGAGATTAAACCTATCTATCTATAGATCGATTTTTTCCTACCGGGAAATGTTGCTCGTTTAAAAGTATAGAATATCTTAATGATTACAACTTATTTTGTCAAAAAGAGAAATTTTGAATGTTACTAACATAAAATAATTAATTATATAGTTTAGGTACCATTATAATTCCTTCCATAATCAGTAATTTTAGCATTTTTCGATACCTTTCACTGGCCGAATGGGTAATGTTGAAGAGATTCTGTCTAGTTTCTTCAATAATACCATCGACAAGCTCGTGACATTTGAATAATACTTTTAATCGACTACCATTTTCAAGTTGAGATAATTCCCTGTAAATTGATTCATGCGATTTTTTTCATTAAAACTTTCTTTTGATTTGTCATTAATTGATAATCGATTTATCAAAATATTTCACCTTTTTCGTAATACCAATGCCTTTTGTTCCTCTTTCTCATAGCGTTGCATTATTTTTAAACGTTCATTTTGCACATATTTACCTTTTTCAAGGCTGAAATCTTCTTCAGTTCTAGCTTCAATTTCAATAATTTTTTCACATGCTTCTTGTCTTATAAAAGCGAGCATATGCTGTAACTGTAAAAAGAAAATACCAGAATAAATTATTAACGAATTTCCTCTGCAAAGAAATAGAGCTATTGGTGTTGTACGATATGGCAAAAATTTCTTGTCAAAATATCCATCGATCCAACCTAGTAGATGTCGAGAATAACTATCATTAAAATTTTAATCCGATTAGAATGTAAATGGGGCTTTTGGTATTTGAAAGGCCACGTTCGTTAGTGTGCAAAACAGGACAAGGGGAAATGGGAGCTTAGAGGAAGGGGAAAACTTAAAATTTGGTATATCTCTTAATATAGGAAAAATCGAAAAATAAAGTTATACAATATAGAGAAAACTAAATTTGCTACAATTTGATATTTAAAATCTTAAATATCTCTGTACACTTCCTCTGGCCACAAAAGTTGATGTCATTTTTAAAATTTTATGATTAATTTGTGGGGGATATTACGATTCAAACGGCGCCACAATCTGACGGCGGATTATTGTAGAACTCGGAAGAACTCTTAAGAATACAATTTTTTGACATCTCGCTTAGTTTTCGAGATATTGAAGTTATAATTTTTTTTATACAAATAAAATATGAGAAAAAACAGCAAACTGCGTTAACAAGCATTATGTTAACTATTTCAATCGCATACTACAATCTTTCACTTCATTGGTCATATCCCGAGTTGGGCGGCGGGTTCGCATGTTTTGGGCGCCACAATAAAAGGCGTTCTATATATTTCACATATTGCGGCAAAACCTAAAATACTCGGTTGGAATAGTTACCTTATTTAATGTTAATAGTTTTTGCCACAATATCTGAAATTCCCTTTACTTTTAAGTTTTACTTTCCAAGAAGTTACATTTCTTACTTTCTAAGTTTTTTTCAAATTCTATTAAAATACGCCAGAAAAAACAAAATTTTGAAACTTAAAAATCGAAGTGATATCGAAAAATTTTATTCTTACTTTTCGTCTTATTTCGTCGAGTTCTATAAGGATCAGTCTTCATATCTTGGCGCCATACGAATCATAGTTTTGCCGATTTTTGCCTTATTTATTTGGTTTTCGCATAAGAATTGTTACTATATTTATAATGAACAACTTTTATCCGAAGCATTTTTTTCGAAAAATGAATCAATCAAAGCACACATCAAATATGAAATTTAAAAAAATGACATTAACTTTTGTGGTCCATAGTACATATTAGAATTTTAGAAAAATGATAATGCAATGAATTGTAGTAAAGTTGATTTTCTACAACTTAACTACTTATACATTTTTCTAATATTAAGAGAGAGTACCAAGTACCCTCGTTTCTCCTTGACTGATTCAACTCATTAACGAACTTCGCATTTGAAATACCAGGTACCCGATTCTGTATTTTAAGTGAATTGCTCACTTCTCGGATTTTCATCTCACGTGAGTTTACTCGCCTGATTCTGTAAGGTTGTAGTGAAAATACGAAATTACTGGGTGAGATGATTTGGATCATAGATAATATATAGTAGTTATCTCTATGAATATAGTAGCGTTTGCTCTGATTTGACATTGGCATCCGTGTAAAAATAAACAGCTTTGCTTTGATTGTTTAACTTTTAAATATTTCACTTTTTCAACATAAATGTGACTAATAAACAAAAGCAAATAATTTTAAACTTCATGCGCGCCGATCCCGACTTTGGACGAGATAGATAGGTAACCAAAGAATACATATATACATTCTTTGACATTACCATGAAGAATATTTATCTATTCTTCATGGACATTACCATTCGTTGTTTTAAGCCATCGATTATTTCTCTCTCTCTACTTCTTTCCTTTTTCTCTTGGAATTCACTTATACGTTATGAAATTCCTTGTCGAACAAACTCACGTGAGATGGCTCACATTTTCATTATGGTGAAAGTTACGGAATCGAGAGAAGTGCTCACATTTAGTATTTTCACAAGGTTTCAGTTACAGAATCACTACCCAGAAGCATACAGATACGGAATTTCATTTTGATCGAACTGAAATTGTGACTGCTAGAGAGTAAACAAATCAATGGAAAATATATTAATTTATATATATATAAGGAAATATTAAGGTTTCAAAATAATTTTTTTTCACACTTTTTTCTGACGTATTTTAACAGAATTTGAAAAAAGCTTAAAAAGTAAGAAAAGTCACTACTTGGAAAGTAAAACTTAATAACTCGAAAAGTAAGAGTAAAATTTTGTAATATCTTGCTGCTTTCTCATTTTTTCTATGATCTGATGGTGGATTCTATGTATTTCAGATATTGTGGCAAAAACTATTGAAATTAATTAAGGTAACTTCAACCGAATTTCAACCGAGTACTTTAGTTTTTGCCGCAATATGTGAAATATGTAGAACGCCTTTTAGTGCGGGGGCCCAAAAACACGCAAACCCGTTAATAATTATGTTAACTATTTCAACCGAGTACTGAAGGCTTAATTTTTTTTTCGTTGATATCTCGAAAACTAAGAGTTATGGAAAAATTGTAATTTTAATTTTCGATTAATTTTTTCAAATCCTATCAAAATACGTAAAATATATAAAAAAAAATTCAACTTTAATATCTCGAAAACGAAGCAAGATATTGAAAAATTTTATTTTTACTTTTCGTCTTATTTCGTCGAGTTCTGTAAGGATTTGTCTTCAGATCTTGGCGCCATACGAATGGTCTATGGTCCCCATGGTCTCCTATGGTCCCCATGGTCTATGACATTTTTTGTGAGTTTGTTCAGCCAAGAACTAACAATCTGGTCTTACTTGAGTTTCGGCAATGTTTACATGCTCGTCAGGTGGTAGTTGTTGAGCTTCATCTTCGTGTTCCCAAAGTGAGTCTTCCAGTTTTGAATAATTTTAGCATTCACACGCAGTCAATATTGAAATCTAAATTTTTTTATATGCAAATATTTAATAATTTCTATATAACTATGGAGATGAAATATTTTCTTGTAATTGCTTGGGAATTAGCACTGACCTCCATCTATAGTGGAGGTCAGTGGGAATTAGATTCAACTTTTAAATTAATAATATTCAAGCTAAATGCGCAGTGGTGGATTTAGGTTTGCTGCCGCCCTAGGCCCCGTTTGATTTGGAAGTGATTATCAAAATTAAAATTTCATTTTCAAATATTTAAATTATCATTTATTGAATTTTCTATATTTAAATATAATATTTTTTGGTTAACATATAATTTTTCAAATATAATTTTTTTCAGATAAATAACTAACACTTTTTAAAATATCACTTATTACATTAATTTCTTTCTCCTGGCTTTGGTCAGGAAAAAAAAATTTGGTCAAATTGTCGATTATATCTTTGTAATCAATTTCTTGCAATAATCGAGCTTCAATAGACAATGCAAGGGCATTAAGTCTATCTTGGCACATACTTGCGCGTAAATAGGTTTTTACCCTTTTCAGGGTGGAAACAGATCTTTCTCCTGAACAATTTGTAGCTGGGATGCGTAGGGACGAGAAAAAATGCGTAGAGCAATGTCTACCTTAGGGTAAACATCTCGAAGATTCCGTGAATTCAATACATTGCATATATCTTGAGTATAGTGCACATCTGCAGTATTTGCTAACGAATCTTGGAGCTAACACTGTAAATGAATACAATCATTCCCTAATGTATCCACTAAATCGTCAGAATACTTATTGACTAGTTCATTTGCACGATTTTTTTAACTCATTTGTATCTATTTCAGATAAATTGTCAAAAAAATTGAAAACCTACATAAAGCTTTTCATATGCGTTCTTACCTCCGGCTACTTGTTCACTCAGAGTGTCCAAAAAAAGGGTAATCAATATTCATACGAAAATTTTCTTGCCCAGAAATAAGTGCTCTTTCATTTATCCGTGACTCATCTGACTGAAGTTTTCTGGTTTTTCTGCGACGAGTATCATAACGATAATAAACTTGGACTCCAGATAGTGCTTTGGCATTATCTTCATATTAAGAAAATTGTTAATCTCTCATATCTTGAAGAAATGAAGCGAGAGAACCATAAATTTGGACAACGGATGGAAAATCATGTTTGAATTTTTGACAGTAATTGAAATTTGTAGATATACTTATCTTACAATTTTTACAAATTTATTTAATATTTACTCAATAGAGTTATTGAGGAGTATCAAATAATTTTTCTTTTTCCATTTCGGATAAGGATTTAGATTTATTTTTTAAAAATTATTTTGATGATTCAACGAATTGGATATGAAAAAATATAAAATTTAAAATTTTTAATGAAAAATTGCTTTTATAAACAAAAAAAGCTCGCCTTTTTAATGCATACTAAAAAGATGTTTAATTTCTATAATTTACCTTATTCTTACTAGACTGAAAACAAATTTAGAAGTCGTTTCAAGGTGCTCTGCAGTATATAGTGAGATTGATCTTATTAAGAATACAAAAATTAAAATAGTTTTAGAAACATAAATAAGTGAGTTGAAAATATTTTTTTGAAAGCTTTTCAATTTGATTATTTTTTTTTTAAAGTAAATATATAATAATTTGATAATGGCTATAATTGATCTATTGAAAAATTATCATTGTACTGAAAAATTAAAAAGTAAATTCGATAATTAAATTATTAATACATTTTACTAGAAATTTTGTATATAATCATGGCAAATTTAATCCAAATCAATTTTTAAATTTGCACTGTCATTTTATTTTTTCGTCTTTAAAATTTTGGCATCCCGAAAATTTTGCCGCCCCTAAAATCGAAATCGAAACTCAGTCAAAAAATTTTTAATGAAAAGACAATTTATGGAATTTAAACCAAACTTTATTTTTGCCAATCTATTTAGTAATAAATACAAAGTTTGTTGGTGGATACGAAGACTAACCAGGCGTCATATGTATATGCACTAAAGTCTATTTGATATTGAAGTTTAAGATTTAGCACAAATACACAACAATATCATACATGATATCTCAAAATTTGAGCGAAATTCATTCTACAGTTTTTGAGATATTCAATTTTGAAAATCGGATTTATAACATGAAGAAAATAGGGAAAGCCGTTTTTCATCCGCTTTTAATAAAAAATTATTTATAAATTTCATTTGCTAGGTTTTAAAAATTTTTTCTGTAAATTTCCAAAATATTAACTCTACAGTTTTCGAGAAATATGCAAAATAAACAAAAATCAAAGTTAATCCTAGTGTCAAAAACGCCTATTAAATTGTTGTATACCAAGTTAGAACTCAAAGATGAATGAGCTCTTAACAAATGTTTAATAATTATTATTTTCTTATTATACAAAATTTATTAAAATAATAATTATTAAATTTAATACTAGTAAATATCGAATAACAAATAATAGGATATAAGATATTATTAGTTTCTAAACATGACAGTTGTAAATACGCACACAGTTGCAGTCTTTTGAAGCCAGTAAAAGAAATGCCGTTTTAGGTAGGTTACCTTCTTAAATAGATTACTCCTAAAATAATTAATATAATTTTTTATATTTAAATTAAGGTTTAAGAGTAAATAGATTTTCGAAATATATAAATATATATATATATATATATATATATATATATATATATATATATATATATATATATATATATATATATATATATTTCGAAAATCTATTTACTTTTAAACCGTAATGAAAATTAATTAGAAAATTAACTTCATATATCGTATCACATTACACTGATATGAGATGAAAATTATTTATAATTCTTCATACGATATTCATTAACTTTCTACATCATGTGATTTTATTTAATTTACTAGAATATTTAAGAAAATATACAGTTATATAGTATGCTTTTTATATTAATAGTATTCCAAAGCTTCTTTTTATATCCGATATATATAATATATACAAAGTTTAGTCCCGACTTTGTAACGGTTGAAAATGTTGAGTGCAGAAAAAATGTTTGGCATAGGTGTTCATAAAATAACCTATTTAGTCCATTTACGCATATCCACCCGTCTGACCGTAAACACGATAACCCGAAAACTAAAAGAAAACTGTGAAAGAAAATGTTCTTTAGCTAAAATACAAAAAACAATCGTTTCCTATTTAATGGCCACCCATAAAAACCTTTTACTCAAAAACTGCAATCTTGTCTTTGGATATCCATTTTTTAAAACGGGCATAAAATCGTTAATTATTAACTAAAATACACTTTATTACCCAGTTTTTATATTCCTTTTTCCTCAGCTATCCGATTCTGACAATAAATGTATAGGTTCCCATTTGAAAAAGACAAGTTGATCTTCAAATAATCTTGAAGGCCAAGGTCAAGGTGAAACTCAATATCGTCTTGCTTCCTTCCGAACAAAACATCCTTAATCCTGGTCATTTTTCAATAACGCTTCCTTGAAGAAATATATTCAAGTGCATTGTTTAAAATAAGCACTCTGTATATATATAGGATATAAAAAAGAGTATTATTAAAAAATTAAATTTAGGCACATTCTGTATATGTGTGTTCACAGCGCCGGACCGGGCCTAAGGAGCACGAGTGGCATACTAAGGGCCTGCCACCCCATAGAGATATATACTATCTCTATGCGCCACCCTCTTAGGATCAGGGTAGATGATACCATCAAGTTAACCAACAAACCAATTGGTAATCATAATCAAACAGGCAAGAGTTTTTGGAAGTTTTTATTTTATTTTTTAAAGACGTTATGTAAAAAATATCCAATTAGCTAAACCTGAAGCGAACCAAACAACTTTTTTTTATAGAGAAAAAAAATTTCAGCTGGATTGTCAATAAATCCTTCGTAAAGCTGCTATCGTCCTTATCCTTGATAAAAACCGATTCTATGTTTAGGATAATAAAGAGTTCGGTAGTTGCGTGCCTCAGTCGAGAAGCAAGCTCTTGCGAGTCTTAATGCGCTACAGCGCGGAAAATTGTATCTAGCAAATTACTTGCGTAAATCAGTCCAAGTAGCCGAGCGGTCTAAGGCGTTATTAGGCTGCACTCACATCCTCACATCCTAAGGTATCACAATGGAACTTATGGTCGAAGTGTAGCCCGTCCAGCCTCTACAATCTATCTATCTATCAACTTGCGTAAGCAAGAGTTTGTAAAGAAACTTGTGTAAAGATCACACAATAAGCGACGTATTAGTTGGAGAGCGTACGTACTACGGTGCTTGATATACTGGGACAAAAGTCCATATACAGACGTCGAAAAAACAAAACACGCATTGGCCGTTTTCGGCCGAATTAAGTCCTTAGTAAACTATAGTAAGTTAGTCAGAGTACTGAGCTAAGTTGTTGACCGGGATACTTTATAGATACTAAGAAACTAATCTTATGCCGCTATTTTACTTAGTATGTCACGGACAAATGTAGCATGAAATTTCGACATAGTAAACAACGAAGATCATTCGAAATATTAAGTGAAATTTTATTATATGGAAAATTGTGTATTGGGCAGTATGAGTACGATAATGTTATTTATGAAAATAACTGGAACAGAAGTGGAACAGAAGATAACAGGTAAGTAAAAAAAAGGTTATAAACAACTATCTCGAGTTTTTACAATAAATAAATAAAATATTTTTATGATTAATATGATAAATAAATAAAGTAATATTTATTCAATATATTCATAGGTGGGCAGGGTTTCGCACACAGCTCTGAGTGAGAGGTAGGAAGAGAGATAGAGTAAATACAGGGTACCAATCAATTATTATTATTTTCTTTTTATAATTAAAACATTTTCTGAAAAAATATAATAATACCAATTCTTTTTTATGGTCACTATTATACAAAGTAAACAATACATACAATACATTGAATACATACTCTAGAATTTTGGGCTGGTAATTTGCGGCATAAAATGTACCTTTTTAATATATTTGTGTATGAATAAAATATAAATGTTATTTATAAATAAATATATAATATATAAATTATAAATATAAAATATAAATCTTTGGAACTTCTACTTTTACCGCTGGACCGTTATAATAAAAGAGGGAAAGGATTTGAATAGAATTGAAAACTAGTTTAGAAACTTTAGATAGAATTAGATTTTTGGAAATTCCAAATAATTTTCCTAAACGTTTTACTATTCATATCCGAGAACTAATAAACAATTATTTACCTGATTTAATTATTTTTCTTCGTATGGAGTATAGTGTCATGGGAATTTGATGACACTAGATACAATAAACATGCCAATGATAAGGCTGGGGAGGGGGGATAATTTGTTACTGATTTCCTAATGGTTAAATTTTACATAAAGTGGGAATTTGAGTTTCTTCGAGTTAGTCTACTTTGAATTAAAAAAGTACTAATCGTGATAGTGGAAATTTTTTTTCGCATAATTTGTTTTTTCAAAATAATAAAAATAGTGATTTTAATAATGGAGAATACATCGCAAGCATTCTTGGATAAGTTCAGCAGTGGAGGTGCGGCACCGTCTGCGAAGAAAAGGAGGATATTTTTTGGCATCAACGAGTGGGAGCATCATTTTGGTATATCTAAGAAAACTGATAAAGAGCTAATTTGCCTATTTTGTGGTAAAACGTTTATTTGTTTAAAACAAGTAATTTCCAACGTCATTATACCGCGAAATTTTCTGCCGAGTTTGATAAATTCGAAATAGGGACAGCAGAACGCGATCGCGTAATTGCTGTTTTTAAAAATAATTATTTTAAATCATCGTCCGCCAAAAAATTATATATTAATAAGGATGAATTCACAAAAACTGCGTTATCTTTCAAAACAGCGTATAGAACCGCGAAAGCCATTTAGTGAATGTGACTTTATGCAGACGGTACACAAAAAGTGTTTGGGAAATCGTTGCAGAAAACCCATCTTGTGAATTGGGATTTTCACATATGAAACATATAAAATCAGATTCGCGAAATTCCCTTACCGATAAACATTTAGAAAATATAATGCGAATATCCAAAAATACGTATATTCCGAATGTTGAAAATTTATCAAAATGTATCCAAGATATAATAATCGAAAACGATTAATTTTTTGTTTGTTTTTTAATTTTTTGATATTGTACTTATCCCTTTTCATTCTATCTCCTTATTTCATCTCCCAACCTATTCCTTTTTCCTATCGTTCTCCTGATGGAAGACGCCTACCTTCTTCCCGTGGTTTCCATCGAGTATTATAATATTCATTATATTGGCCAAGAGTTTTTGTTAATATTTATTATTGTTAAAGATAATTAATATTGTTGTTGTTGTTATTATTATTATGATTATTTTCAAGATGTATCTCTCCGTAAAGTCAATTGTTACTCCTGTTAATGTTTAATGTTATACATAATTATTATTGTTGCTTTTATAATTGTTGTTGTTGTTGTTATTATTGTTATTGCTATCATCATTATTGTTGTTATTATTAATATTATTGTTATTATTATTATTATTATTATTATTATTATTATTATTATTATGTTTTTTGGTGTATCTCTCGATATTGTAAAAGATATTTCTTAAACAATAAATATTTTATAAAACTATTTCTAAATTGATTGAATAAATTATTGGGCAATAATCGGTAGGCCAACCTGTATTGAAACATCGTTCCGTCTTACTTCAGAACATACCTTTTTTACTTACTCTCACACAGCTTATGGAGAGCCGTTCGGCTCCGGAGAGCCGTCTGCGCCCACTTTTGATATAGATTGCAATTTCGCTTCAACATATTTTTATAAAATGACAATGAACGATAGAGGTACAGAACATGCATATTCTGCAGGTGTCACAAACATCATATGGCAATTTCTGGATGAGGGAACTGACAATCAAATTCCAGAAGCAAAAGAGGATGCCAATGTAGAGGACAATGTTAAAGATGATATTACTCTAGCGAAACAACAAGTACTCATACAGGGACCCGTTGAAAATGGTTTTGATTATATTTTCTACTTAATATTAAGTAATTTTTATTAACTATTCTATGGTTGTTTTTTATTTGTCATGAATACAGGCATAGATGATGGCATACCATGGGATAATGCTGCTATCAAATTATTACTTAACGAATATCTAGTCCATAATGAACGCTTTAGAAATCCTAAAATAAAAAAAAAATTGCTATAGCGTGAAATTGCGGCCGAGTTCAAAAATAAAAATGTTAAATTTTCTGCTCACGTCCTAAGCAAAAAATTTGGTAACATGAAGAGGACGTATTCAAAAATACATAAAAAACAATTCAAAACGGACAACGGGTGCTGGACGTAAACCATGACCTTGGTTGACAGACATGGACGAAATTTTTATAATGATTTATCTATCAATTTCGGATCGGATGTTGTAACGAGCATGCCAGTAGAGGAAAATAATGAAGCATTGAACTTATCAACCTCATCGTCTAGGTATATAATAAAATAATTTTAGCGCCATTTTTTGGCACTAAAATAAATAATTTAATGTTAACATTAATTTAATTTATTTCATACAATAGTATTTTATAATTTATAGCAGAAGTAATAATGCATTAGATACATTAGATGACCAAAATCCAATACTTCGACTTCAAATATATCGAGTGTCAGTGAGGATAGTATTGAAGAAACATCATACAAATGTTATAAGTCTGCAAGAGGAAAAAACATCTATTATCAGAGGAAAAGACAATTAAATTTGGATTCTAATAAATTAGATGCCATGCGAGCGCTTAATCAAAAGCTGGAAGACAGCAAAAATTTACAGAAAGAAAACCTTTCGATATGGAATGAGAGAATGACTGATTTAACTCAGGTATTAAAAGAACGCAACGAAGTTTTGAAAGAAATTGCAAAAATACTGAGAGATGAAAATTAAAAGAAGTTCAATGTTATGTTAAAATTTTAATTTAATTATTAGTAAGATTAAGCTTGCATGAATATGTAACTGTCAGTACCAAATGGTTTTTTAATATTTAAATTTTTATTAGTGATTGTACGTGAATTTTGATCAATATTACTGTGAATAAACGTACTTATCTAAGATTACACGTTTAGAAAAAAATGTTAGTTTAAGTCTAGTCTCCATGGTTTAAACTAGGGCTGACCAGACAACGGCCCGCGGCTTGTTTTCATGCGGCCCGCGATGTATGTTTTAATCAGAAAATAGTTTAATAGTTTTGGAAATAAATAGTTTGGATAATAGAATTCTTTGTCAAAACATATAATCAATATTTGGTATAATTTATTTATCATCATTCTTGTTACATTCCATTCGCATGACATCATTTAAAAGTGAAGCTTTCTTCTACTATTATTGAGGGAATTCCCGGAAAGTATTTTGTTTTTGTAGAGTGAGTATTTGTTGGTGTCCGTATTAGTTAAGCTTGTGCTTTCACTAAGTTCGTATCGTCACTTCGTACCTATACCGCTTTGAATTTTACACATTATAATAAGTATTTAACAAGCAGTTTTGAGAAAAATACTTAACTAACTTCATTATGTCTACGAAGAATCGAAAATTAAGTGATGAACATCGTGTATTTAATGAGAAGTGGGAACTTGACTATTTTATTTGCAACAATAATAATAAAATTCAGTGTATGATTTGTATGCAAGTTTTGTCTGTGAGTAAAGAATATAATGTTAAACGTCATTATACTACTTTACACGAAGAAAAATATAAAAGACATGTCGGTGAAGTAAGAAAAATTGTTGTGGCTGAGTATAAGAAAAAACTAACGCAACAGACAAGTTTTTTTTCAAAAGTAAATACAGACAATGATCAAAGTTTGGCTTCTTCTTATGAAGTTTGTTTGCAATTAGCCAAAGCTAAAAAACCATACAGCAATGGAGTTTTTATAAAACAATGCACAGTTGCCATGGCCCATCGCTTCATGCAGCCGAAATTGGCGGACAAATTTGAATCTGTAGCATTATCTCACCAAACAGTTGCGCGACAAATAGATGATATGGGCGAATATGTTTCGAAAAAATATGTGAATACATTGTAAAATGTAAGTATTTTGTTTGGATGAAAGTACCGACCAGGCAGATATCGGTCAATTAATAATTTTTATTCGCTGCATTTCAAAAGATTTTTCGATCACGGAGGAAATGTTAAAATTAGTGCCACTACATGGCTCAACTAAAGGCAGCGATATCTTTCAAGCTGTTAACAAAACTGTTATGGAATACGATGGGTTTCAAAAATGTTCTTGTATTGTGACCGATGGAGCAAAAGCTATGACAGGAAACGATACAGGACTTACGGGACTTCTAAAACAAAATGGCATTAATTGCCCATTAATCCATTGTATCACACACCAAGAAGCCTTATGCGAAAAATCTTTGCGCCAAATGAATGCCATGAAAATAGTTGTTAAAATATCAAATCTTATTAGAGGCGGAAACAAAGCTTTGAGTCATCGTAAATTTCGTAATTTTTTAACTGAAATTGACGCAACCTATGGGGATCTGCTATTGTACTCAGAAATCCGATGATTAAGTGCTGGTCAGTGCTTGCAGCGCTTTTTCGCTTTACGGAAAGAAATTCTTTCCGTAAATAAAAGAAATTCTTTCCGTAATTCCCATATTTCTTAAAAATGAAATAAAATCTGATACAACTGATATGGAAAATAAAACGCAAGAACCTGAATTTCTTGCTGATCTTGCATTTTTGACTGATATGACACAACATTTGAACGAATTAAATTTGAATTTACAAGGCAAACAACACAATATAGCCAACTTGTATGGATATGTGAATGGATTTAAAAATAAACTGAGATTGTTCAAAACGTCACTGGAAAAAAATGAATTTTCTTTTTTTCCGAGTTGCAAAGAACATTATACCGAAATGGGAAATTTTGAGGGATGCAACTTTTCTGACCACCTGAAGTACATCGACGAGGTGATTTTTGAATTTGAGCAGTGTTTCGCAGATTTCAAAGAATTAGAGAGCGATTTGTCTCTTTTTACGCATCCATTAACAATTCAAATCGAAAGCGTAAAGACTGAATACCAGTTGGAATTATGTGACGTACAGTCAGATCCCTTTTACAAGGGTAGAACAGAAACTGGAATGGATTTTTTTAAGATCCTTGGCGATCGTTTCCCCAAACTAACAAATTTTGGCTTGAAATGGGATCGATGATGGGCAGCACTTATTTATGTGAAAGTGCGTATTCAACAATGAACTTTATAAAATCTAAGTATAGATCTTCACTGTCAGATAAGTCACTTCTTCATGCAATGCGTCTGGTAACAACGAATGTTGACGTTGATATCGATATGATTGTTAAAGATAAATTAACGAAGAACGAATACACGTATAAAGAAATGATTACCCTGTATTTTTACCTGAAAACTGAAAATATTTTTTTCTGCGGCCCTCCAGCTTTTGTAGTAAATTTAATTAGCCCGCGAAGGTATGTAGTTTGGACAGCCCGGGTTTAAACTATCGCAATATAACGGAATGAACTATATTTTGATTTAATTTATTTCTATTTTCTAACGTTATGTTAATTAACATTATAAGAAGTTAATTAATTAAATTAATATTAATAAATTAATATTAAGAATATTTACATCTGAGTAAGTTATAATTAGCCATCTTTACGTTGAAATCATTTTTAATAAAATGGAAAATAGATTTTTTATGAAAACGTTTGACGTATACAATAATACCAGACAACTGTTTGCTCTCAACTGTTTGCCTTCCAGCGATTAGTCCTGTCTTCACATCAAATTCAGAATATTATTACGTTTTTCAGTTGCATCAACATTTTCATTTTCCTCTTCGACATATGCATCAATTTCTATTTCAGCGTTATTATCATCATCATTATTATTATTATTATTTCGTCCATAAAAATTATCCCTAACATTTGCATCACCCTGTATTAAAATGAAGTTGTGCAGAGTTCGTGCTGCGGAAATAATTTTAATTGCCATTGTTACGGACTTGACATTTAAGTACTTTAATCTACGAAATTTCCCTTTTAATAAACCAAACGCGCGCTCGATACTTGAACGCATTGATGCATGTCTAAGATTGTAATTAATTTGCTGCCTGGTGAGATGACCATTATCTTTGAAAGGCGTTAAAAGATTCATCATTTATGTCGGTGAGGAGGTAACAAATGATTCTTGGCATCAGTCAATCGAGTAAACAAAGTAGAAGATCCGAAAAGTGACGCATCGTGTGCTCTTCCGGGTCATTCAATTAAAACATCTATAAATTTCCCCGTTTGGTCACACGTACCTGTGAAATACCATTAATTTTTACCATAAGAAATATGAAATATATCCATTATTAGAGTGAAATTAGCTTCAAAAAGCCGGTTTCAGGCAGGTTGCTCGGAACCGCAATTTTTTTTAATCGATTCATCTTGACGTTCTAAATATGACCCTAAATTTTTATGGTCCGACTCGTTACGGAACAGCGTCAAAATTGAATTTGTTTATAACAAAAAAGCGTTTTTTCTACCCCCGTGAACTTAGCAGAGCACTTTTAGCAGATCCCTTCCAAAACCATCCAACAAATTTGTTGGTCATTTGTTAGACATTGTTGGAACATTTTAAAAATTTGTTGGACCCTATTTCAAAATATAACCGTTTTTCTAAATACTCTGCTAGGTTCACGCTAGCAGAGCAATGCTTGAAAACTGACCAAAAAAGTATCCAAAAATGTTCCTTAGGACTTGTTGGACATTGTTGGAACAATTTTAAAATTTGTTGGACCTTATTTCAAAAATTATAAAGCTTTTTAACAGCGCTGCTTAGAGCACGCCTACAGAGCCATGTTTTAAAATCGACAACAAAAGTAACAAGCAATGTTCCTTAGTACTTGTTGGTCATTGTTGGAACATTTTTAAAATTTGTTGGACCTTCTTTCAAAAGTTATAAAGCTTTTAAAATGCTCTGCTAGGTTCACGCTAGCAGAGCAATGTTTGAAAACTGACCAAAAAAGTATCCAAAAATGTTCCTTAAGACTTGTTGGACATTGTTGGAACATTTTTAAAATTTGTTGGACCTTCTTTCAAAAGTTATAAAGCTTTTTAACAGCGCTGCTTAGAGCACACCTACAGAGCCATGTTTTAAAATCGACAAAAAAAGTAACAAACATTGTCCCTTAGTACTTGTTGGTCATTGTTGGAACATTTTTAAAATTTGTTGGACCTTCTTTCAAAAGTTATAAAGCTTTTAAAATGCTCTGCTAGGTTCACGCTAACTGAGCATGCATGAAAATTGACCAAAAAAGGGTCCAAAAATGTTCCTTAAGACTTGTTGGACATTGTTGGAACATTTTTAAAATTTGTTGGACCTTCTTTCAAAAGTTATAAAGCTTTTTAACAGCGCTGCTTAGCGCACGCCTACAGAGCCATGTTTTAAAATCGACAAAAAAAGTAACAAACATTGTCCAGTAGTACTTGTTGGTCATTGTTGGAACATTTTTAAAATTTGTTGGACCTTCTTTCAAAAGTTATAAAGCTTTTTAAAATCACTGCTTAGCGCACGCCTACAGAGCCATGTTTTAAAATCGACAAAAAATGTAACATACAATGTTCCTTAGGACTTGTTGGACATTGTTGGAACATTTTAATCTCCAATCATAAATCTTAAAAGTTTCTGTAAATATTCGAGTAAGCGAAAACCAAATAGATGTAAAATTAATTTTTTATAACTTTGTTTCTTATACATTTGTGTTTCCTCTTCTCTCTAACCCATCCACTTTTTCCTTCTCCAATTTTGTGCAATAACGAACTCTTTCTCTTAAATTCCAAAAGCACCTCACATACCAAAGTTCATTCTAATCGGATTAAAACTAGTCACTAGAGTGGCTTCAGACACAAGGCGCATTTTAAATAACAATGTTTGTACAGAATTTATGGCATAAATTGAAATCTAACAATAAATTCTATAAATTGAAATCAAACAAAAGTTTTTTGTTTTTAGAAACGAAAAATAATTTGCCTACAAACTTTTCTTCTAACTCTTACCAAATTCGAGGCAGAAATTTTTCTGTTTTCAGACTTTTCTGGGTTGTTTGAGCCCTTGACCTATCTTTCTACTAATCAACGTTCTGGACAACCTTGAAGTACACTTGAATATTGATTATGATTTATGATATGTGACTGACCAAAATGTCAATTTTATGGGTTAAATCTCTTAGAAACTATTAAAGCTGTACTGTTGTATACTCGCTTTATGTTTAAAATTTGAGCTTCATAGCTTTTTTGGTAACTGAGATACAGAGGGCCAAAAATCGCCTCTAATACTTCTAGTAACAGAAAGTATAGTGCATTCGGCGTCTATGCTACAACTTTTGCCGCACACTACTATACTATGTGTGTTATGTGATGATTGGTACAGATTATACATAAATTAATAGTTTTTAATTGTTGAAAAATAAAAACGTTAAAAAAATAGCACATTTGTACTACGGTAATTATTATATACGTATTAAATAACGGTCAATAATTATGACTTTGGTTCAGAAAATTTTTAAAATAGTCAAACAGACCCCAAGGAATATTTTGGTATACTTTTTAGGTTGATTTAAATAGCTTTTGAAATAAGACCCAATAAATAATAAAAATGATCCCATAATTTCCAAAAAGTTCCAAGGAACATATTTGTTGATTTTAAAACATGGCTCTGATGGCGTGTACTTAGCAGCGCTTATAAAAAGCTTTATAACTTTGGAAATGAGTCCCAACAAATTTTAAAAATGATCCAATAATGTCAAACAAGTCCAAAGGAACATTTTTTGATACTTTTTTGGTCGTTTTAAAACATGGCTCTGATAGTGTGTTCTTAGCAGCGCTTTTAAAAAGCTTTATAAACGTTGATATAAGGGCCAACAAATTTCAAAAATGTTTCAACAATGTCCAACAAGTCCTAAGGAACATTTTTGGATACATTTTTGCTTAGCGTGAACCTAGCAGAACATTTTAAAAGCTTTATAACTTTTGAAAGAAGATCCAACAAATTTTAAAAATGTTCCAGCAATGACCAACAAGTACTAAGGGACAATGTTTATTACTTTTTTTGTCGATTTTAAAACATGGCTCTGTAGGCGTGCGCTAAGCATTAACAGCGCTGCTTAGCGCACGCCTACAGAGCCATGTTTTAAAATCGACAAAAAAAGTAATAAACATTGTCCCTTAGTACTTGTTGGTCATTGCTGGAACATTTTTAAAATTTGTTGGATCTTCTTTCAAAAGTTATAAAGCTTTTAAAATGCTCTGCTAGGTTCACGCTAAGCAAAAAAGTATCCAAAAATGTTCCATAGGACTAGTTGGACATTGTTGAAACATTTTTGAAATGTGTGCTTGAAAGCGCTGAAAGCTTTATAACTTTTGAAAGAAGGTCCAACAAATTTTAAAAATGTTCCAACAATGTCCAACAAGTCCTAAGGAACATTTTTGGATACTTTTTTGGTCAATTTTCAAACATTCTCTGTTAGCGTGAACCTAGCAGAGCATTTTAAAAGCTTTATAACTTTTGAAAGAAGGTCCAACAAATTTTAAAAATGTTCCAACAATGACCAACAAGTACTAAGGGACAATGTTTGTTACTTTTTTTGTCGATTTTAAAGCATGGCTCTGTAGGCGTGCGCTAAGCAGCGCTGTTAAAAAGCTTTATAACTTTTGAAAGAAGGTCCAACCAATTTTAAAAATGTTCCAACAATGTCCAACAAGTCTTAAGGAACATTTTTGGATCCTTTTTTGGTCAATTTTCAAACATGCTCGGTTAGCGTGAACCTAGCAGAGCATTTTAAAAGCTTTATAACTATTGAAAGAAGGTCCAACCAATTTTAAAAATGTTCCAACAATGACCAACAAGTATTAAGGGACAATGTTTGTTACTTTTTTTGTCGATTTTAAAACATGGCTCTGTAGGCGTGCGCTAAGCAGGGCTTGTAATGACCAACAAGTACTAAGGGACAATGTTTGTTACTTTTTTTGTCGATTTTAAAACATGGCTCTGTAGGCGTTCGCTAAGCAGCGCTTTTAAACAGATTTATAACTTTTGAAAGAAGGTCCAACAAATTTAAAAAATGTTCCAACAATGGACAACAAGTACTAAGGGACAATGTTTGTTACTTTTTTTGTCGATTTTAAAACATAGCTCTGTAGGCGTGCGCTAAGAAGCGAAATAAGGTACAACAAATTTTAAAATTGTTCCAACAATGTTCAACAAGTCCTAAGGAACATTTTTGGATACTTTTTTGGTCAGTTTTTAATCATTGCTCTGTTAGTGTGAACCTTGCAGAGCATTTTAAAAGCTTTATAACTTTTGAAAGAAGGTCCAACAAATTTTAAAAATGTTCCAACAATGACCAACAAGTACTAAATAACAATGTTTGTTACTTTTTTTGTCGATTTTAAAACATGGCTCTGTAGACGTGCTCTAACCAGCGCTTTTAAAAAGCTTTATAACTTTTGAAAGAAGGTCCAACAAATTTTAAAAATGTTCCAACAATGACCAACAAGTACTAAGGGACAATGTTTGTTACTTTTTTTGTCGATTTTATAACATGGCTCTGTAGGCGTTCGCTAAGCAGCGCTTTTAAAAAGCTTTATAACCTTTGAAAGAAGGTCCAACAAATTTTAAAAATGTTCCAACAATGTCCAACAAGTCCTAAGGAACATTTTTGGATACTTTTTTGGTCAGTTTATAATCATTGCTCTGTTAGCGTGAACCTTGCAGAGCATTTTAAAAGCTTTATAACTTTTGAAAGAAGGTCCAACAAATTTTAAAAATGTTCCAACAATGACCAACAAGTACTAAATAACAATGTTTGTTACTTTTTTTGTCGATTTTAAAACATGGCTCTGTAGACGTGCTCTAACCAGCGCTTTTAAAAAGCTTTATAACTTTTGAAAGAAGGTCCAACAAATTTTAAAAATGTTCCAACAATGACCAACAAGTACTAAGGGACAATGTTTGTTACTTTTTTTGTCGATTTTATAACATGGCTCTGTAGGCGTTCGCTAAGCAGCGCTTTTAAAAAGCTTTATAACCTTTGAAAGAAGGTCCAACAAATTTTAAAAATGTTCCAACAATGTCCAACAAGTCCTAAGGAACATTTTTGGATACTTTATTGGTCAGTTTTCAAACATTGCTCTGTTAGCAGCATTTTAAAAGCATTATAACTTTTGAAATAAGGTCCAACAAATTTTAAAACTGTTCCAACAATGTCCAACAAGTCCTAAGGAACATTTTTGGATACTTTTTTGGTCAGTTTTCAAACATTGCTCTGCTAGCGTGAACCTAGCATTTAGAAAAACGGTTATAACTTTTGAAATAGGGTCCAACAAATTTTTATAATGTTCCAACAATGTCCAACAAATGACCAACAAATTTGTTGGATGGTTTTGGAAGGGATCTGCTAAAAGTGCTCTGCTAAGTTCACGGGGTTGTTTTTTCTTCATATCGTTTTTAAAACTAAAAATTTTAAAATTAACTGTGATGAGTTCAATATGATTTAGTTGACATTTCTAAGTTGTTACAAATGATGAATAAAACTAGGGTTTTTTAGTATTGTTTAAGTTGGTAGGCTAGGCCGGCACGGAATGAGAATAAAGACAGCATATCGATTTGGTGATTTATGTAATAATACAAATAAATAAATCTAATAAATAATCCTAATAAAAATCTTAATTAAATAAATAAATCAATGTGTTTCATTTATAACCGTTCGTTGTACAAACTGATGCATCCGGTATCGCCATCGGGGCTGTTCTACTCCAGAGGCTAAGTGATGGCGTACATGCTGTACAGTACGCAAGCAGGAAATTGACACCTGCAGAGGTCAATTATTCTGCTTACGAACTCGAAAGCTTAGCTGTCATTTGGGCTCTCGATAAGTTCAAGCAATACCTGATAGGAACACGCTTTCTCTTACAGACTGACAGTGCAGCTCTATCCTGGATGATTAAACATCCTAAACAACTCGGACGAATCGGACGATGGTTACTGAAGCTATCCCGTTTTGATTTTGACGTAGAGCACATTCGGGGACCAAAAAACGTTTTAGCAGACGGGCTTAGTCGACTATTCACAATCGAACAGACGAACGACCAACAACAGACTGACGAACAGACACCCCCAGACAAATTCGAACGCCCAAGCATTAATCTCCTGGACGAGGTACCACAATCTTTTATTTCTCTAAAGCGTCACCAAGAGGAAGATCTTGACCATAGACTCATCTTCAACCGCCTACAAGCCGGGGAAGATGTTAGAGGTTATATGATCAAGAACGATCTCCTGGTAAAACTTGTTGGAAAGAATCGTCTTCGACGAGTTTCTGTACCCAAGTCAATGAGATACATGCTACTTTATTTCTTTCATGATAGCATCTCCGGCATGCATTCTGGGATTACGGTCACCTATCGAACTATCACCCGTCGTTTCTGGTGGCCCAAATTGTTTGAAAACGTCCGAGATTACGTTAGATCGTGTTCAGACTGCCAAAGGTGCAAACCTTACAATAGAGCACCAGGTGCCGCACTGGCGTCTAACCTACCAATACGACCATGGGAACGTATATATTTAGACTACGTGGGTCCTCTGGTGAGTACCAAAAAGCGGGAACAGGTATGTTCTCATGCTACTCGACGGTTTCAGCAAATGGGTAGAAGCCATACCCGTTAAGCGTATAACAGCTGATGTTACCATTGACAGGTTGAACACGATATTTCTACGGTTTGGTCCACCCCGGTATTTGGTATCCGATAACGCAACATGCTTCACAAGCGAAAAATTTAAACTCATGTGTCTTAGATTTGGGATAAAGCACGTCAGGTGCGCCCCGTATCACCCCTCGGGAAATGCTGTCAAATGGGTTAATCGCGATATGAAAAGTGGATTGACGATCTTTTTAAAAGAATATGCGACATCGCACCGCGAATGGGATAAATGTATCCCATATTTTCAACAAGCGCATAATAATCAATACCACGAGCCTATCCAAGCTAGCCACTCGACCGTGTTTCTCGGGCGCGAAGTGTATTCCCCCATCGACCTACAGTGGGATCTCCAGGATATCCTAAGGGAAGGTCCACCGCTAGACCTAGATAAGGTTCGAGAATCCCTGTCTAAGGCGCATGAAAAGATCCGTAGATTTCACAACGCCAGGCACCCGCCACATCATCCTTACCGTGAGGGCCAGTTAGTTCTACAAAAGGTCCATGGTGGACCCCAGTTCGACGAGGCCAGGAAATTTATTCCTCGGTGGACGACACCACGGACAATCCTCCGATTAACAACGCCCATGTCATGCGAACTCGAAGATGTTGAAACTCATGTTCGCTATAGAGCCCATATAGAAGATCTGAGACCGTTTATAGAGCGCAACGACGCACAATGATAATGAGATACCGTAGTATCTCATTCCGTAGCGAGGAAGACTGTGGCGTTTCGTCACATTTGGGTTTTTAATTTTAATTTAATAATAAAAGTGAGTGTAAATAAAATAGGATTTATATTGCACCGTTGACCCCCGGGTGGAAAATTATTAAAAAAATTAGTAAAACAAAAGGGTCATAATTCATAAGTTAAAACGAACCTTATAAAATAAAAGTGTAAAACATATACCAATGAATTGTATCGCCGCGCAAATGATTCGATTTATCAAAAGAAATCAATGCGTAAACATGAGATTTCCGCCAAAAATTTCAGCGACGAGATCATGCATGATCCGACACTACATACGTCATGTTTGTTGTTTTGGTAGTAAGTCCGTGCTCGCCAAAAATTCATTAATTGGCCAACATTCATGGAGACAACAGCTCTAAAAATTGAGATACATAATTTAAAAAAGGAGATCACACAAACAAAAAAATACATCAAGGTGGAATCGAGTTGTTGCGTGAACAATTCACCTCGTGGCAAATTTTCACGGTTCGATTGGTAGTGGATTTTAATAATAATTGGAATTAAAATACATACACACACCTACAGTTACTGCTCCAACAACTAAATCACCTATATCAGGCTGGATATTTTCATCGTTGATTTTGTTTAATATTGGATAATCCAGTCATTTGTGTTAGGTGCCTTCAAAAAGAAATCGTCACGTCGAAGGTAATATAATTCAACTTTATTTCAGTACAATTCATTATTCCACCCGGGAACGTCCAAAGTTGAGGTTTTCATAAAACTGTAGTCATAGATTTAGTATTTTAATTTTATATTAGAATTGACCGTCGATTCTTCAATTGATGTTGGAATCACGTTGCTTTTGGTGAAGAATTACCACTGCCAATCTGCCGAAAACGGCAAGAATCCGGTTGGTATTTTCCAAGAGCACTTGGAGGGTTGTTGGTGATGCAGCGTGTTGTCGCTTTCGATAATCCAACAGCTTTCCAAAAAATTAACCACTATTAATTGAAGCGTCGACGTATTTTAGACTTTATATTAATTTCGATTTTTTTTAAACAATAACAGCACGTGTCGTTTTAAAAACTTAACCCTATTATTTGTAAAAAGAATAAAAACATTTATAATCAGTTCTTTTATATAATAAATAAAATAATTTAAAACACTTATCAAACTTTTATTAATTCAATACATTTAACAGATTTTTTCTTTTTCTTCAAAAATAAAAAAACTAAATAATACTTGATTCATATTATTTTCAGCTGACATTGATAGTTCGTATTAAAAAAAAATAGAGGCGCTCTCCCAGATATTTAAAATAAAATAAAATAGAGAACTACAGAGTGGCACC
Organism: Nineta flava; assembly: GCA_963920215.1. Taxonomy (NCBI): domain Eukaryota; kingdom Metazoa; phylum Arthropoda; class Insecta; order Neuroptera; family Chrysopidae; genus Nineta; species Nineta flava. The sequence continues at coordinate 51,127,896 of OY986042.1, read as the reverse complement.
CGAACAGAGTGGCACACATTTCTTTTTTTATTGTTTGATTTTTTTTAAATTCCAATCACTCAAATTCCAATCACTGTTTGTTATTTAAATTCAATCACCACCGTTATATTTCCAATTAAGAGGTTTGGTATCAGAGTGTTTCGGTATCAATTAACCCCATCGACGACACTCTCAACCAATACGTTTCCACTGCGCGACAACAGCGGGCTATCTTACTAATTGTGCGCTAAATCCAAGTCACAAATGGTGAGATGCCTTAATATATATATATACATATATATATATATATATATATATATATATTATATGACCACGCATAAATTTTTACAGAGTAGATAGAGTCGATTTCAATAATTCCTTTTTTATTGAATTGGGTATACTTCGAAGTTGGTACCATAAAATTTGAAAAAAAAAATTCGTGTCTAAGGGTCAAAAAATCTCCATCGAAATGCGCGAAGGGTGAATCTAATTTTTGGTTAAAAGTAAATATTACGAAATATTACATATAATGTTTGTTTGGCGCCGGCTCAAAATTATTTAGGTATTTACATTGACTTAGTTTTTTCTGCTTTTCAGTTCCTTTCTTTTTTCGAAGATTTAATTTTTTGTATAAAAGTTTTTATTTTTTGCTTTTCAGTTATTTCTTTTTTCGTCGGTTCTTTTTTTTGTTAAAAGTTTTTTTTTACATGTATTTTTACCCATTATTTTTCAATTTGTTTTTAACGCGCTATAAACAAATTAAAAAAAAAAAAAAAACAGTTAAGAAATTATTTGAATAAACTTTATTTTCTTTTAACGTTTAGATTTCTTATAGACGTTAGACGTAGACGTAGACGTCTTAAAAAAAAATTTAACGATACGATAACTTTTAAGAGAGTAATACCTTCTGTTAATTTACTTATAAACAAATTAATATTTTTAACTTTTATAAGCCTTAATCGAAAGCTAAACACTTACCTATTTTTTTACTTTTTAGTGCATTTTTTGTTATAGAATATTTTATTTTTGAAGTCGGGTTTACATTTTGTCAAAATATGGTTTATTTCTCACTTTTTAGTGACTTTGAAGTTCTATAACTGATTTTATTTGTCTAAATATGGGTAGACCTTCTAATTTTTAGTACATTTTTTTATAACACATTTTTTTTTACCCGTTTTTTTTTTTTTTTTTAAATTTCTAGTGCATTTTTTTATAACAGATTTTCAGTTTTTTTTACAGGCATTTTGTTTTTTTTTTGTCAAAATTTTTTTTTTTGGGGTCGGTTTTTTTTTGTAAAAAATTTTTTTGAAGTCGGTTTTTAAAAAAATTTTCTTATTTTCCGATTATGAATGAGTATACCCTTTCAAAAAAAAAAAAAAATTTCGCAGAAATCGGTTATCACATATAAAATGAGGATTTTCCTCAATTTTCCGGGGATCCCCTCATCAGAATGAGATTTGGTGACAATGGGACCAATGAGAAACCAAACCCTTTAAAACAAAAAAAAAAATTCAAAATCGGTTCATAAATGTCGAGGTGACACACATAAAAGAGTTCTGAGGTGACACACATAAAAAAAAAAAAAAAAATACAGACGAATTGAGAACCATCCTCCTTTTTTGAAGTCGGGTTAACAAGCACTGTTTTATTTAATATACTACAAAATACTCAATCTGTAATCATAAATAACTCATAATGTTTTAATATATATATAAATTTTTTGCGAAAGTTAAATGTTTTGGTATTTAGCCTCACTTTTAGCTGCTGCAAATCTGTGGAAAAGTCTAATTGTATCGTAAACTTGCAGTAAACAAATTTGCAGAACTATGTTCGATCAGTTTTTTTCAATCAAAACTCTACACGTTTGACTTCCCACCCACACTCTCCGCCTCACCTGAGACTTCTGCAAAATGCGACTCTTGCTTTGACGATATCATGGGAAACATATGAGAAAAAATCACGACTATGTTTTATCAGCTCACTTTTATGTAGCCAGCTCTTAGACCATAACAATACATAAAATATTTTTGAAACAATCTGCCAAACTCAACAAATTATGTCAGATTAAAATTAATCGGCCACCGATTAATAATCTGGTAACACAATTTGAGAAACGCACCATTAACCTCAGTAAAATAGAATTCAATGAGGAGGAACTATATATACTAGACAAGGGCACCAAATACGCATCACCCACTAATTCTAAATACTTTAAAGAAATTTACATATCTGACACGGAGGTTGCACTTAGAAACAACAAATGCAACCTCACAAAAGAATTTATCAAGAAGACTCTCCAATCCCATTCTAAACCTACACGACGTGATGCAGTGGTTACAAATTCTATTAAGAACATCAACCAAAAAGTTAAAGACAACAATATCATTATTACAAAGGCCGATAAAGGAGGCTTCACAATTATGATAGACAAGCAAGAATATATTAACAAAATTGCTGATTTCATACATAAAGAAAAAATCCAACGCTAGAGTTCAGATCCAGCTAACAAATTTAAATTGGAAATTAAAAAATGTTTAAAAACGCCAAGTTCAATTTTTGATGAAAAGGACAAACACCTACTCACAGAAATGAACCCAAGAGTGCCCAGACTCCATGGTCTGATTAAAAACCACAAATAAGGTGCACCCATCCGACCAGTGGTTTCATACAAGGGCTGTCCTTCCAAAAGGACCTCTAGTCGATTGGACAGTGTGATCAAAGACCTCTCCGAATTTAACAATCCTCGCTTCATAAAAAACTCGTTGGATCTCGCCCAGAAGTTAGCCGATGTCACCATACACAATGGATACAAGCTGGTATCTCTGGATATTGTCAAAATGTTTGGTAAGATCTCTCACAAACAATGTATTACACTAGTGCAGGACATCCTAGAGAAGAAAGGAACGAATCCATTGATCACTGAAGACATCGTTAACACTGTGCGTACGATCCTCAAACAGAACTATTTTGTATTTAATCACAAAATATTCAAACAGACATCTGGCCTTGCTATGGGTTCCCCCCTTTGCTCTCTTTTGGCACAAATTTGCATGGCTTCGTTTGAGGAGCGTATTTTTAAATCAGACCAAACCAAAAATATCAAGTTTTGTTACCGGTATGACGACGATGTCATTATGCTTTTCGATGGGTCAGACAGACAACTTACAACACTTGTTGAATGATTAAAGTCTATGAACCCCAAAATCAAATTTACAGTGGAAAAAAAACAGCAAAATGGCATCAAATATTTGGACCTGACGATTATAAAAACAGCTCATAGGTTAGAATTTGAAATATACAGGAAACCTACCTTCTGTGGCGCCACGATCCTACAAGACTCACCACATCAGTCAGAAATTAGCAGCATATAATTCAATGATACACAGGGCGATAACTATACCTCTTTCCAACACAAGGTTCTACAAAGAAATCGATATCATTCAGAGAATCGCTACTTATAATGGCTTTGAGCACAATATGGTTGACAAGTTGCTGGCAAAAAAGCAAATAAATTGGCTTTGAGAGCCGCCTCTACAATGACAATCGAACCTAAAGATCCATTTAAAGTAGTAACATACCTAGGACCCGTGTCGGATAAATAGGTAACTTCCTAGAGCAAAAAGTTTTTAGAGTGGCATTCAAACCACACCGTCAACTTGGAAACCTCATCATGAATTCAAAAACTAAAATTGATAAGTTGCAAAAATCTGAAGTATATAGCCTCTCATATTTGAACTGCAATAGTGTATACATCGGGAAAACTGTAGCATGTAGCAATACCTCTATTCAATTCGCAATCGAAAATGTTTTGAAGTTATGCAACCTGCATTACATTTGGGATGTTAACACAGTGGAAGCGAATTATGAACCGCTGGATACTCGTATAGCCATCTGTTGAAACTCTGATAACATGGGGTTTGGCCCTTTGCTAAGTACCGTAGCATGCAGAGTACGTTGAATGTCTATAGATATACGTTCATTTACCGTTCAATCTGACAAGAAGCCATCCATATTAGACAAATTGTGAATTGGGTGATAGAATTATCAACACTATTGGAGTATAATAAAACGTTTTATTTAACTATTTTCTTTGGTTAAATCGTGTAAAATGTTCGTACAATATACAATGCAAGGTAAGTAAAATAAAATTATAAAGAAATTAAATGAATAGGCATTAGCTTACAAAATAATGTATTCTTTCAGTAAAAATAAACCAAACTATCGACTTTCACTACAATCCTCAGTGAAATATCTATATGAGTTGATTATTATTAAAAATGTAACTGAAACGAATCCTTAACTACAAATTAACGTTGTTCATTATTATAAAATGTCAATTTTGACACAACGCACACTCCAATGTGGGAATATTGGGATATTAGTCTATTCTTTTGTATATTATTTAAAACACAAAAAACGACAAACTGTAAGATTTGTGTGTGACAACACACCGTTGTGGTGAAACGGTAGATCGGATCTCGGATGTCGCACGGTTCGTAGGGTATATCGGAAATCCCAAAGGGTCCTTCCTACGCGAAAAACTGTGCTCAATTATATCAAATCTACTCAGGACACGAGGGTCGAGGACGTGAGGGTCGCCCTACGTCGTGCACTTGGGAGTCGCGACGTCCAACGAGGACTGTCTCCACCCAATGTTTCGTAAACTTAGTTTACGGGACGTAGGTATGAGCGACGTGGTTTCACTGATCCTCTACGAATCGTTGCGGTGACGATGTCCGATCTATCGATTGGTCTCTGTGTATATTTTATGGGGTCTAATAAATAATTGTTTGTCCAGGTGTAAACCTCCAACTGATAGTACTCGGGTCGACAGAGAGAGATGATACGATGTGTTGGGGATTGGGTTCGTGAAAAATCCTACGATTTCAGGAAGACATACCTGTGAGAGCGTCGCAGCAGCACTAGGACGCCAAAGAAATACCTTCCGCACCGAGTTGAACGAGGTAGGTGACGGCACTGTTGAGACGTGTCGAGTGTTGTTGCGGCAAGTCCATTCAGGTAACACACCAGAAGATGTTGGATTCTGGTTTGGTACGCCTTCGTAATAAATGCTATCCTCGGTTATTACTAACCGTAGCGTCTTGTGTTGACTGGATATCGTGGCTTATTTATTAGCCGTATTAGAGCCCGTATCCAAATTGATGTCGCTGGTTATCCAGTGATTGTATCGTGTTCAAACTAGAACCGTATAGTTGATTACTTAATAGTAAATGAATTTAAAAAAAAAAACAAAGTGTATAACGCGTTATAAGACGAAGTCAACTAGCTCGAACTCTGATGTATAATGAATCTTTTTTCTTTTAATAATTTGTAATTTCCCTCGTCTCGACTCCAACAACATCCTACACGTCTGAACTGTTTCTGGTGGAATAATGTCACCCGACATTATTCTTCAATCAACCTCCGTATATTTTATTTCAGTTAAACATGGAATGGCTTGTTTGTGCGGTAGCGTTTGTGAGGTATTTCGCATGTTAGCGTCCACAACTCAAGCACAGGGGGTGCCAACTTAATCGTAGCATTTTTTAAACTAGTTTTTAGATTTTTTAAAATTAGTTTTTAGGTTTTTAAATTAGTTTTAAGTTTTTATAGGTTTTCTTTTATTTTAATATAGTTCTTAGGTTTTTAAAATTAGTTTTTAGATTTTTAAACTAGTTTTTAAGTTTTATAGATTTGCTTTTATTTTAATTGTTTCACCTCTCTCTCTCTCTCTCTATATCTATCTATTTTATTGCTTTTATTGTTTTTAATTTCAACTTTGAATCAATGAAATCTGGCCCCATCAATCAGTTTATAATTTACAATTATTGAATTGTCCAGAGTAGTACAATGGACCATTAATAAATGGTTCAAAACGGGGCGAAATTTCCACACTTGGAGAAAAGAACATCTGCTCTCCTTTAAGAAGAAAACGGACTCACCATTCGCCAACTACCTCAACGAACACGACCATAACCCTGCACCTACCATGAAAATTTTACTCGTCGCCCCAAAAGAATTCAAGTTGGACGTTCTTGAAGCCACGGAAATTTCCAAAAATAAGATTGGTCCAAAAATTCTTCTCAACAACCAAACCGAAATAATGTCATCCACATTGTTCAATTTTATAGACTTCCAGTACCTTATTATTTTACAAACTCTCTGTACTTCTCCTCGACAAGTGCACACAAATAAGTATTGTTTTTATGTTTTTTTACCGACGAAAAAAAGGAGGTACTCAATTCAACCTGTAAATTTTTTTTTATGTATGATCACGCATAACTTTTTACAGAGTAGTCCGACTTTGATAATTTTTTGTTGGATAGGGAATTATTAAAAGTTGGTCCCATAAAAATTTGAAAAAAAAATTTAAATTTAGCCACAAAAAAAAAAATTAAAAAAATAAGACTTCCCTGCACTTCCACTAAAGATCAAATATCATAATCACTGTATATTGTCTGTGTGTAAACACTTTGAAAGCACTCAATATCATTATATATATATAATATATATATATATATATATATATATATATATATATATATATATATATATATATATATATATATATATGTATATATATATATACATATATATATATATATATACATATATATATATATATATATATATATATGTATTGTCGCGGTATCCTGGCTCTCTTTATACTCAAAGGAGCGCTGCCCGAACCTGCAATGATTCCGATACTCGACAAAAACAAAAAAAAATATATTAGTAAAATATATTACTAAATATTTTGTAATTGAAACAACACGCACGTTTTGTTTAAAGAAAAGAGAAAAAAAAAATTAAATTAAACACAAGTTTTTACGAAACAAAAAAAACCTGATTTTATTGCTTAAAAAAAATGATTATCCAATTTCTTTTTTTCAACAATTATTTTAATTTTTTTTTCACACAATGTTAAACTTTGAATTACTTGACCAAATTACTTGTACAAATTCCAACTTATACTTTGATCTGGATTGAACAACAATTATATACTTTGATTTTAGCGGACAATAGTCGATATTAAACTGATCAGACACGATTTAAAAACTGATTTGAATCGACACTGGTCACGGTTTATATACCCGCTATGGGTCGTTCTAGAATATGATTGTGTTTTTGAATAAATATTTTGTTTTTGACAATATATTTTCGCATGGAGGCTTCTAGAATATTTTAGTATTTCAACACCCATGGACGTAGTCGGAGTGTTCAGACTATTTATAAAATTAATTAAAAATTATACCTCTACTTGGGTTTGACCCATAGTCATACCCCGCTTGGTTGATATTTAAGCAGAGACATAATGGACACGGCCAGTGTCAACTCAAAATCTATATACAAATTTTATGATACATTCATAACTGTAAGCTAGCTTACTTCTGTTTATTTGTTTTACAAAAATTATCTTGTTTTTACAAAATTATTTATTTGTGATCTGTTATTTTGAAAAACATTCAATTTGTATGACTTTTGATTAAAATTAAATGTAATAATTTTATTTAAATTTTTGATTTTTTTTAAAAATAGAAAAAACTTTAAATCAAAAGCAACAATTAATCTTATTATCATTTTTCGACTTAAAAAAAAACTTAGTTTAAGAAAAAAAATAAATCGAGCTACATTATTTTCTTTTTGTACTTTTTATACTAAAAAACTCCTTCTTTTTGCAAGGAGAAAAATATTGTTTTGTTAAATATTTTGCATAATATTTTACTTAATATTTTTCTATTAAAATGTGTGTTGGATCAAAAAAATTAATCTCAATAATTTTCATTACAACAAAATCTCCCCCTCTAGATTCCAACACACATTTTCTAATTTGCTTATTATATTTGGTCGACCAATTTTTGACTTAAGAACTATTTGAATTGTACTAGTACATTTAGCTAGCTAGCATAACTTAAAAGTGTACGTACACATTAGTTCTTCACTCTTCATCAACGGCGCCTGTTGTTGATTGCCGGTCGTCTGGGCCGCAAGTTGTACCCTGGCCTTAATGCTCTGGCCTCTGGCTCGTCCACACTTGGTACATCCCGTCGTCTTCCATCACCGCCATGCCTTTGACCCCCCAATCGATCGGGAAGTAGTTGGCCGAACACCTCGTTCCCCACACTCAATCTTCCCAGATTCCCATTGGCGGCGGTCCTTGCACTGGCCGGCTTCAAGAGACCTCCATGTATCTTCGTGGGAGGCACTGTATCCACAACATATATTCCAGCTGGTAAACTCCTCAGCACTCTGTAAGGCCCTTTCCATTTTGGTGCCAAACCACTATGGACACCCTCCACCTTACTGCTGAGCACTTGGTTGCGCATCCAGACGGACTCTCCTGGTTGATAACTTAATTGTTTTGTTAAATATTTTGCATAATATTTTACTTAATATTTTTCTATTAAAATGTGTGTTGGATCAAAAAAATTAATCTCAATAATTTTCATTACAACAGTATATACATATATATATATATATATATATATATATATATATATATGCATATATATATCTATATATATATATACATATATATATATATATATATATATATATATATATATATATATATATATATATATATATAATTAGTATTCGCTGAAAGCGCTACAGAACTTGAGAGCATGGTCAGGAAATTAGCATTAAAAAGCCACAAAGTGGGACTGTCACTCAACACAATAAAGACTAAGATTCTAACCAATGGAGACCCGCAAGACATTGTTGTAGAGAACGAAAAAATTGAATATGTAAAAGAATACATATATCTAGGATTTAATTAGTATCTTTTGAAAATAGTACCGTAAAAGAAATACAACGAAGGATAACTCTAGGATGGAAAAAATATTGGGGCTTGAGAGAAATAAAGAAAAATAATACAGTTAACCTAAATATAAAGAAACGAGTCTACGAAGCCACTGTATTACTATGCTTAACATATGGTTGTCAGACGTGGTCATTAACAAAAGAGGACGAAGAAAGAATTGCTATATGCCAACGTAAAATGGAAAGGAGCATGCTTGGAATAAAGCTGTCTGACAAAATTCGCAACAGTGACATCAGAAGCAGAACAAAAATAATAGATGTAAGGATAATAATTCGATTACTCAAATGGTACTGGGCAGGACATGTTTGTAGGATGAACAACAGATGGACAAAACGTTTAACAGAGTGGGTACCAAGGTACAGGAAAAGGAAAAAAGGGAGACCAGGTAAAAGATGGAAAGAGATTTTCACCCAAAAGTGTGGTATTCGCTGGATGCATATAGTTCGGGAAAGAGATATTTGGAGGCATACGCCGTAGAGGCGACTACTACCAGCATATAGTAATATTTTTTATATACACATATAGATAGAGTTTATATAAGTAGTGTTCAAAAATTTAATAAATATATATATATATATATATATAAATATATATATAAAAGTATATATATTAAAAATATATATATAATTTTTTAGGTATTACAAAAATTATATATATATATATATATATATATATATATATATATAAAAGTATATATATTAAAAATATATATATAATTTTTTAGGTATTACAAAAATTATTTAGGCTTTAATATTATGTAGGTATTTACATTGACTTAGTTTTTTTAGCTATTCAGTTACTTTCTTCTTTCGTCGGTTCTTTTTTTTGTTAAAAAGTTTTTTTATATACTTTATCTGACTTAGGTACTTAAATCCAGAGGTGGGCACAGACAGCTCGTCTGAGCCTTACGAGCTCTCCATAAGTTGGGTGAGAGTAAGTAAAGAAGGTATGTTTTGAAGCAAGACGGAACGATGTTTCAATACAGGTTGTCCTACCTACCGATTATTGCCCAATAATTTATTCAATCAATTTATAAATAGTTTTATAAAATATTTATTGTTTAAATAATATCTTTTACAGTATGGAGAGATACACCAAAAAACATAATAATAATAATAATAACAATAATGATAATAATAACAATAATAATAATAATAATCTGAACTTATCCAAGACTGCTTGCGATGTCTTCTCCATTATTAAATTCACTACTTTTATTTTTTTTGAAAAACAAATTATGCGAAAAATAATTTCCACTACTACAAATAGTACTTTTCACTTTTTCAATTCAAAGTAGACTAACTCGAAGAACTCAAAATCCCACTTTATGTAAAATTTAACTTAATTCATCAAATTCCCATGACACTATACTGAGCATACTCCATACGAAGAAAAAATAATTAAATCAGGTAAATAATTCTTTATTAGTTCTCGGATATGAATAGTAAAATATTTAGACAGATCATTTGGAATTTCCAAAACTTTAATTCTATTTAAATTATCCTTTGCAAAAATTTCCCTCTTTTATTACAATGGTCCAGCGGTAAACTTAAAGGTTCAAAAGATTTATATATATTTTTTATATATTTTTATTTTATTCATACACAAATATGATATATACTAAAAAGGTACATTTAATGACCCTAATTACCAGCCCAAAATTCCAGAGTATGTATTGAATGATTGCTTGTATTATTTACTTTGTATAATAGTGACCATAAAAAAGATTTGGTATTATTATATTTTTTTCAGAAAATGTTTTAATTAAAAAAAGAAAATATTAATAATTGGTAGGTTACCCTGTATTAACTCTATCTCTCTTCCCTACCTCTCACTCAGAGCTTGGCCGAGTCATCTCCTGCCCACCTCTGCTTAAACCTATTTTAAAATTTTTAATTGTTTCTCTGGTTGGAGGAATGTGACGTTATTTTGTTTTTTAATATTTATTATTCTCTGATTGGAGAATTATAACATATTATGTAGGTATTTACATTGACTTAGTTTTTTTAGCTATTCAGTTACTTTCTTCTTTCGTCGGTTCTATTTTTTGTTAAAAAGTTTTTTTATATACTTTATCTGACTTAGGTACTTAAACCTATTTTAAAATTTTTAATTGTTTCTCTGGTTGGAGGAATGTGACGTTATTTTGTTTTTTAATATTTATTTTTCTCTGATTGGAGAATTATAACATAATTTTTAACTTTTTAATTATTATTGACTAAAACCGCCCAGTTTTAAAAAACGGTTTTTAACACGCTTTTATTCCTCAGGTATATATAGGATTCCATAATATATAAAATTGTCACAGTGTTTCAACAATGCCATATAGGCCGAAACATATGCCACACTTATTTTATTTTTTGTTAAATAAAAATAAATAAAGATTAGGTGGAATTTTGCAAAGTAATGTTTTTTAATTTTTTAATTAAATTTATAAAGTCCTTCTTTTAGATTATAATAATCTATTAGCGTTTCCTGGTGGTTACAAAATTTCAATATGACATCCATCAATTGCTCCTATAATTCCAGGAAATCCCTGTGGCTTCGAAAGAAAATTTAATCAGAAATCTTTACGTCCTTAGTATTATCGTAAATACTTACAGCTTCAATTACTTCGCATTCGTCTGCATCTGGCCAACGGACATACTAGAGGTAAAATATTTCCACAACTTCTTTTAATACTGCGTGAGCAATAGATTTCAGTAAACCAAATCTATCCGCAACTGAGCGAAAGCTATCAGGAGTAGCCAAAATCCAAATGGCTAATAGAATTTTCTTTTGTAGGGGAATGCCATTATTTGTTTGAAGTGCATGCAGTCTAATAACGTTTTCTAGCTCCTATAAATATAAATGATAAATCATATACAGATATTAATAAATATTTACTAGCATCATTTTTTCTTACCACTATAGATTCTCGTGACATTCGAAAATGTGAATAGAATTGATCATCGATATAATTAGGAATGACTTCCTCAAAATAATTGTATATTCTAGCTGGAGCATTATTGCGTGGATTTATTTCAATACCATCATTTAGATTTTCTTAAAACGCCAAAATAAAATCTTCTTCTCTATTCATAATATTGTTAAGGCCTTCACAAAAAAACAAAAAAAACTTTTTATCCTATACAAAGATAAATTTAGATTTTCTTCAAACGCCAAAATAAAATCTTCTTCTCTATTCATAATATTGTTAAGGCCTTCACAAAAAAACAAAAAAAACTTTTTATCCTATACAAAGATAAATGTTGTACTTTACAAATTTATGCACTCACGAGTTATTGGAAATTGTTCAACTAAATTATTGATATAATCGGCTGGGTCATATAGAAGTTCCTTCATTAAAATATTCCTTATAAAATTATCCATTTGATTAAATTTTTATCTCACTTATTACAATAATAGCAAATATTGTCAACACACGAGAAATGTTCTGACACATAAACAAATAGGTTATGATACTATTAAGTAGCAAAAGATAGTGTGTCCATCCCGAAACTCGCTGCCCTCAGTAGCTCAGAACAAAATTTTATTTACTCTGACTAATTTACTTAGTTTACTAAGGACTTAGTTTGGCCGAACGCGGCCATTGACGAAGAACTTAATATATCCAGAGTATCTTAAAACAATTAACTCAGGCACTTGTTACATTTCTTGTTGGTAGTAAGATTAGGATAAGGGTAAATGTCATGAAGACAGCAAAATATCTTACTGCACAGGAAAGAAAAGATTGTAATCAAATTCAATCATTGAGAGATAGAGAAGTCTGGACCACAAACATATCTACTTAGGTATTATTATTTTTTAAACTATGTTAGGCTGGGTTCAACAAAAAAAATCATAATCAAGATTTTATAACGATTAAAAACTTAAATAGTACAAAACGGTAGCGTTGCCTGTCATTCTGTCAAATGTCAAGAGCTACTGCTGCAAGTGTACTGTTGTAGGTATTGCTGATAATATATAAGGATTGTTAATTCATATTTGATTTTCTTGATTTCTTGTCCACAGCTGGATACCACTAACTTGTAACCATAATATGTAAGTTTTTAAAAATGGTTGAGAATGGCTGTGTGTGTGTGTGTGCAAATGTCTTAAAATTCAAATCTTCATAATATTATCTATTCACTCTGCTGTAGACTCTTATTACTTTACTTCTGTTTATTTACCTCTATATATACCTAGAATATAAAGGTATTGTTTTCGATGTTGAGATTTTACCGGATCTTTACATTTTGAGACCCAAACAAAAAACTCATTTTTGAACTTTGGTGGGTCTGTATGTGCGTATGTATGTACTGTGTACGTATGAATGTGTATCTGCATGAATGTGTGTCTTGGTCCGGGAGACCAAAGCGTTTTTTCAGGATGATGAGCATCAAGCTGGTACTTTGTAAGTAGCTTCGTTTTGACAAGACGCCCAATTTTTTTAATTATAACATTATGGAAAACGGTATCGAAATTTTCTGGAAGCCGTTGAACATTGAGGATGGGAGACTCAGAGTCCATTCCACTTAATTTGTAGAACGATAATTTTTCCTCATATAACAGTCCATTCCTCATATGAATCTAGCCAAACAACATTTTTTTTTTTATAGAGGAGAAATACTAGCTAAATTGTCAACAAATCGTTCGTAAAAGCTTCTATCGTCCTTATCTTTGATAAGATCAGGCTAGAGCTAGGGTCGGACTAGCTTTATGGCCATTCCGTCACTGCATACAAGTACCAAGTATAAGTACTTTGAAGATACTTATGAAAATTGTAGTACAAAGTACAATTAATGGAGAAATGTAAATTATGTAGAATTTTTGTGTGAATACATTCTTCGCAATTGTAGGATGATTGAAATCCAATCTATTTTAGGCAATATAAAAGTTATGTTAATACAAAACTTAAACAACACACGGTCAGTTTACAACTAAAATCTTATTTATCATTGTAGCAAATGAAAATAATCTTTCGACTGCCCCAGATGACGTCCATGTTCAGAAATATTAACTTTGGATATTAATATCCAGCACTTAGTATTGTTTATTTTTGTCTTCTGACTATCGAAAATCTTCGAATTCAATTATGTTGTCCGTCTGCTCTGGACACAGAAAGAACACAGAAAGAAAGTATAGATAATTGATGTAATAAAGTACTTAGCTGAGTTAATTATGTTTATTAATTAGTATAAAAAGTTAATATAAAGTTATTTATAGCAGTTGATTCTTTAGAAATCAAAACTTATATATATTTCCAATATATGGCGTTGCAGTAGGTATAATGGGTTATGACATCAGTGGCGGCTATGTTAAACAATCTTACACCAACACCCTCCACCCTTTGTGCAACTTAGCTTTTCTGCAAAAGACCCATAGCTTGAGCATATTTTTAGTTTTTTGCTGTGGGAACACTCTTTGCAAAGAGTCAACTATCATATCGTCGGTCCCAATTGATTTCACATAAATTTTTCTTTGTTCCGCACATTCTCTCCCGAAATGATGCCTTATATCAATGTGTTTGGTGCGAATATTATAACCATTGTTGTGAGAAGATCAACGACGCCTTTGTTATCACAGAAGATGGAAATTCGTTCTGTTGATCCTGGAACTAGCTCATTGTATAAGCCCTTTAACCATATTACTTCCTGGGCTGCTGCCCTTAGGGATATGTATGCAGCCGCAGTCATTGATAAGGTCTCAGTTGGCTGTTTTCTTCAATTCCAAGTTACTGAAGCATTTTCCAGCGTAAAGATATAGCCAGACTTCGAATGCCTTGTATCTTTATATGATGCCCAATCAGAGTCGACATAATCTTGCTGATTTGAATCAAACTTTTGAAAGATAAGCTTCCAATCTTTCGTCCGTTTTAGATACCTGAACACTTTTTTTACGGCCACCCAGTGTGCTTTGCCTGGATTATTGTTGTAACTTTACACCCCCACTGAATGCGTAATATCAGATCTACTTAATTGCGCTGCATACATTATGCAACCATCCTGGTAAGAAACTGTGAGCAGGGTCATTTCTTTTTACAGGGTTTGATTTGCGCCCATAGTTGTAAGACCGTTGCAGTCCCCCACATTGAATTTTTGGAGAATACTTTCAATATATTTCGATTGATCCAGAGATATCGTACCTTTCCTCCGATCATGTTGTATTCTCATCCCCAAACAATGATGAAGAGGGCCGAAATCCTTCATTTTATACGTATCGGTGAGTTTCTTCTTAATCAACTTCATTTCCAAAGAATTTCATTATCAGAAAATCATCCACATACAACGCAGCATTAATGTTCGTTTCACCCTTGCGTCTATTATATAGTAAATGAAGGGATCATATTTTGACTGCACAAATTCCAATGATTTTAGCGTTCGATCGATTTCATAGTTTTGTAAGGAGTAGAATAATGTTGATTCCAATTGCCTAGAACCTAATTCTAAAATTATTAGTTAAACACAATTTGAAATTCAAACCAATCTTTCTATTTCCTAATAAAAACAGTTAGAATATGTTTGTTGATTGTTACTGAGGTAACAACCTATAGTTACCTAAATAACAAAGGGCATACGTAGTGATTCCGCAATGGTAACTAAATATAAAAGTATATTGAGATTTAGTAACGAGTCCACTACATACCTCCCCCCACCATTTAACAAAGAAAAACCTAAGAAAAAGGTTGATCACAAAACATGCTTATTCATAGGAAAAAAACTTTTTTTAATGGTTTTTCTTTGTTAAATAGTGGGAGGAGGTATGTAGTGGATTCGCTACTAAATCTCACTATACTTTTTTATTTAGTTACTCTTATCTTTTCGGAATCACTACGTATGCCCTTTGTTATTTTGGTAACTAAATGTTTCTACCTCAGTAACAATCAACAAACATTATCTGACATTTTTTATTAAGAAAAATAAAGATTGGTTTGAATTCCAAATTGTGTTTAATTAATAATTTTAGTTCCATATTATTATTATGAGTCTTTGAAGCTGCCCTACAGACAGCATTATAGAGAGCCGAGGCGATATTTCCATGAACACTTGAATTTCACCTACTATTTGTACTTGAACTACTTTTAGGTTTTGCCGATTTTTTATTATTTTTTAATAGTTACTTTTGTGGTCATACCCATTACAATTATAGCACCGAGGAAATTGTTAATTTGACTTGTTTTTAAAATGTGTTTCTAGAGTAAAATGCAGCATCACCTGATGTGCAACGTTCGGCATTTAAATTTTGTAAATTTTCTTGTGTAGAAGTAAATTTTTTACAAAATCCGTTGTAGTCTCTTGTTTGTAACCTTGGATACCAAGTATAAGGAGCTTACATTTCTCAGGAAGACCTCCTAATATAATTTCCTCTACTGCCCAGTATCCTTCAGAGGTTCGCCAACAGAATAACATTTTTGCTATATTCATATGCTCTACATAATCCTGAACCGACTTAAAATTTTCAAATTTAACCTTAAATAAGTTAGAATAAAGACCAAGTAGACGTACCGTACTTCATACATATATTGTAATATTCAATATTCGGCTTTATTGACATACATATTTTAGTCAGATACTAAACTCAAACGTTCCAAATAAACTGTCGGATAAAAACAGAAAAAACACTAATTTTTTTCGTATGCAATCATTTAAAAATTTAATCACGTACCCTTAAAAGCATAAATTTTGAACAAGTTTAAATGTTCTAAGTGGCTATATATATACACTGCTCTAGCACATAAGGAAATTTTGCTGGGTATATTTAACTAGCTGCTGAGGGAGGGACTGTTTCCACAAATTTGGAAGAGAGCAAAACTTGTTCTGATCGCAAAAGAAATGAAGGGCCTGGAGGAAACTAAGTATAGACCTCTCTCCCTGCTAAGCGAATTTGGAAAGCTGTTTGAACATCTAATTGCAAGTAGATGAGTGGACTATCTGGAGATGAATCAGCAATTGAGTAACTGGCAGTTTGGATTCAGGAAACAACGATCGACGGTCAAAGCGCTTGACCTGGACATTAAGCTTGACCTGGTTACACTGGACATTAAGAATGCTTTTGGCTCGGTACCATGGACGGTAATTATGTCTGAACTGCGAAGAAAGCGGTTACCTCTTTACTTGGTAAAGATTCTGAACAACTATCTTGCTGACAGAACGTTAAGGTTGTTGTGAGACTGGTGAGGGAAAGTAGGGGAGGTAAGTTTGTCCTATACTAAATGCATTGAAATCTCATTTAATGCCAACTCTAAATAATTAAAAAAATTTGCAATTAAATCGTTTCAAATAATTTAATTTTTGTAGAAAACATAAATATTTGTAAAAAAAAAACATTGTTTAAAAACTTAAATCCTAAATAATAAAGAGTTTTAATAATTAAAAATATGTTTTTATGTATTTCAAAAAAGTTGCATGGTGATAAAACTAGATAAAACTAAATAAAACTAGATAAAATAAATATCACTAAAAATATCACTAGATAAAAATAAATATAACTAAAAATGAAATTAGATTTAGAACATTTTTCAATCTACAAATTTAATTATTTCAGAAACAAAAAACAAGATTAATTTGAAATTTGGTCCAGATATTTATAAGACCTGGTAGTCGAGATATAGATTTTTATATTCATATTTTTACCGACGAGTCCATTTAACCTGTGTTAAAATCTCTTAAAAATCGTAACTTTAACATTTTTTTACTTAAAAACTAAAAACAGGATCAACTTCAAATTTTGATAGGATATTCTTTATTATTGAAATAATAAGATGTCAAATTTTGAGAACCTATCATTAAATTGATTTTCTTCACAACAACCTTAATAGTTGGCGAAAATATCATCAATATAACGTCGGGAGTGCCGCAAGGATCCGTACTAGGCCCAATACTGTGGAACGTGGCCTACGATAGTGTGCCAGATACTGAGGTGCATAATGCATATCCTTGTCCCCAAAAAAAAAAAATATATATATACTATAAAGCTATACTATAAAGTATCAACAGGAATGGTGTATCAATCAGGGATTGAAAATAAACCCTGGTAAGACCGCACTAATTCCATTCATACGTAAAAAGAAGGTGGATAACATAAAACCACCAATCCCCTTCGGTGAAAGATTACAGATCACAAGCGAAACCAAGTTCTTGGGAGTAATTCTGGACTCTAAACTAACATGGAACCCTCATCTGGAATACATAACAAATAAGAGCAAATCTTCTCTCATGCTTTGCAAGAGAGCATGTGGAAAAGTCTGGGGTCTAAAACCCAAAATGATCCACTGGCTCTACACAACAGCAGTCAGGTCCATTATAACCTAGGCTGCTCTAGTGTGGTGGCCAAAAGTTAAGCAGATTACTGCGTGCAAAAAGCTGTCCAGGATCCAGACACTGGCCTGCTCGTGCATCACTGGATCCATGAGCAGTACACCAATAGCTGCCATGGAAGTCATACTGGGGCTGCCTCCGCTAAGCATTGTAATAATAGCTAAAGCGAGATCCAGCGCTTATAGATTGTCTTGCAATAACAACTGGATTAATAAAGATCAGGTTGGACATGCAAGTATCGTGGGAACATCAATCATCTCAGATCCCGTTTTTGAAATGGGCCCAGATATACTTCCCAAGACATACTCCTTCTCAAAACCTTTCCCTGTAGTATGTGCTAGGGCCATGTGGTCGGAAGGAGAACCACCCTACCTCAGGAAAGGAATCGTCTGGTATACAGACGGATCCAAAACTGAAGAAGGGACCGAGGCGGGAATCTACGGCGAGCGACCGAATGCAAACATAAGCCTCAACTTGGGGACATAGGCCACGGTCTTCCAAGCAGAAGTCTACGCCATACTGGCTTGCGTCCGTGTGAACCTACGTAGAAGCTACATAAACCAGAACGTATGTATTCTGTCGGACAGTCAAGCTGCTTTAAAAGCCTTGTCTGGAACTGAGGTCACCTCAAGGGTAGTCAAGGATTGTCTGGAGGAACTTCTGAAACTGGCAAAACGGAAGAAGGGGGTCGGTTACCGGGTTACCGGGTTCATTACCGGGCATTATCCCATGCGGGAGCATCTGCACACAATGGGACTCCATAACGGCTCCATTGTGTGCATATTGTGTGGCGAGGAGGAAGAAATATCCAGCCACATAATCTTTGACTGCGAACCTCTGGGTTACAGCAGATACAAGATATTCGGTGCATCTCACCCCGAATATATGAACCTTAGGGAGGACCTGATAAGCAAGCTTCAGGCTATTGCCAACATATGGGAGAAGCGAGTCTCGTCAGACTGAGGTAGAAGGGGGAGCACAATGGACCATAGGGTCGAAGTGCAATAATTTTTACCCCGATATTAATCAATCCATCAATCAATTTACCAATTTTTCAAAATGCTGTAACGTTTCCAAAAAAATGATAAAAAGGAGAACTATGTTCTGGATTATATACTTTTGCTTTCAGAAGAATTAGGATCTATTGAGGAGAGTCACAAAACAGAAATATAATAGTGGTATTCAATTTTTTGGTAATTTCAATACGTAAACTTTTTTACAAAAAAGTTTGGTACCTTTGAAGGCATATAAGGAGATGTAACATTGATGAACAATGTGAATTTATGTTAGCATAGTTTTATTTGTAGCAATCAAATTATGAATTCATTTGGATTATAACCATGTCAGTAGAATTAAATCTTCTTGCTTAGACCATTTCATATTTTCCCAAAGGAAAAAGTCCAATGGATTTAAATCATACGAACGAGCTGACCAATCGAGAGGTCTATTCTGCGAGATGATCGAACTATGGAACTTCTCTTTTAATAAGTCAACTGTATCATTCCCTTTGTGAGAAGTAGCACTATGCTGTTACTACATCACATCCACAACCCGTTGTATCAATTCTGGCGACAAATCGTATCATTGTTCGATATACTCAATACTTACGTATCATTGCTGGATATCGATTTTCCTTGGTTGTGACCATATTATATTTCTCGTTTTGAATAAAGTTAAGTCCAAGGATGCTTCCAAACCTATTGCCCAATAACCAGGAGTAGATTCAAACAATTCGCCACCCTAGACAGCTGAAAAATTCCCATTCCTGGTTTAAAGATACATTTTCATGCTGACGCTCGATGCCGGCGCCGGGTATCACGTGTCCTGTTTTGGCGCCATCGTCGAAAACGCTAGAAATTGAAATGAAACCTGCTTCACTTGACGCCAATCGTTATTAATTACCATTGATTTATTGTAAATTAGCAATTTTTGCCTATATTGTCATCTGCGTACAAACTACAACTCCAGCACATGCAGTGTTATATGAATTAATTTAGAAAAATGATATAATTTAACTGCAAATGAGCTCCACACTGTTTGCATCAACGCTTGGGCTTTACATCTGATCACGTGACTCCATGGACACTCGACGATGGCGTTCAGAGCGCTCACATGAAATTACAACTTAGCCCACCTATACTTTCAAATTCTATTTTTGATTACCCAACAAGCGTTAAATTTAGTTTAAACGACCAAAATTTGCCGCCCCTGAACATTTGTTCCATACGTTGTTGGGTAAACTTTGCGTTTGATTAAATAGCATAACACCAATCTCCATGGAAAGATCTCTAATTTCTATAGGTAGGCACTAAAGCGGCTAGCCAGATAATAATAGAACTGATTTTATGATAAGTCGTAGATTATAATACATATATAATATAATACATATAATATGATATAGCAGCGAGCGGACGAATCTTTACATATTATTTTTGTGACATCTCTCATCTTATTTCTGACGTAGATCTTTTTTAGATAGATTTAGACACTGACATATAATATCCATTATAAAATATAACATATTTTTATTAAAAAAGAAAAGAGTAACAGAGAATCACTCTCTCTGTGGAAGTGTTGGATGTCGATATCGCATTCTTTTTATACTCAGTATATGTAACTATGCAAGGTATATTAAGTTTGATCACGATTTTGTAACGCTAGAAAATATTAATCCTTGACATAAATGCTCGGCATGGGTGTTCATAACATGGCCTAATTCGGCCATTTAGGCTAATTCATCTGTCTGTGAACACGATAGAAAATAGATAGAAACAAATTTTGATAACAAAAAATCTTCTTTTTTTAAAAATAAACAACTCCTCGGAAAGCGAATTTTTAAAATTCGAATACGCAGAATTGTTAACAATTCAATCATTGCTATACAAATCAGTATATACTGGGTATATAAACAATTCACTCAATTAGTTGTTCAATTTCATGTTAATTTTTTAAAAGTTCAGATGTAGCAACTCTGCAGGGTGGCCACAGATCTGGAAATCCTGGAAAACTTGGAATAGTCATGGAAAATTTAATTTGCCAACTAAAAAGTAGTTTTGGAAAAAAAATTAGTTAAGTAAATTATCAACAAAGATTAAAATGCGTGCGCATTATATTGTGCCTACATATCTTAAATTCATACATGGATAAAATTTAACTGTGATAGTCAAAAAACTGATTTTTTGAATCTGGTGACGTCAAAAAAATACAAAACCATTTTGTGGCCCATCTTAGCCATATTTTATTCGATTTCAAATCCAGTAATTTCTAGCCAAGAAATTTAATTTTGGTAGAAAAGCCGCGATATCTTTTGCAGTTTTTGAGACGGCCTGTACATGGTTGTTGTACCTCGAAATCGTTATACACTAGAACATTCTATATTGCAGAAATACACCCTATAAAATCTTTTACTAAATTTGAAAATTGACCCCAAAAATAGTGGGTTTCAAAGAAATTTCATAAAAATCGGTCTAATTTTTACTTTAATAGTCAAAACATTGATTTTATACCAAACCTGAATCGATGGATTTTACTTGACCAAAATCTTTTGTTTGTAAACGCTGACAAGCGATTTTTCTGCTCCAAATCCAGAATTATACTTTCGGGGGCCGTCATCTTACTAAATTTGAAAAATAAGCTTTGGTTAGGGTCTGGATAAACTATTAAACCAACAATTTCTTTTCTATCATTGATTTTCGATAAACCAGTATGAAGCACTAATAGTTTCCACGAGGCACTATTTGTAAGAGAAGGGCCAACAATCGAGCTGATAACTTGGTCTAGAATTAAAATTTCTCAGCGCTCTACCTGGAACTGGGTGGTTGCCGGTTCGAATTCTGGTGTCTGGAAGTTTGTCAATGAAAATTAATGGGGCGGTTAATTGACTAAGCTGTCGGTTCCTATCAAATTCGGTTGCAGCCACACAATTTACCAATTCCTAGTCTGCATACAGATTCGTAGTCCTGCACTCACATCATTAATGTCTCAGATACGGAGGTAAAACTCCAATATTATTATTATATTATTTATTTATTATTATAAATTCAAATTTCTATCTGAAATTTTCGTGAAAGTTACTTCAAATATAATATAAATACTTGGTGTTATGAATCAAATAAAAAACATTGTACAACAGTCCAAAAAATATTTTTGAAAATGTCTGTTTTGTTACGCCTCTGAGTAAACCTAACCCCTTAAAGTGATTTGACCGAAACCAACCATCATTTGGAAAAATCTCCTACAATATTAAAACGTAAATCCTCTAATTTTGAAAGAATTTATACAATCACAATCTCAATTATTTAATATAAAAAAAAGGAATTATAAACCAAAAAATGTGTATTTATGAAAACACCTTACACCATGATATTACATACAAAAAAAAAATGTTCCCAAACACCAAGTGAAGTGGATAATATTTAGTCGTCGTGTTTTTTGTCGGCAAAAGATGTAAACACTAAATATCTAAAGAAACTTTGTAATAAGTAAGAAATTAAATAAAAGAAAAAATTACCACTAAACAAAATAATACAAACATTTATAAAATAAGTAAATATATCTCTACTGTATTGTATATGTATATATATATATATATATATATATATATATATATATATATATATATATATATATATATATATATATATATATATATATATATATATATATATATATATATAATATATATATATATATATATATATATATATATATATATAGATTTATTCTTAAGATACACAACGATACAAAAAAATATATTATTTATTTTTATTAAATACAGAAGCGTTTTAAAAATAATATAAAAAATAATATTCTATTGAATTCAACAGAACCAAAAAAAAAAAAAAAATCATAATATACAATATACATAACCTTTCGGCAGGTTTCTTTTTGTTATATTTTTTAATAATTTTTCTTCTGTGTGTGTTTAAGAAAGGCTTTTAATTTTCTATTATATGCTTTTTTAGTCAAAAGTTGTATATTTTTAATAATATAAAAAACTAGGGGTATTTATTTATTTTAATGAAGTTATGGGACAGTATTTATATCCATATACTATAATATCGTAAATGTGAAAGTAACTCTGTTATGTTTTCACAGTTAAACTGCTGAAATGATTGGGGTAAAAATTAAAATTTAATTTTGATGAAATTTGGTATGAAAATAGCTTGAATCAAGAAGAAGGGAATATATATAGCTTTAACATCTTATACAGATAGCTTGAACATCGTCTTGTCGAAGTTACGTGGGTAGGCTTATGAAGTTACTTAGAGGAAGTCATAATGAATATCAAATAAAGTAACCTCGGTGATATTGTTGTAT
This sequence comes from Nineta flava, assembly GCA_963920215.1. Taxonomy (NCBI): domain Eukaryota; kingdom Metazoa; phylum Arthropoda; class Insecta; order Neuroptera; family Chrysopidae; genus Nineta; species Nineta flava. The sequence goes on along the minus strand of OY986042.1, from coordinate 51,104,472 downwards.
ATTCGGCGGCCTTGGCATAATGCAAAAAACCGCATGTAGTAAAAAAGGAAATTTTTCCTATTTTCGGGGGGGGGGGAAGTTGCGTTCGGAAATTTAAAGTTTTCCGATTTTTATCCTAATCAGACTAACTTCAGAACGCGTACAGTCATATAGAGAGTGAGGGAATAATATAAATTTTTAGTGATGGTCATTTTCGGCACCTATTAGGTATGTTCGATGAACATTTAAAGAAATTTTCATACAACCAACCGAAACCAAACCTTTGAAAATTCGATAAAAATAGTAGATAGAAGAGAGATAGAAATAGTAGATAGAAGATTATATCCAATAGTATTTCCTTTTTACATATCCATTCAAAATGAACTTCATCGCTAAAGTAGTCCTACAGTCACAATAATTTCTTCCAAACGAACAATATGATGGTATACTTTGATTCTTTCAAGCTTAAGTGAACGAACCACTTTTATAAAATTTTTTCAATAAGTCACGTTTTATTTTCGCCAAATACAACAAGTTTTTAACAATTTATTACCCGAATTGTCTCAAATTGTCACTAAAGAAAGTGCATTATAAAACAAAAATTATAAATAGCAACAAATTTAAAAGTAACAGTGAAATTAGATTAAACACCCTTATAGTAACAAGTATTCGCTTAAATCTAAGGGAAAAAACTTTGTGAAATTTAATATCTACACTTAAAAATTTTGAACCAGATATTTTATTTCTAGAAATGAAACAATTTCTGGTATAAAATATTAAAATTAGCCCTTGTGATATTACCTCGTAAGATGATGTCTCACGTGAGACAGTCACCAAATTAGCAACAATTAACTTATACTCCATAGGAGCCTTCACAGCACACTGACTAGGCGGCAGACATGCACAACGTTTGGGACTGTCAGTGCGCTACGACAATTGCAGAAGCTGCTACAGTGCAAAAGTGACGATGACTCACCTATAATCTTATTATAAAAAGACTCACCCGTGGTGGATAACCATCCATTGCACTTTGAGCTAAAGTCTACTAACATCATAGCCCAATTGTTGCACTAGAACTGTTCCAAACGGTTTGAGAAGTAGTTAGCTTCTTTTTGGTATTACAATGGATCTAACGATCTATGTGTGTCCCATCCCCTACAACCTAACCTAATATTCCCGGAGAATAATTACGACTAGTTAATTTATACTGACGATACCTACTTTATAGTCGAAATATGTATTAATATAGTACAAATAATTGATCTATGAATTGGGGCAATTTTTACTTTTGTAAAACAGAACGGATGTATTGTTATATAAAAAACATTGATTGAACTCTTGATAAGATATTAAAATCTCATTCAATTTGTCATTTCAATTAATTTGTAAGTTGGATTTATTTTATTAATTAGTAAAAAATCCCTCCATAAAATCATAATATTACAAATCACTTGAAACACAGTGGATGATCTAACAGAGGTAGGGTAACTTAAAATTGATCGTCCCCGTTGTTTAATCTAGGCCTCAAACATGTATATAAATATATAAATATGACGTAGGCAACTTGTTAGTATAAATGAACATGTCATATATCAAATGTTCAAATTTTATTACAAACACTGCCGTCTCTATTTAATTGTTTTGATTTGATTTTTAATCAAAAATAATTAATTGATTACAAATAATTAAAAAAAAATTATTTTTATAAGGTTTTTATTTAGTTTTATTTGTTTTGTTCAAATCTTCTAACTGACTTTTCTGCTTAATCGATTCTCATAAAACTTTCCACACGTATTTAATCCTCAACTCAACAAGTCCTTAGTAAACTAAATAAAACAGCCAGTCTAAAAAAATTTACTGTGGAGCATCTATGCTCAGTTTGTTACTCACAGGATGCACTTACCAACTTCCCACCAGTGTCGCCAAATTGGAGGAATTTCCCCTAATTTTTGAAACGCATGCCTTTGGAAATGCATTGCATATAAACAAACATTTTGTATTCTGATTCGTTATATTGTTAACTTATACAAAAATTTAACAGTAAGACAATTCTAAGAATAGATCCCCTAGATTTCCTACTAGGCTTCATTAAATCCACTTAATTTAGGAGAAAATCAGCCTATATGGCTGCACTTACTAATCTGTCAAGTATCCTAATAAAAAAGTATTCTATATATACCGTCTATTTTGGAAAGCATTGCTAATAGAGAATCAATGTTAAATATTATTTACTATATAACTACACAATGCTTCATAAACAAATAAAAATAGTGGGGGTACTCCGTAGTGTATGTGTTGTGTACATGCTGGCTGCTGTGTAAAGTCAGTACTGCAGAAACATGTAATGAGAGTGGGTTAAATATATTCATTGTTGTCTTCTTAAATTTAGCCATTACTTCTAACAATTGAAAATTATTTTTTGAATATCCCTTATTATATGTATGTGGAATGTTTGAAAACAAATTCTATTAACGGTATAACATAAAACAACAATCCACACAAATTAAAAGAAAAATAAAACACCCAAAAAAATTAAATAGAATTCCGACAAAAAAAAAGTTAAATCAACCGTTCGAATATTCCTCCATTATTTGCTAAACAATAACCGAGTCGATTGTAGAAATCTACCCGGGTGTTTTCTAGTACCTATCCCGCGAATAGATCTGTGTTTTGAGAAAACCTCACGAAAAAAAGTCGTTAGGAGATAGATCTGGCAATCTGGCTGGCCACTTGTAGGTTCCAAAACCACTCATAAGACGTTCCTGTAAAGTTTGTTGCCGGAACAAACTTGTTGGGACCATACAGATTGCAGGTCTAAATTAGGAAGAGCTCTAACAGTTGGCAATATATTATTTCGTAACAAACTCAAATATTTTTGAGAATCTAAAGATCCGTCAATGAAGAATGGTCCTATAATATGGTCACTCAATATTCCAGTCCAGGCATTCAGTTTCTATGGAAACTGAGTTCGGGTACCTACTGATATATTGATGCTGATTTGTCTGAGACCAATATCGCATGACAGATTAATTATATGTTCCATGTAATGGAAAAGATGATTCATCAGTAAATAAAGTATTTCTGATGAAATTATCTTCTCGATTCGCCTTTTCCATCACAGCTTCACAAAACTCCATCCTGCGATAACAATATCCAGCCAAGATCTCTTGGGTTTTTTCCATATTTAAATCGTTTCATATGCATTCACATACGTAATGAATAATAATATTATAAATTAAGTGTGCATCACTAAGGCCCCACTCTTAAATGACATCAATTCCACAAGCACCCAGAATGAAAGTATGTGTATGTATGGTTAGTAAATATTTTATTTATTTATTTAACATTGATTCCCTATTAGAAATGCTTTTGAAAACAGACTGTATATATATATATATATATATATATATATATATATATATATATATATATATATATAATATATTTTTGGAAAGGGTGGATAGGGAATGAAATTCTAAGATGAAAAGTCCTTGGACATTTTTGTACCTGACCCACCGTTAATTATATATTAAATAAATAAAGTAACCAATTAGAGAAGCGCGTTAACGAAATAAGAAATGGTGGTAAATGAACGCAGCGGCAGCGGAGATACGTGGGAGAGCGAGCTTTCCCCACCACTACCGTAGTGCAAGTCAATGTTTTACAAAATAAATTCACAACATGCCCTTATAATAAAAAATATTTTGATAAAATGGAAACCCGACTTCAAAAATCAAATATTCTAAAACAAAAAATGCACTAAAAAGTAAAAAATAATTGCATATTCTTGTCTCAATTTTAGTTCACCTAAGCAAAAATTTTTAAATATATATGTACAATTATTGTTATTTTTGGAGGCGGTATCCAAATTTTATGTGAATTTCTCTATGCTGACACCGCCTCCAAAAATTACAATAATTGTACATATATATTTAAAAAATTTTGCTTAAGTGAACTAAATTTGGCACAAGAATATGCAATTATTATTTACTTTTTAGTGCATTTTTTTTTTAGCATATTTGATTTTTGAAGTCGGGTTGCCAATTTGTCAAAATATTTTTTATTTTTAGTGCATTTTTTCATAACAGATTTTCAGTTTTTTTTACATAAATTTTGTTTCTTTTTTGTAAAAAATTTTTTTGAAGTCGGTTTTTAAAAAAATTTTCTTCTTTTACCATTATGAATGAGTATACCCTTTCAAACAAAATAAAAAACAATTCGCAAAAATCGGTTATCACATACAAAATGAGGATTTTCCTCGATTTCCAGGGGATCCCCTCACCAGAATGCGATTTGGTGACAATGGAACCAATCTGAAATCAAACCCTTTAAAACAAAAAAAACAAAAAATTCAAAATCGGTTTATAAATGACGGAGTTCTGAGGTGACAAACATTAAAAAAAAAAAATACAGACGAATTGAGAACCATCCTCCTTTTTGAAGTCGGGTTAAAAAATGAAATGATCTATAAAAAAGGTCTTATTATAGATCTTATTATAGATTACATTTTTTGATAAAACTGATAGTTTCGTCGAAAAATTACAAAAATGTTAGAAATTATCATGAATTGAACTTTAACCCCAAATAACTTTTGAAGGAGTAGGTTTATTGAAAAATACTTAACGACCTATTTTCATACCAACCAAATATACAAAAAAAATTCATAAAAACCGGTCAAGCCGTTTCGGAGGAGTGCGACCACAAACACCGTGACACGAGATTTTTATATATTAGATATCTTAATATATATAATTCTTCTGTACGTGTGTTTGTCAACTCCTCCTAAACGGCTGGACCGATTTGGATGAAATTTTGTGGGTATACTTCAATGGGTTCCTGGAGGGTTTGAAAACACAATTGGACCCGGTAGGACCCGCTGCTTTGGTATGTGACCAAATTTGATTTCGGTGAAGTTTCTCTGCTGGTGATGATACATATATAAACAGGTAAGTTGTTCTGTGTGCGGCCTTAAAGGTTCAAGCCTCAAAAAAATATATGCACTGTGAAATTACAAATGATTAAAAAGTAAATTGACATTTTAAATATTAAAAAGTCAGTCAGAAAAGATAATTCGTTTTCCGAGGCACATTTGTGGGAGAAATGCCAAAGATCGTAAGCATCACTCTTTTAAAATTAATTGTAAGTATAAAGTGTTAAGAGAGCGGTTTCTGTAATAAAAGAAAAGTGTATTTGTTACAGAAACAAATGAGCGGTGTGGGAAAACATTGCACTCAGTTGTGGGCATCGGATGCCACAACGAGCTTTTGAAAAAAAATGTTTTTTGTGAGCATTGCAATAAAAAAATAACACTAAGATTTAATTCGGCAATGAACATCCAAACTCGCTGCATTGAATGCGACTCCATTATTATCATATCCCAAAACTTTAATCATCGTGAAATTTGTGGCTTGGAAACGACACATTACATAGAACGCAAAAAGGAAGGAAAGGGTTAACTTAAAATCCAAAGAATTTAAAGAAAGGCTTCTCGCCAATACTTCTAACATAGAAGACTTGGAAAAAGTAGAAGAATTAAATAATTTAGACATAGGGACAATAGTAAACAGTGAGTTATAAAAAAACGATGACTCAACCGTAGATTCGAAGTAATAGGGAATATGCATGAAAATTTTTTTTCACTTGAATTGAAGCATGTTTACTTGACAAATATCAAGGTAAAATTACTTTTTAAATAACTTTAAAAATAAGCAAGATATGAATGATTGAAATTCCCGATTAGACAAAGAGGTGATAGCCCTCTTGATATGTTATGTGACGTCATATTACAATTTCACCATTTAAAATACACGTAAAACTCCGTTTTTAGTATTTTTGCAAGAAAGAGACAGATAATAATCTTTAAACGCTTATAGCTTCCTTGATAATAAACTACTCAACAAACTAGAGTACATGGGAATACGTGGAACTGCATTAAATCTATTTCGTTCCTACTTGATCGACAGAACATCTAGTGTAATTTTACGAGAAAATCACCTGACATTTATATCCAATACGACTTCACCATCTTTAGGCGTACCACAAGGAAGCATCCTAGGCCCAATTCTATTCCTTGTGTATATAAATGATCTAATTAACTACGTAAATAAAGATTACAATATTGTTGCTATCATGTACGCCGACGATATTTCATTCATGATACAATCACAAAACATACAAGATCTACAAGCGAAAACTAAAATGGTAATCGAGAAAATGACAAATTGGTTTAATGCAAATGGATTATTCTTAAACGTCGATAAAACAAAATATATCCATTTCAGGACCCCAAATAATATGAATGAACTAGATTTAATTTTACAAGTCAATGGTGCAAATATACTAAAACAAACCTATATTAAGTTCTTAGGTATAGTTCTAGAAGAGAAACAACTTGGGCTAAGCACTGTAATGATCTATGCAGTAAGCTAAGATCATCCTGTTACGCTATTAGAAATCTAAGGAACTCATTACGCCCAGACTCTTTAATAGTTATTTATTACGCCTACGTCTACTCGAGAATCAAGTATGGTATTATATTTTGGGGAAGTTCCCATTGTGCACAAGACGTGTTTATTATGCAGAAAAGGATTGTGCGACTAATTGCGAACATGACACAAGGTACATCTTGCAAGAATCTGTATAAAAATTTCAAAATACTACCGCTGCCCTGTATATACATACTGGAGTGCTTACTTGTAACTCGGAAAAATTACAACTATCTCGAATTGAACAGTGCTAATCACGATTACAATACTCGCCACTGTAATGACATCAGAACGCCAATTCACAACTTAGCTCTTATTTATAACAAAATCCACTTTACTGGGGACATAAATTCTATAATAGATTGCCTGAAAGAATTAGGGGTATAAAAGATCATAAAAGGTTCAAGTCTGCATGTAAGGAAATTCTTCTGGAAAATTGTTATTATAATTTTAAGGATTTTTTGTTGACATGACTTATTGTTATTGTTATCATTGTTGTTATTGTTGTTATTATTGTTATATTACATTTATTGTTATTATTGTTATTATCATACTTGTTATCATTTTTATGAATATTATTGTTGTTATTGTTGATTTTAAAAATTTTAACCTGTATTTACTTATGAAAGTTTTAATTGTATTGCTTTTGTTTTGATGAAACCTGACACTATTTATACTGCAGCAGCAGTCATACAAATAAAGAATTATTATTATTATTATTATTATTATTATATTTGTCGGATTTTAATTTCGTTTTTAAATATTATTACAGTATTAACAGTATTTTCATATTCTGAAAATAAATGTGAAACAAAATTTTTATGCATATTCCCTATTATGGAATAAAATAATTAAAATGTTAAATTTAAAATATCGTATTTAATGTGAAGCTGCTATTCCGGATATTTGTTTCTCATTATTGTTGTATTTTTTTTAGTTTAATGTAACAAAAAAGTTAATATAACTCGGCTAATAACTAAACATTACATTTATTAATTCTAAGGCGGAACGAAGTTCGCTGGGTCAGGTAGTATATTATATATATTTTGCATACTTAGTAGTTTACTTAGTTTACGAAAGACCTAGTTGTTCTGAACACGACTAATAGTAGGTATGATACTATCGAGATGATCTAATGAATGCATTAAAAAATACGGTATGCAACAGACATTAGAAATTTTGGTTGAAAAGTCGTAAAAAGTTATGGGAAATTTTTAGTATTAAAACAATATTTTTTAAATTAAAGGGTTTTATTGTACACATACCCACAAAAGTAGCGCTCATTTTTCAAAATTTTATAATTGATTTGTGCTTTATTCGTTCGGTTTTTCGGAAAATGTTTCAAATAAGAGTTTATAATGAACAACTTTTAAATGCTCGTTATTAAACTACAAAATTTTGAAAAATGAGCGCTACTTTTGTGTCTAAAGTACACTCGATGATGAATTAAATGCTAGAAAATAATATTATGGATCTGATTACTTTGATCAGATTAAAATAAAACCGTGCATAACAAACGATTTAACTATAAAAATATTAAGGACAAAGAAGACCCAACTACAACGGTGTTATTTCAGTCTAAAAAAATTCTCAGATTGATCCATAATATTATTTTCCAGCTTTTAGTACATAATCGATTGTACTAAAACCTGGAAACCGTTTAAATTAAAAAATATTTTTACAAAATTTTTGTGAACTTAAATTTCAATTTCTTTTGCTTTTGTCCTATTAAACAAAAGTAGCGCTCATTTTTCAAAATTTTATAATTGATTTGTGCCTTATTCAGTTTCCGATAAATGCTTCCGATAAAAGTTTTCATTAAAAATATACTAACAACTTTTATTAGAAATATTTTCCAAAACAATGAATGAATGAGGTACAAATCAACAAAATTTTTTTGAAAAATAAGCACTATTTTTGTGGTCCATAGTACATACATTAAATAATTTATTTTTATGAATTATTTTGTATGTCAAGAAAGACCACCCAATCAATGGTTAACTGTCTGTAATAAAATGATGACGTTTTGTGTTACACAGGTTGTCGATTTGAGTGTGTGTGTGTGTGAGTGTTTTTTGATTGAGATGATGCCGGTGATGATCGAATGAACGATAGTGTGATTACACAGCAGTGGTTTGGAGCCGATCCATCCAATCCATCATTTTTTTTTGTATTGTGAACAAAACAAAAAAAAAAGTAACATGCATATTATACAGATAAGAAAAATATTAGTTACAATATACAAAAAACGATATGGTCCTCAAAAATGATACGCTTTAACTGTCTTACAAGAAAAATTTTCGGAAAATTTCCGTAAATGGAAGCATTCTTGTCAAATGAAACCGTTGTCAAATTAAAAGTTTTTATTAAAGCATAAATCAAAAATACATCCAATGTATTGTTTTGATTACTTTTTTAAAAGATTTTTCTGGAAAAACGCTTAGAATTTGCTACCCCAACCTTGCTCAGCCCCTACAACAAACGGATCTTTTGGAAGAATCTAAACAAAATCACGAACATTGAGAAACAGGTTTGACCCAAAATTATGGGGATGGAAAGTAGTAGTAGTAGCAGTAGTAGTAGAGGTGAGGTAATCTTGGAAGTAAGCCTTTCTAGACTATTTTCACACTCATCCACCCTCTACAACATTTGGTTCGTTTCCTCTAACCCTGTGTTCGTTTACGAATCTACCTGTCTTCTTTGCAAATGACAAGACAGAGCTCCACTTTAGTTGTTTTACCTCAGATTCCCACATTTTTATTGAGCCAAAGGCTAGATACCTCATACTGGCTCTGAAAAGACATTCTGCCAGAAGGTGGAAGGGCGTTTCAATCGGCCCGTCACAGTCCGAGCAGATCGCACTATCCTCTAACCGTATGAAAGATAGATACCTCTTGAGCCTGCAGTGACCAGTAAGCACCTTAACCAGGAGGTTTACCTTTTTGGTTTTTGCCAATGAGCCAGGCTGACCTCGCGGCATTATACCCAGCTATCATTTGTTTGGTCTGTCTGCAGCCTGCTGTATCCTTCCTATTCGTAGGCCTATCTATCCTATCGCTTAGGGAAGAAGTAGTTTTCCTCCTAGTTAATCCTAGATATGGTTCTGGTCCATGACATGGGAGTGCGACCGCTTAACAGGCGAGTTCGTCACCGTTTCGTTGCACTCAACCCCACAGTGTCCTGATACCTACATCAGGGTGACCTCTTTTAATTATGACAAGGATAGTCAAACTCTCCAGTGATTCTGCGCATTCAAGAACAAGAGGAGTTGTTATTTTAGCGAAGCAGAACGTTGCTTTGAACGTAGCTTAGCTAACTGAGCAGATATAAACCTACTGCTCGACGCAACCCACCACCTCTCCCATGTGTGTCACTGAGAGTATGGTATAAACCTCGGTTTGAAAAACACTAGTTTCCCATGAGGATTAAAAAGCTTTTTCATTTATACACAAAACAAAATTTTCGTATATTGGTGCAAATATTACGTCCACCTTTTTTGGCAATATTTGAATTAACTTAATACATCATGTCTATAAACAACACTAGAAGAAATTTAATATTGAAAAATTGAATTATGACGTCACTTTATTATAGAAACCCCTACGCAACAACCCCCTCCCCTCGTTTGACGTAATATTTGGTCAAACCTTAAATAGCAGGTTGCCTTTTTCAAGAAAAAATCAAAAATCATGTTATACTAAATATTAATTCATACAACACACAATTCATTCAGCAGTTATGTTAACTTTGTGTCAAAAGAGTAAACATATTTGGTATCATATTCTTGTATGTGATCCATTTTTAGTGAGCCACTGTTTATACATTTCCACAAAGTTAATAGTAAAAAATAATATACACTTCAATAAAAATTCAGAACTAGTTTTATAGCAACACAATTTTAGATTTACTGGCTATTTTTTTTCTTAAAGATGTACTATAACATATAAACCTAGATTCTAGAACACTCACTTGTTTTTGCTTCAGTTTATGATCATCGGTTATCGGTTAAGGCCATATTTATAGCGTTAAATTCAATTATTAGGAGGTACCATAATTTTGTTTACATGTGTAAGTTCAGATTTTAATCATATTTAATAATCTATAAATAGGTATAGATTCTTATTTTCCAAACACAAATTTGTATGTACATCAAATAAGAGTTTAGGTCGTTGTTTTATACCGAGAGCTGTTCAAATATTGAAGGTATAATTATCTTTAATTTTAAGAATTAATTTGTTATGGATCAAACTGGGATTTGGATTAGATGAAAATAACATCGTGGATGCATTTATTGTAAAATTTTCATATATTGGAAATCATATCTGGATTTCGGCTGTTTTCTTTATCCTTAATTTTTATAATTAAATTGTTTATTAGGCGCCTCACAATTTTTTTTTGAGTCGGGCAAAAAAAAGGGAACTTAAAATCTGAACTTAAAAGTCTCAGATTGATTCATAACATAACATTTCAATCTGTTATTACTATGAGCCACAAAAGAAGGGCTCTTTTTTCAAAATTTTATAATTGATTTGTTCCTTAAACGTTCGTTTTTTGAAAAATTTCGGATAAAAGTAGTTCATTATACATACTAAAACAATTTCGAAAATGAGCGCTACTTTTTAACCCGACTTCAAAAAGGAGTATGGTTCTCAATTCGTCTGTATTTTTTAATTTATTTTTTTAATGTTTGTCACCTCAGAACTCCGTCATTTATGAACCGATTTTGCATTTTTTTTTTGTCTTAAAGGGTTTGATTCAAGGTAGGTCCCATTGTCACCAAATCGCATTCTGATGAGAGGATCCCCGGGAAATCGAGGAAAATCCTCATTTTATATGTATACTTATTCATAATGGGAAAATAAGAAAAAATTTTTAAAAACCGACTTCAAAAAAATTTTTTACAAAAAAAAACCGACCCCAAAAAAAAAAATTTTTACAAAAAAAAACCCAATTCCTTGTAAAAAAAACTGAAAATCAGTTTTGAAAAAATGCACTAAAAAAAAAAAACGGGTAAAAAAAAAATGTGTTATAAAAAAATGCACTAAAAATTAGTAGGTCGTTTAGTATGTCTACCCATACTTAGACAAATAAAATCAGTTTTAGAACTTCAAAGTCACTAAAAAGCGAGAAATAAACCATATTTTGACAAAATGGAAACCCGACTACAAAGATCAAATATTCTATAACAAAAAATGCACTAAAAAGTAAAAAAATAATTGCATATTCTTGTGCCAATTTTAGTTATACTAAGCAAAAATTTTTAAATATATATGTACAATTATTGTTATTTTTGGAGGCGGTGTCCAAAAGTTATGTGAATTTCTCTATGCTGACACCGCCTCCAAAAATAACAATAATTGTACATATATTTAAAAATTTTTGCTTAGTAGAACTAAAATTGGCACAAGAATATGCAATTATTTTTTTACTTTTTAGTACATTTTTTGTTATAGAATATTTGATCTTTGTAGTCGGGTTTCCCTTTTGTCAAAATATGGTTTATGTAGCTCATAGTTCATCATCGATTGTATCATGGACCTAAAAAATCCTGGTCATTTTTAAAAATTTTCATAATTGATTTTTGCCTTATTTATTAGGTTTTCGAAAAAATATTTCGGATAAAATTTATTTGAAACATTTCCCAAAAAACCGAATACAAATCAATAAAAAAACTTGAAAAATGAGGGTTATTTTGTGGCCCATAATACAAAAATAAATTTTTGGTTTAAAATAAAACAACCATTTCAAAAAAAAAAAAAATACAATAGTGGCGTTTCAACACTATTCAAACTATAATACTTAATTTATTTTAAGTACGGTAGACTTAATAACCTACTTAAAATTTGTTCTGGAGCAGAGGTGGGCACAGACAGCTCGTCTGAGCCTTACGGGCTCTCCATAAGCTGGGTGAGAGTAAGTAAAGAAGGTATGTTTGGAAGCAAGACGGAACGATGTTTCAATACAGGTTGTCCTACCGATTATTGCCCAATAATTATATAGTATCGTCTATAGTATAGTCAATATTTTATTTTTTTTGAAAAACAAATTATGCGAAAAATAATTTCCACTACTACAAAAAGTAGTTTTCACTTTTTCAATTCAAAGTAGACTAACTCGAAGAACTCAAATTCCCACTTTATGTAAAATTTAACTTAATTCATCAAATTCCCATGACACTATACTGAGCATACTCCATACGAAGAAAAAATAATTAAATCAGGTAAATAATTCTTTATTAGTTCTCGGATATGAATAGTAAAATATTTAGACAAATTATTTGGAATTTCCAAAACAATATTTCTATTTAAATTATCCTTTGCAAAAATTTCCCTCTTTTATTACAATGGTCCAGCGGTAAACTTAAAGGTTCAAAAGATTTATATATATTTTTTATATATTTTTATTTTATTCATACACAAATATGATATATACTAAAAAGGTACATTTTATGACCCAAATTACCAGCCCAAAATTCCAGAGTATGTATTGAATGATTGTATGTATTATTTACTTTGTATAATAGTGACCATAAAAAAGATATGGTATTATTATATTTTTTTCAGAAAATGTTTTAATTAAAAGAGAAAATATTAATAATTGGTAGGTTACCCTGTATCAACTCTATCTCTCTTCCCTACCTCTCACTCAGAGCTTGGCCGAGTCAACTCCTGCCCACCTCTGTTCTGGAGTACTACTTAATTAACAGATATCATGTATTTACAATATCTCCACTCATATATACATAGACCGCCTATAGTTTCTTTTCTTTCTTTCTTTTTTTTTGGAAAATAAAGAAGATTATTATAAACACTTTTTTTTTTTTATAAACTTACAGTATATATTCTTGGAGAAATGGATATAAATTTATCAATAGGTATCGATTATATACTATTAGTGAAGATGACACTTCACTTGAACAAAAAACTCATATTACTTAACAACAGTATATGTATGTATTTAAATGTCCCACTCGAAATGTATATTAATTTGTATTATTTTATAAAATCCTTGTGAAATGTATAATATCTACCTGTTATTGTTCTATTGTGCTTAAAAATGTATTCAAATTAGTTAGCTACTGGTATTTGGTTGTAAAGAGGTATTTATAATATGTAATATTCCAATACCTTTAATATTATATCTAAGCGGTGGACAGGGGTTGCTCTTCAGAGCAACTGAGCTCTCCATAAGCTGAGTGAGAGTAAGCAAGAGAGGTATGTTTTAAAGTAAGACGGAAGATGTTTTAATACAAAATTAAAAAACAAAAAATTTTATTCGTTTTCGATTATTACATTTTGCATGCATTTTGATAAATTTTTAATATCCGGAATATACGTATTTGTGGATATTCGCATTATATTTTCTAAATGTTTATCGGTAAGGGAATTTCGCAAATCTATGTTTCTACATACATATATGTGAAAATTCCGATTCACATAGATAAGAAGATGCGAAACAACTAGTATGTTTTTTATTTATTTTTAATAACTCCGGATATTCAAACGAAGATGGGTCCTCTGCGACGATTTCCCAAATACTTTTTGTGCTTGTGTTCACGATTTCTAATAAATTATGATTTGTTGGGAGGGTAATCATTTCGTTTAATAACGCGCAATCATCGGAATCCGGAAAAAATTTGAGAAAAATTTTTAATAAAGCGGGAATTTTAAATTTTCTATTAAAAGGGGTCACTAAAAAATCACGCATTACATTTATATTTTCGAAATCTTTAAATCGATTATTAAATTGTAAAATTACCGTTTCTAATAAATTTTTAAATTTTAAAAACAATTCAGTAAAATCACTCTTCACACATTGTTTCACAATGTGTAATAGATTTAGAAAATTATTCGGAATTTTTAAACCATCAAAAAAACTTACCGCTGTCCCTAAACTATTTTTCAATTCTATTAAAATTCTTAGCAAAAATCTTTTATATTATAACGGTCAAGCGGTAAAGGATGAAAATATTTATATAATATTTATATTTTATTCCTACACAAATATATTAAAAAGGTACATTTTATACCCCAAATTACCAGCCCGGAATTTCAATGTATATTTTGTATAGTGACCATAAAAAAGGGTTGGTACCTGCATGTACTTTAGGATGGTTTTCAATACCGAAAACTTTCAAAGGACATACTGCAGTGCTTGATTCAATAAAATTTATTGAAATCCATTATTAAAATCACTACTTTTACTTTTTTGAAAAAAGAAATTATGCGAAAAATGTTCTAAAATATCTTAGGTTATGTTATATCTTACTATCGGCTTCGTGGTGACATTTACAGTTATTTTGTATCGAATTCATTTGGCTTTCATAAAAATGTTTCTAATAAAAGTTGTACGTTTTAAAAATATTAACAAATTTTTTGAAAACCGAATGGATTTATACAATTTAAAAAAAATGTACTGTAGCGAAAGGGTGCGTGTGGTAATGAAAATTCTTGAAATGTATATTTTTGTAAATTTTATTACACTACTTTTTGGATAAAATTTAAAATTTTTAGATTATACTTTTTTGTTTATACTAATGTTAAGTTGATACTGTACTTGTTGTACTGTGCTGTGAGATTTTGTGGTCCCGTGTAATGTATCTGAAATGCATGCATTCTAGGAAGGTGAGAGAATCGCATCGAATATTCTTTACACTACCAGAACATACCTATAAAGCTGATCTGCTTCTATACGTGAGTATATAAAAAGAGACAAAGATATGCGTGTATACGTGAATGCATCGTTCTGCACTGTAAGGTAGGTTTAATTTCAATGTTGACACTGATGGGCCATCTTGGTGTTGATATGATCAAAGACGTCACCGCTGGTTGACGATTTATTGAAGTTTCGTGGTTTAGTGATGTCCGCGAATAGGTTTCAAAAACATGGTCGGCTTCAATATTCGGTGTGTCGACGTCTGCTACGATGATGTTGAATTTGAATTGCTTTGAGAGGTTTAACGTGAGAGTAAGCGTTTGGTTTCCATAATCTTTATTATTGTGCCGTTGGCCGCATAGAGTTTTAGATCTGCTGGCGTTGCGCGTCGACGATTGACTGGAGGAATGAGGCTGCAATCGGCTCTAGTATCTATTAAAATCTTACACCAGATTTAGGATCCGTTATAAAGAGGCGCTTACTCGTTTTCCGACGCGAGGGTTTTGGTGAAATTGCATGGTTCGACGCATTACTGTGCTTTGCTCCTTGAAGTTACGGTGGTACCAGTACATGAGAAATTTGCCTCTTCATGGTGCGCGTGAGCGGGATCGAGTTTGGGAATGGAGTTTGGCTCGCGGACAGCGGACAGGGGCAGATGTGGTCGATTTTACATTCGAGTTGCTTGAATTTTTCTTGAGTAAAATGTAGCGTAGGATCGACCATGTTGGAATCGGAAACTATACCTACGTGTGCCATTTCTGCTAATTTGTTTATTCCACTGTCGATTGTTGACAATATTTGGTACATACTCTATCATTAATATAATTTTTAACGAACATTAGGGTCACCAATTTGTAGCGAAAGGGTGCGTGTGATAATGAAAATACTTTAAATGTATATTTTTGTAAATTTTATTTCACTACTTTTTGGATAGCAATTAAAACATTTAGATTATTCTTTTGAATTGTATTAACTTTTTTATTTCAACGAATGTTAAATTGTTACTGAACTAATATTAAATTGTTACTGTACTAATCTTAAGTTGTTACTGTATTGTGAACTGTTTTTGTCCTGCTTTATATTTCCCAACGCAACATGCCCAAAAATGGGAAAAACTAAAAATTACATTTAAGTGTTAAAATCTAAGCCACTTCCAGATATTTAAGAAGGATGCGGTTTTTTGCATTCAACCTTGTAGGTTTTAATACCTTAAAACCTACAAGAATAATCGGAAACCTTTAATTTTCCCAACGCAACATCCCCAAAAATGGGAAAAACCAAAATTTACATTTAATACAGAAAAGAATGTACGCTCATTAGTCTATGACACACTATATCTGAATAATTATTTAAACAGATGTCTTAGTAGAAGAATGTTCAATTGAAATAGCACGGATATTAATATGAGATTGTTTACAATTGAATACAACAATCGTTTTATTTTTATTTTTATTTCTCCAAATTTTTTTATTTTTATTCAAATTATTATTATTTTTTAAATTTTTTTATTTTTATTATTCAAACTATTAATTTTCTTTTAATTATTATTTTTATATATATATTTAATTATTCTATAAGTGTTTGTGTATAAGTATTTGTTCTATGCAGCATTCCACTAAATAATATGTAAGTAAACACAAATTTATAATTTATCTTGGTTTTATTTATCTGTTTAACTTTTTAATCTTATATTAAGGAAATTAATCGATTTATTATTCAAATGTTTATATATTTAAAACACTCAATTGAACACAATATCAATAAAATAATTTTTTTATAAAATTTTTCATTTAAAAAAAATTAATGAACTAATTTTAACATTTTTTTTTTTAATATTTTGTTAATATAACATAGACATTTTTTTTATTTTAATTTTATTAAAAATATGTTTTTACAGCCATTTTACATACAAAGTGGTTTGTGTCCTTATATTTTATTAGTGATTTGGTTGGTGTTTACTAAATCAATAGCAGTTGTTATTTTAGATTGAAACCTGGATAGGTACAGAAAAGAAGGCAAAACCATTCCACATACAGTTATATGCATACCCCCAGATGGTAGTTGTTTATTTCATTCAATTTGTAAAAGTATACACGAAAATTTAGAGAAGAAATAGTTAATCACGTTGCTACCAATTGGCAAAATTTGCAATGTATGGCGTGTAACGAAAATGGTAGCAATTATGATTCTATTGAACAATATCGTGAAGCCATGCTAAAACCTCATACATATGGGTCGCTCGGTCAAATACAAGTTGCTGGTATCTTGTATAATTTGAGAATGCGAGTCTACCAATCAAAGGACATGCAGTTGATTTGACATAGTTGATTTGAATGCAATCAACTGACATGAAATGTATAGTTGATATTAATAAAGAAAAAAGTCTGATTGCACGAATATTTTTTTCCGGGATTAGTGTTTCTGGACACTACGATGTATTCCAATATGTATATACTCCAATAACTTCTTCTGAGAGTTCAAATGTAGAAGATTCAGAAAATATTCAACAAACAGGTGATAATATTGTTGAAAAGTCAAAGAAACAACTAAATAGTTTCGGATCAACCAAAGAAGAATAAACCCGGGCGGCCAAAGAAAAAGAAACCCGGACGACCAAAAACTTATAAAACTCGTGAGGAACAACTTCGTGATGCTCGTGAGCGATACAAAAAAAACATCCGAATGTACATATGAAAATAGTATCCATATATGGTAAAAAAATCCTGAAATTAAAACCAAATGAAATAAGAAATGTAAACTATGTAGAAATTTAGAATTTTCGAAAAATTTTGAAAGTATCACTGCAAGATTAACGCTTGTAATTGGAGATCGACTAGAACCATGAAAAGAATATTAAATGGGTTCTATAAAACCGCAAGAGCTTAATCGGCAATTATTTAAAATCGTTTGAAAATTAAAAAAAATCATGGTAACAGGACTTGAAAAATATCGAATTTTACCAAACGACTGCCATTATATACTAACCAAATTTCAGGCACTTTTAGGCAAATCTTTTCATTGTCCTACACAAGAACTGTATTTCACTGAAACTTAGTATAAATTATTGGAACACGGTAGTGCCGCCGTTATGAACAATAATGGAAAAGGTGTTTTACACGATTTCCAAGAAAACATTAAAAATAAAAGAAGAGGTGAAAGTTGAACATGTGATATACAAATTTATTTATTAACTGAAAATATGTTAAAAAATTAGGAAAGAAAATTTATTGAGCTATCAGAGTGCTCACCAAAAACTATTTATAAGTTTATGTTATGTGAAGAAAAATCGTTTAAAAACAATCGTGCGTGAGAGACGCACCAAATTAGCAACGAGCAACATATCGATGACTCTATATCCTAGACATAGTTACGATTAGCTAATTCATACTGATGATGACTACTTTTCAGTCGAAATACGTATTTATAAAATACAAATCATTGTTCTAGGAATTGGAGCAAAATTTGAAATTTAATTAAAAATAACAGAAGAAAATCAACAGGAGTACGAGCAGTATACAATATATTCTCTTCATGAAAGGCGACAAAATAAATCAGCGGCATTTGTATATCAAATGTTGAACGTGAATGCCCCACATTCAGATAATCGAGACAAAGAGATTGACGTAAAGTGTTTCCCAAATTTGTATGTTGATAGTAAATATGGTCAATTTTAGCCCAGAGAAAAAAAATCAGCTGAATATATTAAATCCAAGTGAATGTCGAGTCACGCTCAATTTAGACGTAATCATCATTATCTTTTTTACTTTTCAACGATGCAAATTTGATAATATAACTAAACAAAACGTACAGTTAACGAAAAAAACTTATTTAGAAATGATGGAAAGAGAAGAACTAGAAGGAGATTTGCCCGCAATATTTAGCTGCTTAAGAAACACTAGCCTAGAAATGAAGTTTTGTGTATGACGAGATATTATGTACCAGCTGCTTGGTTCTTGACTGTCAGACAATATCTTGGGCTGATCTTGGGCAATATATTAAATATATCAATGGTCCTGATATGTCCAATAAGTTGATTAGTGAATTAATTGCTCAAGATCCCGTAGCAGTTTCAAGGTTTATGGATCTTAAAGCATTATTAGATTTTCTATGTTCAAAAGACAAACCTGACGGAAAAGTGGAACAATATTTCTGGCGTCGTGAGTACCAATCCAGAGGAATACAACATTTTAATTGTATGTCGTGGATAAAAGATGCACCTATACTTGAACAGTCTACCGTAGAAGAGATGGCTAATTTCATATCAAAATATGATACGTGCGTTTTCCAAACAAACAAAATTCACCACAATTACATGATCGGGTTATGAATTATCAGGTTCTTAAACATAATAATTATTGTTTAGGGAATAAAAAAAAATCAACTGGCTATATTCGCGTTTTCAGATTTGGTTTTCCACGTCCTGTAACAGATCCAATGAAAATTATTGGAGTTACAGAGTCAGTAGCAGCAAAAAAGACTAAGCATCAGTAGCATCAAATAAGAGATTGTAGAATATACCTAGGACAAAAGAATCTGTTTATATCAATAACTATAATCCAGTAGTACTTTTAGGTTGGAATGAAAACGCTGATATACAGTTTATTGGTGAGAAAACAACTTTATTAAATTACTATATCACTATACAACAAATACATTACTATAGTATACAACTAAAGGCGAAAAAAGTCATGTAACAGAAATGTTTGAAGTTATAAATTCTACAAAAACATTAGCTAGTCGACTTTTTAATGTTGGTCTTCGTGTAGTTAATAACAGAGAGTGCGAATTACTTGAAGCAAGTGATACGTTGCTCGGTTTATCCCTTTATGGAACTGATCCTGAAACTATTTTTAGATGGCTTGGCGTTAAAATACATCGTAGCCGCAGAGTTAAATCTATGAAAGATATAAACAAACTGATTATTGATTGATGATATTTTTCCAAACAGACCTGCAGATTTAGAAGAAATGAACCTTTATGATTTTGCCAGATGGTATGACATTATCTACAGTAATTTTGTTTATAGTAGAAAGAAGAAAACGACTATATTTAATCAATCATTATCCACTTGATAGTAAAAAGTATCCGGAAAAATATTATTTTGCAATTTTACATTTATTTATGCATTGGCGTAATCTTGTCGAAATAAAAAGGGACAAGATTTATATACGGAAGCTTTTAATACAGTAAAAGAAACTATAAACGATGGTATAAATTACGGACAACGGCAAAATGACTACAGAGAAAATTTGGAGAAAGCATTTGAAATGATCGAGGAGAAAATTGCTAAAACACAAGAGAACAGGCAAAACGATGAAAATGAACATGATGAACATGAATTTGAACCAGTGCAAGCAATAAATGCAATGGATGATTTTCGATTAATTAAAAATATATCGAATCAAGAAATGAAAGAAATGATTGATAATTTAAATACAGACCGAAAACGTATATTTAATAAAATTAACACAAAACATTGGACAAAAATTCGAGCACTCTTAGACTATTCGTGAGTGGTACAGGGTACGGGTAAAAGTTACCTAATAAATACAATCAAACAATGGGTGCCGAAAAATTTCAAAAAGACTGTGGTTGTCACTGCGCCCACTGGGATTGCGGCGTTTAACGTTAACAGGCTAACTGTCCATAGGTTATTACAGCTACCAATTGAACATGGATTTACACCTAAATATAAACCCCTTTCAGATCAAGTTTTAAAAGTATTACGAGCTGATTTATTCGACATGATGCTTATAATCATAGATGAAGTGTCAATGATTTCAACATAACTCTTATGTATATTTATTTACGTTTAATGGAAATATTTGATACTTCTGGCAATGACAATGGCTGGTTTGGAGGAAAACATATTTTGGTATTTGGATATTTGTTACAATTACCGCCTGTCAGAGAACAATCTCCTTTCGAAGATATATTAGCTAAAGATATGAATAAACTGATAGGTTCATTAAGTGTTACAAATTTGTGGAAAAAATTATTTGTGGAAAAACTTATGAAGAACATTGTATTAACATGCGACAAAAAAATGATTTTATGAATCTGCTGAGTCAATTACGATTAGGAGTTATGACGTTAGAAGATTCTAAATTATTATCTTCCAGATTGCTGAAATTTAATTCAACTTCTGTTAATGCGTTAACTTCAAGAATTGACAGTTCACCTCTCATCTTTACCTGAAAGCACATTTCGTTTACTGCCAACAAGAAATATGTGTGCTCAACGTAATGGAGCAATGTTAAAAAGCATTGAAAAATCCGTCATAGAACTGCTGATGATGAGCTTGAGATGATGAGACTGGGATAGAATTGCTGATGATGACCTCGATTGTCGAAAATCATTTTCTAAAAAGGTTCGTGAAATATTAGATAAGTATGAAGAAGATTCATCTACGACAGCAGGTTTAGAGAAGAAAGTAATTATAAAATTCGTTACGCAGGAGCTGCGTCAACTTTAAGAATTTCCTTCGAATACATAAATCACTCTCTAGTCACAATTTAAGTCTGATCAAAATGAAATGTCGTATCTGATATCATTTTAGTATTTTCAAGCCCAATTTTATTAATAAATGGCTTACGTCAAGGGGAAAGAGGGGCATAAAGATAGAAGAAAACACAAAATATAAAATATCTCTCTTAATATTCTCTCGAAAAATGAACGATTAAAGTTGTAGAAAATCAAGTTTGATATAATTCATTACCTTATCATTTTTTCCAAACTCGAATGTGTACAGAGATATTTAGAATTTTAACTTTCAATCTTTAATTGTAAATATTCCCTCTAAACCCCCTTTCACCATGTCCGATTTTATCCATTTACGAACTTGACCTTTAGAATACCAAAAGCGCCTCAAATACCAAATTTCATTCCAATCGGAATAAAACTATGACCGGTAGAGTTATATATATATATTAATTTTAGCGATAGTGATTTTTAACATCTAATAGGTACGATCGATGGACATTTGAAGAAATTTTTACGAAATTCCAACATCGGTACGAAAACAATAGCTGCATTTCCTTTGGAAGAAATTCGCTAAAAATAGGACCTCGTGTAATGCTTCGGAGAAATGTCGATCTCAGGACTTGTTAATGGTTCAATTGGTAATGTGGAGCAAATCTTTCGGGATAGTGACGACATAAACAAAATTAAGATAATTCGCATACAATTTACATCATCATGTAACATTTAAATCATCATGTACATGGCTTGGTACTTGATGATTATTTCCAATATGTCTTGCTTACGCTATCACTATTCACAAAAGTCATGGTTTAAGTTTGGATAATGCTCTTTTCGGTACAGGTTCTTGAGTATTTTCTTGGGGACAAACATATGTGGCGATATCTAGAGTCAAAAATCTTGCCGGAGTTCATCTTATTAATTTTGATTTAAGCCAAGTACAATCACAAAAACGTGCAATAGTAGATTATAACAGGCTCGGAACGGTTTATCGTCCTGATTTATCAAAACTACCATTCAAGAAAAGTCACCTGCAAGATGTTACATATAGAGTGTCGTCTAAACATCCACATACCACAGCAGTTCAAAAAATAGTTGAATCTATAATGAATTGTAAAAATCTATCTAAACGAAAACAGCCTACAACCAAGAAAACTTCTAAAAATAAGAAAGTTCGATTGTAGTAATCGAATGAATAATTGTGAATTTGAATAAATTAACATAATGTGATATGATTTAATAAATGATTTTATTGTAAAAATATATGCGATTCTGTTGAAAAGATTGATTTTTTAATATATAAAATTCAATTTTTAGATAAAATTACTTTTACAAAATATGATTATGTTAAATTTCATTGCGAGTGTAAAATTTTGACAATTATTGTTTCAATTTGTACAATATATTGTACATTTGCAACTTTATGACGATATAAATTATTATTTTAATTCTACTTCAAAACTTAATGTGAAATAAATTGAACAACTAAATAAAGTACTCATTTTGAACAGGATTAAAATTTACGACATTCATAAATATATGAATATTGTCTATTTGAAAAAACTGTCAAATGTTGTCTTATTAATAGCTAGTTCAGATTTATCACAGAGTTCTTGTATGTAAATTGAAAAAGAATAAACGTATCCCGAACTAATTATTATTAAACATAAATAAATAAAGAATTAAAATAAGATAACAATTATTGAACAATTGAATCCAAATCATCACTTATAATAGAATTCAAATGTTGTAAAGATGAAATGAAAAAAAGATTTTATTTATAGATTTTGTACTCAGAATTACCTGTATGAAGTTTCTAAATTCATAATTACAGCAATTGGTTTGGTGTTTTGTGAAAATGTTAAAACAAACAAGCAACAAAAAAGAAATATAACTACTATGCAGTTCAAAATCGTAAAACGACTATTTCAACATCAAATATAATATATTCATCCAACAAAAAGGCTTCCTCACAGGAGGCCACAAAATAATTTTTAATAAGAGTAATATATTTTATATATACGAGTATATACCGGATTTCCCATAAGTAGTCGAGTTCCATAAGAAGGTAGGTAGAGGGTACGAATTTGGAACGAAAAGTCCTGAGGCATTTTTTATTAGACGCACCGCTAATTAATCATTAATTAAGGAAACTAGGATAAAACCAGAGTTGCAAAAAGTGCATTTTTTTGATAATTCAATTTTGATTTAATTATCAATTTTTGGAAAGTGATGATATGGGAGAAAGGACCGAGCTATTTACCAAGTGTGAGTGAAATGAATATAAATTTATTATGTACATTTTTCCTAAGAAAATAAATGAGGGATAAATTGATTAAATGTAAGAAATAATTAGGTTGAAATTTATTTCGTAAGTTATCCCTTATATTAGTATGTTTTTAAAATTTAATAACGCGGCAAGTTTTTTTTTCTGTTGATTCAAATATTTTAAAACTTGCCAAGTTATAAAATTTTAAAAATCTAAATAGTAAATAACAATCAATAAAACTTCTCGCAACGATAAATAATATAACTATCTTAAAAAAATTAATTAATTTTTTTAAACATTATAATTCGTATGCGCATAATTTATAAACATATCGATCCGATTCAATCGGTAAATAAAAATATACAATGTCGGCATTGACAATGGACACTGACTGCAACAACACTTTTTTATATTGTCAAATGAAAATAACATAACATATATACTGAGATACCTAGACCTACCTGTGTCTCCAAACGTTATGTCAAAGTAATTTGATATTCACCTACATATATATATATATAAATATATATATTTATATATATATATATATATATATATATATATATATATATATATATATATATATATATATATATATATATATTGCTTTTTAATAATTTGAATGAGCCATCGTATTTTGTTCCGAAAAATATTTAATAACAAATTGTAGGATTCTTAACTTTACACGCAGACATATAAGCATTAACAGCACATACTTTTGGGTGAGAGCAACGAAATTGCTGCTTGTTTAGCAAATGGTACCTTATTAGGGCAGGAACACTTCAAGAACGCATTGGCATAAGTAATGTCCCAGTCCTATAACGTAACTCTAGGGCAAATCCTAAGATGACTCGCTTACTTACTAAGATCATCACCGAGCTTATATTTGGACATTGATTACTGAAGTATCATCTCATGATCGACAGGGTCGATAGTGCTACTTGTCGTTTCTGTGATGATGTGGTCGAAATAGCGGGCCATCTACTATGTAAAACCCTGAATTTCGTCAAGGACTTAGACCTAGTTTGGGGATTCTAATAGATAAGGAGAATGCCACAATATATTTTCTAGATCTAGTAGCGATGGGAGGCATAGCCTCTTACCCCACATTAAACCAATTTGTCTATCTATTACTTCTCTTATATTGATAACACTAGCTCGACTAGAATTTATAATATAAGAAAAATATAAAACGTGTATTCATTTTATGAAATTATTGACATCCCGATTATAAAAGCTGATAATTGTTACATGATATATCCATTGCGTCGCGCCGCACTACCTTGTAAAATTTGTAGCTAAAAACTATAAAATATTTATTACAAAATTAGACAAGATAAATGATTCACAACATGTAGACATATTTACTGAGAAATATTGGCAAAGTTTGCGAATTTTTGAGGTTCTCTTATTGATGTACACTTTATCCTTAATATGGGGTCTTGAGTTAAGTACAGTTATCTCATATAAAAGATTTGGATATTAATTCAATAATTACCAGGAACGACGCTTACAGGCAATTAGGGTGAGATGTATAGATGTTAAAGTTTGGCAAGAAAATATAGATACGATTTTAGAAAACTGTATACCTGCCAACCATAATTTTACGTATGAAGATGCCACAATTATAATGAGACCGAAGCTAGTGAAGCAGACCAGTCATACATTGTGGCTACATTGGTCTAAAAATAAAGAAAATGCTTTAATGTGAAAATTGTTTAAAAACTTTGGAGTCAAATTAAAATGATGGTAAACTTGTGGCTTGAAATCAATTTAAAAAAATGATTTATACGGAGGAGTTTTTTATGCAATCAAATGTAAGAAAATCATGAGTTAATTCAGGATACAACTATTGATGTAATAAGTGCAGAATTTCGTACAAAAGAATATTGTCATGAGATCACACTTTATGTTAAAACTAGTACAAATAGTCAGTTATTGTCATAGAAACTTGTAATTAGCTTAATTTTTAAGGATTTCCTTTTGATCTACCGATCTAATAATTCTCAAGATATATTTATTTCCATGATATCATATATTCACACAACTTCTTAAATTAGGGCAATGATCTCTTAAAGAAGATGTCAAACTTAAGATTTGCTATAATAAGTAACAAAATGATTATTATAAAGTAATAAAATATATTATTTTTCTTAAAACATTTTGTATTAATTATGTTATTAAATATGTTTTGTAAGTAGCGTCGAACGCGGCCGCGCGCTGATTTTTTATTCAAACAAGTGTATCATCTTTCTTGTATACGTATAAATTTAAATAAAATGTTTTTTATCTAAAATCTTTATGTGCTTTAACTAACTAAAAAATGGTTGTAATATACCGCAAAAACGTTTTAATTTTTGTGATTTGATATCAAATTTATTAATTTTTATCATAAATATGTTTTATTGTAAATATATCTTTTGTTTATGAAACTTTACCAGATTGGCCTATTATAATTAGTTCACTTCCCAGTATAGAGAAGTTTTTGTAATGCGTCTGAAAATCGTGGACAGTTTTGACACCATTTTCTTGCACGATATCTATATCGAATTTGACGGGGTGACAATCGAATTATCATTCATATAAAATTTTATCAAAGTCAGTTAAGGGTAAAAAGGGGGTTTTAAGAGAGGAGAAAACACAAAATTTGGGATAGATATCTCTTTTCTTGTTAGCAAATTGGGAAATTTTATTATGAGGGAAGTTGTAGTAAATAAACTGTACTACAATTTATCTACTAATTATTTGTCTGAAACTCAATATACTTATAGTAATGTAATATAATAATGAATGTTAATATTGTTGGCAACTTAATTTGATATTCAGTAAGATTGCTTCTTCTAAGCACAGGCTGTGTGTGTATCTTCTACTTGACGGAAAAAGTAGATTCTAGAATTTTTCGAAACAGATTTATTAAATTTAATCATTTCTAGTTGCAATCATTACCCTCTAAATATATGATATTTTTTAAAATAATTTTGGTTTTATTAAATAAAATTAAATATTTGATGTAATAGTAAAAAAACACTAATTTATACAATAAATTAATCAATATTCTTAATGAAAAATCGTATGAAACGAACAATATTGATTATATTCACTTTTTTCTAAAAATTACATCACTACAAAAGGTCGTGAAACATAAAGGAGCCATAAACATTTCGTTTTCGATTTTTAGACCAATATAACTTTCACTAATATTACTTATCACTAAAGTATAAAATAATAAGTATAAAATAAGTTAATAATATCTAATTATTAATGATATTTAGACGGTTTTAAATCATAATGAGAAATTGGCTCTGCCTATATTGACCGCAATTGATTTAGACTAATTTCTTGTTGAGCCATAAATTTGATACATAGATTAAGCAAAAAACTAATATCGAGATATACAAAATATGATAATAAGCCTATTTTGGTTTTGAAACTAAAGCAACAAAAAAGGACTCATTAACTAAGTGTATCATTAACTATAGTAATACCATTTTTTAAAGATTTAGTAAGTTATTGAAACCTTATTTTGAATAAAAAAAAGTACTTAAAAATTTGAATAGGCTTACTAATTATTACAATACACGTTTACAAGTTTTGTATGTATGTATAGGTAAAACTGTAAAATAGCATATCGAATAACTTTAAAATGTAACAGATTATCACATAGGTATATATATCCATTTTCATAACAAGTTCCATACTATAAAAGTGTAATGGACACAAAAAGTATTGGTTACAGATTTTAGAAAATACTTAAATAATTTTTTCTTTCTGTATACAATATTTGACAAATAATAGAAATGTTTATATAAATTATTTTATTTGTGTCGAATCATTATAATTTATATTATCTTGATGACAATGTAACACTTGAAAAAGTGTTTTTTTTTTGGATGTCACATTGAAATGCCGATGTATATATTTCATTCTTTTTTTTTGAATGAAGTTTAAACTTAGGAATTTGTTGAATATACGCATGACGTTTATTCAAATGAGCATAAATATTTATGACAAGAGTCTTAAAGTATGTTAGGAACATATTAGGTTTGGTCAGGTTGTAGCCGTTGTCGTGGATAATGTACCATAAGATCATAAGTTTCATTGTGATGCCTTAAGGGGTTAATCCATCTTTGCTACTACTACTTAAATCATTTAGAGCTTTGATGCTAGTAGTTTAGCTGAGAGAGGTTTTTGGATGATCCAAAACGTTAAGTCTTTTCATATGAAGAGCTGGATAGTGACAGAGAGGATCACTGTTATCGTCTCTTCTTCCTCCCCATTGTAGGAACTTCTACAGTGGCCATGTTCTTTTGGGGTGCACTGGCAGCCCCAAACGTTCTGCATATCTATCAGTCATGGGCCTGTATGAATACATTAAGTTTTATTCAAATTGTTTCGAGCACTTTTAATTCTATCTAGCTAAAATTCTTTGATATTCCTTTAATTGATATTGTTCGCTGAAGTCCACATCGTCGTATTTACTTGGCCATACTACCAATGTTGGAATCAACTAGTGTTTCACGAGGCACGAGGCGATGCGAGGTTTCGGTATCACCTCGCCTCGTCTCGCTTTTTTAAATATCAACCTTGCCTCGCCTCGGCCTCGGCCTCGGCCGAGGTAGAATGTTGACAGCCTCGCCTCGCCTCGGTTGGGTTAGCTATCAGCCTCGCCTCGCCCGGGGTAAAATTTTTACTAAATTTGACTTATTTTGCATTAATTTAAAACACGGAATATAAGTTGCTTAGTCTCTAAATTTTTATGACTCCTCGAATGAAAACAGTAACATCAAAATAATTTGGCCTAAAAAAAATTTTATGAAAAGATGAAATCCCGTGATGTTTTAAGAACTATATAAGAGGTTCTTCAAAATGCTTCCACGATTTCCAATCCGAAACCCTTATACAAGTTACTATTATTATAAAAAGTAATTCTGACATAAAATTTCTTTTTCCTTAAAATGCATCTATTGCTTCATGTTTTTTGTAAAAATACATGTTACTATATTAATTTGCCTCGGCCGAGGCGAGGTTTTTGAGACGATATACCTCTCCTCGCCTCGGTTAGTAACGAGGATTAAAATTTTAAACCTCGCCTCGCCTCGCCTCGTGCCTCGTAACCGAGGCGAGGCAAGGTTACGTCGTAGCCTCGGTGAAACCCTAGAAATCAACCGTCTTTTTAAAAATTATCCAACGTAAAATTTGTATCAGAAATTTGAAAGTTGTCTCGAGAGTACGAGATAATAATCATGAGAAACCAATTAGACTAGAAGTAACGTGCCAAATGTATGTCCCACGGCCTGGTGGATATCTTGTGTATTGGTCCCCTTCCCGCTGATTCGTATTGCTTTGATATCCGTTTTGTTGAAATAGCGTTTCGTAGTAACATTAAAATAAGAAAATAGAAGAGAAATAGTCTGTCGAACCGTAGCCAGTAAAGAATTAAGAAAACAACAAACCTATATGGACAGGTTCTGCCTCAGTACGAGGATAACGGCCCGATCCCGATTATTAATCATTATATGACTCCCGGAAATTTTTGTCGAGAAACGCATGTTAAAAAATATTTCAAAGACAGATAATGGGTTAGATAACTCGGGTAAAATAGTATGAATTCAATTAATATTTAACTAGGCTTGTTGCAAAGCGTGACAGAAAAAGGTCATCGTATATCAGCTGTTTATATAGTCAATCACTTTTCTACTTCTTCAATTTTCTGTTAAATAGACTTAAATTTCTTGAACCTAATGAACCAAAATTTCTGGGTCTTAAATCTTCTAACCAGGAACTAAAGGAATGGCTTGTAAGAAAATATTTCGAAAACAGGTGAAGCTAGAATTAAAAAAATATTTAACTAGATTTATTGTCAACATATGACCGCAAAAGATCCAAGCAATTGCCAGCTTTGAAATCGAATGTTATCGACAATCGCACAGGAACTATTTTTATAGCTTACCACTTTTCTGCTTTCTGCATTTTAGCGCATTTTCATACCAAAATTCAACTTTCGGTTTTGTACCGACGAAGGATTCAGGCCGTAATTTTAGTTTAATCGGAATTAAATTTTATATTTGACGTGTTTTTCTTGTATTTGAAGGGTTAAGTTTATTAATGGGCAAAACTGTTCAAGGGTAAAGTCGTAAAATCTTGAATTTCTAATATATTAGCAAAATGAAAAAATTGATTCAAAGTTATAGGAACTAAATTTTATTACAATTTATTACTTGATCAAATTTCCTGTAACTCAAATATTTATAGATAAATTTTCTATCTAAGCATAATACCCATTATTATGGATATTTTAACTGTATCAGCATGGTTACTTGAATTGATATTATCATTTCGATTGTTTACTCTAAGAAAATCCGTTTATTTTTCTGTTGACAGATATAAATTTCTTAGAATTCGCTGAATCTAGTAAATTCTAAGTGAATTCCAAAATGTGTGTGCGGTTTGCTATTTAAACTTCTAATCAACAACTAATTTACACGTGATTAGTTTAACACTCGTGACAAAACATATGTCACAATTACAATCAGCCCATGACATTTTTTTCGCCGAGTGTGAAAGCATATATAATATTATCCACACAAGAAAAAAAAGATTATACAATATGGCGGTACAAAATGTGTGAAACCCATTATATTAGAGCATGTATACATACGCATATGCTACAAAAGTACAAAAATTTTCATACTTGATTGAATTTTCTTCACAAAAAAAAAAAAAATATATTCTCTAAGAACAAATATAGTTTTTTTCGTAAGATCTTGTTTGATCCGTATCTACTGTTCGTACCGACACAATACAAGGCACATAAACTTAAACGATTGCTTCGAACAAAGAGCTCACTCTAAAAACATCCAAACAATTATTATTGTTCAAAAATTAGTTTATGCTTCGATTTCTTCATTAAATAAAATGAGGCAAGCAAGCAAAAAAAAGTGTGATACCTGGTTAATACCCGCTCCGGCTAACATATATATATACTGTACACTGTACAGCGTACAGTGTACACATCCAACCCTCGTGTTTTTAATATAATAGTTGGGTTTTAATCTGAAGAAAGAGAAATACCTATGGTATTAAGATACATGTGGATGGTATCACCCAGCTTATTGACAATACCACTTATCTCCTAAAAAAAAAACTATGTATATAATATAGTTATTATAGTAGTGTGTGTGTATTCTTGTTACCTATCGATACAAAGAAACCGCCCATTATTGTGTTATTTGGGTGTGTATAATGATGAGAAAATAATCAAC
Organism: Nineta flava; assembly: GCA_963920215.1. Taxonomy (NCBI): domain Eukaryota; kingdom Metazoa; phylum Arthropoda; class Insecta; order Neuroptera; family Chrysopidae; genus Nineta; species Nineta flava. The sequence continues at coordinate 51,073,342 of OY986042.1, read as the reverse complement.
AATTTTTATAATGTAGTTTGTTATCTGTTTGCAATAATATCAGAGAAACCGACAATCTGACAAAACATACTGATACTTTTACTTTTAGCGAATTTCCTCTACAACGAAATAGAGCTATTGGTGTTGTACTGATGGCAACGAATAAAGCTATTGGAGTTGTACGAATTTCGCCAAAATTTCTTCATTTATCCTAACCTACCTATGACTAAAACATACACATTATACATGTGCCTGTAGCCACTAGAGTGGTCATAGTTTTCATTTGATCGAAATGAAATATGGTATATGATGTAGTTTTGTTGAAATACTGGTTTAGAAGGGGAGAAATAAATATTAGAAAATTTGAAAAATGTATAAGAAGTAGAGTTATAGAATATTAATTTTACTACTATTTGTTTTCTTACCATTTTATCTGTTACTCTAATATTTACATAAATACTGTCGATGTAAGATGAAAATTAAAATTCTGAATATTTCTGTATATATTAGTTTTAGAAAAAATGATCAGCTAATTGATTGTACTATAAAGTTGATTCTCTACTACTTTACCACTTGTTCATTTTTCAATTTTTCTATATATTCAAAGACATGTTTTGTATTTTCTTCACTCTCTAAAACTAAGCCCCTATTTCTTTTGACCGATTCTAGTCATTAACGAACCTGGCCTTTGAAATATCAAAAGCATATCAGATACGAAATTTAATTTTGATCGGACTAAAATTTTAACCATTAGATAGGTTATTGGGTATCAGTGAATAAATATTAATAGATGCTATTTAAAATGCTTGATTGTTCAACTTTTCAATCAGTTCATTCGATAAACTTACCAATACATGTGAAAATTATACCCCTGTTGCTTGAATTGATACATCATAGATGTCGTTAGTTGTATAGTGTATACGTAAATGTAAATTATTAAATAATCAGGATTAAGGGAATATTTTAGTAAAACATATTATCATAAATTTTTTAGAAATTTATATAATAACATTTTTGTATTTGATATTCGGGAATAAATGGAATGAAATATTCAAAGAATTGTCTTGAGTTTTTTGTAATGAAATTTACAATAAAGAATTTTTGATATCATTTAAACTTAACTACTCTTTGTTTCCATGAAAATGATATTATTCTTTTTGAAATAAATAAATCGTAAGCTTACAAAAAATTATTATGTTATGTTATTTTCGTAAAAGACAAGTCTTCTGTTATACCAAGGTCATTTAGCGTCGAAGATTATTTTCGATTATAGTGAATTAGTAGCAGTTTTATTATTCTGTGCCAAAATTTGCATAACGGAACACTAATGTAGTCCGTCCTCCCCTATGTTACAGGCGATTTTCTCCAAAACTATTGTAGGTACGCTATAATTAAAATTTAGCACGGAACTTCAAAGTGATGGCCCAATTATAAAAGTAAAGTACCTATATAAGTTAAATTTTCATTCTGGAGATTAATTTCAGGGGATAAATATATAGTTTTTCATTAAAATAAATTCAACAAGGTCCCATTTCAGATAGTAATATTTATTTCAAATATAATTTATATAGGATATATTTGATTTAGGTTTTTTGTTGAGAGGAACATTTCGGGAACATTTAAAGGTACAATATACAGACTCGTTATACCATACAAAGTTCGTGAAATTATAATTATGTTTAAAAGGTAATGAAATTCACTTCCAATTAAATTTTAACTACATATTTACATACAAATATACATATCATATGTATATAGGGTGCTTACAAAATTGGGGATCGTAGTTCATTTAAGTTATCGTACATGATATAACTAGTGTATTATGTAGGTACTAGGATGATATTTTATTACACGAGACATTTATGTTTTTAATAGACATGATACTGTTTGGTACTGAACTATCAAAAAAATTTTAAATCAGCTAAATTTCACTATTTCACCAACCTTCACTCATGATCATCACTTGATTCTATATGTATATCTAGAGCACGGTCCTATGACAGACCGAGTTTAAGGGGTTTTTTCCTGTGTACGTGTCCGTGCTATTACTTATCGAACTTTTAGGCGATTTTTGACCCCGATATAACTTTTGAACGAAAAGAGTTACAGTGGTGAGTTTTCTAAATTCGAAAACTCACCGCTGTAGCTTTTTTCGTTCAAAATTTATATAGGGGTCCAAAATCGCCTAAAAGTTCGATAAGTAATAGCACGGGCACGTACACAGGAAGCTTTGCTTCTGGTCATAATAGCTAAATCATCTGCATATGCTACGATTTGATGTTTAAAGTGCCTTTTGTCTGCAATCCACATTCCCTGATGATAACTTCTAGTACTAAATTGAACGACATCGTGGACAACGGATCCCCCTGCCTTAATCCCTTTTTAACACAGAATTCATTAGAAATCCCCCCTTCCCAAGTTACCTTACTCCATGTATTCTGCAATGTCATCTGTACCAATATGACCAATTTTTTAGGTAGATTTAGTTATGTCATTGCTTCTATCATCTTCTCTCTTATAATCGTGTCGTACGCTTGCTTAAAATCAATGAAAAGAACAGGAAGCTCGAGATTACTATTATAGCTACTACTAAATAGCGCTTTCACGGTAAAAATTTGATCAACCGTAGATCTTCCTTTCCTGAAGCCCCCTTGATACTCTTTAACGATATTATCCACATAAACACTTAACCTTGCTCGAATGAATTGGGCCAATACTTTGTACACTACATCCAAAAGAGAGATCCCCCGATAAATTTCGCAGATGTGTTTGTTTCCTTTTTTAAAGATATATTTAAAAAAAGTATATTTTAAACAGCTTTATTTGAAAACCAAACTTTATCAATATTCCAATGGGGAAACACTAATTTTTGTAATTTCACAAAGTAACTTTTTCAAAACTTTTAAACTTTTCAAGATTTTGTTTGGATCTAATTTATTCGTAATTTTGTTTAAAAAAATTTTAATTATAAGAAAAATCGGAAAGATTTAATTTTCCCAACGCAATATCTCCGATAATGGGAAAAAGTACCAAAAATTACCTTTTTTACTTCTATTCATGCTAGAAGGTAGCGGTTTTTTGTAATCTTTCTAAGACACGAAGTCAAGGCCAAAGGTCATCCTGGGGTTCAAGGGGGTGGAACCCCCTACCAAGCAGAGTGAGTTAACGTGATGTAACGCGAAGCGGCCTCCTTTGTAAATGTGAATCTACTTAGAAAGAACAAGAGCTATGTAACGCGAAGCATAAAGTAACGCAAAACATAACAAAACGAGTAGCGTTTTGTGAGAAGCCTCCGACTATGTATATTTATGCCTTGCAAAAAGTAGTCATATCCGATCAAAACATAAATATAAAAAAGGGCCGAGGTTTCGGGGAGATACTTCATATAAAACAAAGAATAACTTGGCAAGTTATTCTTTCTTTTGTTTCAAATATTTTAAAACTTCCCGCGTTATAAAATTTTAAAAACATACTAAGAGAAAACTTGCGAAATAAATAACAACAAAATGTTTTATTACATTTATCAATTTACCCCTCATTAATTTTCTAAGGAAAAATTTACATAATAAATTTATATTCATTTCACTCACACTTGGTAAATAGCTCGGTCCTTTATCCCATATCATCACTTTTTAAGGAGCAATTATTATATCTAGTACCTATCTCCCCGAAAACTCGACCTTTTTTTACATTTATGTTTTTGATCGGATGTTATGTTTCTTTAAATAGTATAAAACAAAGTCACTATCTGTGTATTTTGATGCGGAATGAATATTCACCATTATTTTGAGAATTTCTTCCGGGAGGTTTATGTGTAATAAAAGCATATTAAATTCAAAAATAGTAGAGAAATCTCGATGTTTTGTAATCAAGTCGTAAAAAGACGGTTTTAGGGCGCTGCCATGTCAATTGCGCTGACTTATACCTACATGACTGATACCGCAAATTAATGTAGTACATAATTGTAGGTCTTAAAAAGGTCTTTCAATCGTTTAGATTTTTCTGAAAGAGGCCTGTCCTTGAAATATTTTATAAAAATTTCTTATCTTCGAAAGTCTCGAAGTCAATAGCCTTGGCTTGTAACATGTAAGATCGATTTAATATAGGTTCGAATTTAACTGTCCTAAATTACAGAGACATGGCTTTTTTTTAATAGAAACTTGGTATTCACTTCAAATGAAACTGACACACCCTGTATAACCGTAAATGTTATTTACGAGTGTGTGTTATATACCCGTTAAAATACACAGTTTTCATCAATCACATGCATGTATTTATATTGTTCTAGTTAATTTTTTATATTTACTAATATTCCAATCTGATAAAATCATGCTATTTTATGTTCCAATGCATATTCATTAAATTTTGAAATCTAATATACTATAAAGCTAAAAGTGAAGCTGACTGACTGACACACTCATCTATATAAAACCTAATCCACTTCTATTCATGCTAGAATGATGCGGTTTTTTGCAATCGACGCGAAATTGCTTCAAACCGACGAGAAAAATCGGAAAACTTCAATTTTTTTATTTCAACCCCCGGAAATTCGGAAATACATCCCCCAAAATTACGTTTTTCTGTTCTATACATGCTAGAAAGATGAAATTTTTCACCAATCGACCCGAAATAAAGTCAAATTAACAGAAAACTTCATTACCTCCATCGAAACTCCCCGAAAATGGGAAAAACACCCCTAAAACTGTCCCTTTCACTTCTATTCATGCTAGAATGATGCGGTTTTTTGCATTCGACGCGTAATTGCTTCAAACCGACGAGAAAAATCGGTAAACTTCAATTTTTCAGTTAAACCCCCCGGAAAATTGGGAAAACTAATCTAAACGTTTTTCTGTTCTATACATGCTAGAAAGATGAGGTATTCACTAATCGACCCGAAATAAAGTCAAATTAACAGAAAAATTCATTACCTCCTACCTACATCGTAACCCCACCGAAAATGGGAAAAACATCCCTATAACAGACCTTTTCACTTCTATTTATGAAAGATGGGGTTTTTTCCATTCGACGTGGAACAGGTGCAAGATAACAGAATTATTTGAAAAAAATAAATTTTTCCATCACAATTTTTCCCTTCGCAGTTGGGAAAAACACCCGTAAAACTACCCCTTTCCTTCTATACATGCTAGAAAGATGCAGTTTTTTGCAATCGACGCTAAATAGCTACGAATTAGGATGTTAATTCGAAAAACTTAATATTTTTTATTGCAACCTCCCGGAAACCGAAAAAACACACTCCAAAATTATGTTTTTCAGTTCTATACATGCTAGAATGATAGGATTTTCACCAATCGACCCGAAATAAAGTCAAATTAACAAAAAAAATTTGAAAAATTTCATTACCTGCATCGCAATCTTCCGAAAAGTGAAAAACATCCCTAAAACTGCCCTTTTCACTGCTTATCATGTTAAAAAGATCAGTTTTTTCCATCCGACGTGGAACAGGTTTAAAATAACAGGATTATTAAAAAACACAAATTTTTCCATCGAAACCCTTCGCAAATGGAATAAACAACCCTAAAACTACCTCTTTTCTTCTTTACATGCTAGAAAGTTGCGGTATTTTGCGTTCAACGCAGAATAACTGCAAATTAATCGGTTGATTAGAAAAACGTAATTTTTTCCGCCGCTATCCCTTGAAAATGGTAATGTGAGATCTATCTATGCGCAAGCCCCCAAACCCCTCACCCTAAACCCACTTCCCCCAAAAAATCCCCCCCCCCCCCGAAAAAAACCCTCTAAAATCTTCCCAAAAAAATTCGCACCCCAAAAAATTTCCTCCTTCCATTAATTCTCTAATGGTAAGTACTTTTTGGTAAGTATTTTTTTCAACTTTTTTTGCAATTCATGTAATGTTATTTTCTGTGACGCGGAGTCACGGGGTCAAGGGGGGTACCCCCTTTCGAGCAGAGCGAGTCTAATATATAAAAATGAATATTTGTTTGTTCGTTCGTCTTCTTGCGCTCCTATACCATTCATCCGATCACGATGAAAATTTGGTGCGTTGTCGCAGGCGTACCCTTGAAGGTTTCTGAAATTAAGAATTCCAAACCGTTCGAAAGTTATCTGACCCTTCCCAAGTTTTTTGACAGATCTCTAATATAGTTTATAGTTTTTATAGAAACGCATAAACAACATTTTGAAAATAAATTATTTCTAAAATTTATTGATTTGCCATAATCTTAACGCGAAGCGTTACATAACGCGAAACGTTAATTAACGCGAAGTGTTGTGCTTTGTATATACGTATCTACTTAGAAAGAAAAAGAGGCATTGCAACGCATGCCGGGTACAGCTCGTACCTATTATATAAAAATAATTTAATCACATGTTGCAAAACACTCCGATTTTTTTAAAACTTTGTACATATCTTGATTATACCTAGATTTTTCACATACTTATTTTGTTGGAAAGATTCGTCACAACTCTTATTTTGCTGGAAAGAGTAGTTTATTTGTGAAGTAAAAACATTTTTGATTTAGATGTACACTGTACAGCATTTCAAACTTGGATATTATAGCATCAGAGGATATAAATGCCTGAGTGGAACTTTACTCTTATCAACTTTTGTAACAAGCATTTTTATTATTTAGAGAATTTTTTAATTCGGATACAACAAGATGCATTTTTAGATCCCTAGAATATCTAAAAGCTATGGAATACTATGAATATAAAAAATCCATTATATTTATTTGATATACAATACACCCTTGTACAAAAATATTGCCTAGATTTATGTTTGTAGCATATACGCATATTATATTATTCGTCTTCATATTTACTATATATATATATATATATATATATATATATATATATATATATACATATATATATATATATATATATATATATATTTATATATATATATGTATACATAGTATATGTGTATGCGTGTAGTATTGCCTAGCTAGCTAGTAGCTAGCTGTCAATAGTGTAGTAAAACGCTATTATATGAGGGAAATTGCCCCTTTTATAAAATACATATACAAATACTATACACGTTAATAAAACAACCAACGCATGTTTTGTTGAGTATGTGAAGTTTTAAGTGTACAAATATTCTTAATACCATGCTGTTAATTTATTTTATGTGATTTTATTCGGATTATAAGAGATATTATAAAAGGTTTTTGAAAAATAACTTGTGATGAACTCGAATATAACTTATGGTTTTCTTCAATATTTAGATACCTATAAGTTTAGTATATGCTTCCTTGAGTTACCTTGTAACTACCAACAAACTCATATTGATTATTAAATATTCAGGCCAAATAAACGTTTGGTTGAAAACCCAAATTGTCCTTTTATGTAACTTTTATTATCGTAGGTTACAGACCCGAATGTACCAGGATATCTTTGTATATTCCTACAAACACAGCAAAAAATACATACAAAAGTGCTTCTGATTAAATTGGTTCAAATAGAATACGTTCTAGTTTATGGTTCCAATAAAAAATATTAATGATCACAGCTCCTGAAAACCTACAGATTTCAAGAAATTTTAAACTATCGGGATTTGTGCCTATTAAGACATTTAACAAACTATATTTTTTCTCTATTTGTTTGGAACAAATGTCGTTGTTGTAACGATCTTCTTCTTTTGATGTAGAACTGTATAAATAATATTATTTACTAAAATCTTATTTCTCTGAAACATTTAAGAAAATTTGTAACACAGAAAATTGTTTTTATCATTACACTGAAGCTGAGTAGAAAGTAATTACAGGCACTGTAAACACGTGCCTCTCATTGATTTGAAACAATTGGTTTTTCTATTAAAATAGAATATTTATTAATATTTTTTTATATTTTTATTTATGCAGAGTCTTCTATTTGAAGTCGATTAAAGATTTCAAAGAATTTTAATAAAAACTGACAGCGAGGGGAAGTATTCAGTGTGATTTTTGGTACTATGAGCCACAAAAGAAGCACTATTTATTCAAAATTTTATTATGCATTGTTGCCTTATGCATTCGGTTTGTGAGAAAATGTTTCGAATAAGAGTTGTGTTGTGTTAAAAATTATTAAGAATAATTTTTTTTGGACCTAACAAATTTTTCTAAGCTCAAAGTCTAAATATAAAAGAAAAATATTTAAGAGAAAATATTTTTCTCCTTGAAGAAAGGAGTTTTTTTTTTATAAAGAAAAGTAATTTGAATGAGAAAAAAACAATCAAATCTTAATTTAATTTTTTATTCTTTCAAAGAAAGTTTTTTTTTTAAAACAAATGAATCAAATTATAAAAATTATAAAATCAGATATAATTTATTTACAAAAAAAAAAGTATTAATAAATACAAATTTAATTTTGTCCAAAAACACATACATAAGCAAGTTACAAATAATAAGTTGCTATGTTGTACTATAAAATATAAATTGTATATGTTTTCTGAAAGCATTCTGCCGTGAGCGGTAAGGCATTACAAGGAGAGTGTTGTGTCGGTTCGCATCCCAGTCGAATCAGTATAATTTTTAATGAGTTTTATTAATTATCGGTGTCTCTAAATGCGCCCATGGTTGTTGAAAAACAACCAGGTAGTTTCTTCTAAAAAAATATATACAAAAATATGTTTTCAAAAACAATATTTTCTAAAATGTCAACAATGATGTGTCTACCCATCAAGGATCTATGACGGGTATAAAAGCCGCGGCAATAGCTAGTTCAAAGTTAGTTTAAAGTAAACTATTGCTCGATTAAGATCAGAGTTTAAAATTACTATTGGTCGAGTATCACAGTTATAAATTAAACATTGTTGGATTAACAGTCGGATTAAAAGTACAATTTGTTCAAGTAAAGTCAGCTGAACATTGTTGTATTAAAAAGAAATAGAGACTTATTTAAATTGTGGAAATAAAAAAAATTCAAAATCAAATTATTTTTTTAAAATCAAATCAATTTAGGTTCGGATTTTATTTAATTTTTTTCTAAAGTGTGTGTTGTCCACTTGACATAGATTTAGTAAACTTTTACTTATATTTGTGTTTCTTTTTTTGTGTCAAGTATCGGAATCCGTTGTAGGTTCTACAGCGCTCCTTTTGAAGGCTAAAAAGAGCTAAGATACCGCGAAAGTCGTTAGTATGTTTATAATTAACATCTTTTCGCATTTTTTCGAATCAGGCACAAACAATTATAAAATTTGAATTAAAAAAAGGCGCGCTACTTTTGTGACCCATAGGCCATAGTACCTATATTTCAAATTACTCTGTAGTTTAACTTGGTAGTAACTGATATATTATGATTCCTGGAAATTGTTTAATTTCTCTCTTCGAATAAAATTGGTTAAGACAATTTCATTATAACTATATTCTGACAACATAATAAGTTATACTTAGAGTACTAAAAGATTCTTAACCGATTGTCCTTATTTTTACGGATAGGTTCGATTTATTTTTTTTCTTTAAAAAAAGTTGTTTTTTTTTAAGTCGAAAATTGAAAAGAAAATAATAACTGCTTTTGATTAAAAGTTTTTGTTTATTTAAAAAATCAAAAATTGAAAAAAATTGTCAGATATAATTTAATTTAAAAATGAAAAGTCTAATACAAGTTGAATGTTTTTGATAACATAAATACGTAAATAATTCAAAAAAAAAAAACAAGCTTGTTATTACGTTGTTTTGAATAATCTATTTATCGTAAAATTTGTGTATAAATTTGAATTAGCAGTGGTCGCGTGCACTAAGTGGACAGTTAAATATCAAGCAAGAGGGATATCATTCTGGTTCAAGCCTTGACGGAGTATTATAATTTTTAATTAATTTTATAAATAATCTGAACCTCCGAATGCACCCATGGTTGTTGATAAAGTAAATAAATCTAGAAACTTCCATGCAAAAATAGAATTAAAAAAAAAAAAATTTCTTCAAAACAACAACCGTGTTCTAGAAAGACCCTTGACGGGTATATAAAGCGGCGGCCAGTGCTAACCAAAATCAGTATATAATTGACTGGTGTTTGATCAGTTCAAAGTTTATAATTGACTATTGTTCGATTAGTTTCAAAGTAAAAGATTAAAATTCGTGCGATAAAGATTAAGTTTAAATTTGGCATTTGTACAAGTAGTTAGAAGTTTGTAAATTGACATTGTGTTGTAAAATTTAAAAAATAAATTATTGAAAAAGAAATTAGATTCAAATTCTTTTAAAAAGCAAATAAAATCAGGTTTTTTTCATAAAAATTTTGGTTTAATTTATTTATTTTTTCTTTAAAAAAACGTACGTGTTGTTCCAGTTAAAAGATATTTCGTAAAACTCTTACTAATATTCTTTTTTTTAAATTCTAAATAAAATAAATTAACATGGGTCGGTTAATTCACTAAACTGTTAGCGTATGGATAAGAACGAAAGTAACCGGATATGCTTATGAAGGTAGTTTCCTTTCACGAACTTTAGATAAATATCGGCATAGTTCCTATCAAATTCAGGTGCACATTAACCTGCCAATTTCCTAGTAAGCATACAAATTCCTTGAACGTTGCCGGTTGCCGGCAAAAAAGTCCTACTTGATGAGCTTCGACCACCCCTCCGCCACTACTACTACTACTACTTATAAAAACAGAATAAAATTGTTGAGCATCAGTTGAGGTTCAGTAGTGAATTGTAGCTGATTTTATTTAATTTTTTTCAGGGTTCAGTACCAAACAGTAACATGTCTATTAAAAACATAAATGTCACTAGTAATGCATTATCATCCTGGTACATAATATATCCTGTACGTACGTGTATATATAAGCCAGTTATATTATGTTTATAAATACAAGGATAAAATATTTATTTTATTACAAGTAAATATTTGTTACATAACTGTTTTCTCCTTATACAAATCATAATATTATATTGTTTTTAAATACATGCTTATGCAAATAAATAAATAAATAAATATATATATATATATATATATATATATATATATATATATATATATATATATATATATATATATATATATATATTACTCACACCAAACCACCAATACCAAACATGTTAAAAACATAACCAAAAAACTTTGTTCGGCATATCTTTTATTATTATTTACTAATTTAGTGCTTTCATTTAAAGAAAAGGGGGTTCCTCCACTTTTTTAAATAAATAAATGTAGTCAGAGATCAAACTTGTTATTATTGGGAATTATCACATAAGAATTGTAGAAAAATGTCTCATATTTACAATAATGGAAGATTACATTGTGTCGAGTTAAACCTTAGGTAGCGAATTCTATCTCAAGCATTAGCGTAGACCCTTTCAGAATTGGTGTAAATCGAATGAAATTTCAGTTTAAACATCAATGTATTCCTGTTTAAATAATTTTTTTAAAGTCAGTGGATTTTTGTTAAAAAAATGTTATATTATTTATATTTAACCATGAATCGAGACTATATCCAATAATAATGGGAGCGTTGAGAAGTCTGATTTTAGGCTTGACTTCAACATTTGTTTAAAATAGGGATCACAGAAAAGTTGAAAAAAATACAAAAAAGTACTTTTTAAAAAACAAAAAACTTTTGTTTGAAACCTTTTTTCATAGTAATAAATAATTTCAGCTTAAAGATCTGTAATCAAGCTGTAGATCAAAGTAGCTTGCAATAAAGTATACATACATACTCGTATGCATATAGTAACTCACTAAATACACAACAAGTCATATTTTAAATCACTTATGCGTGTGTTGAAATAAAATAAACATGCATTGTTAATGAACTCAACATGTATATTTAAACTTTAAAATAAAAACGTAAATTAAAGTATTTCTTACCGTAAAATGAATACATAAACCTAACAATGCTTTTTTTTCGACCACAAAAATATTTTTTATCCCAGTAGATCTAAATAAACTTCTTCTAGAGAGACTCCTAAGGACGTTCATTCTTTAGGACGTTCATGTGTGAGACTTGATATTACATAAAACTTTGAATAAAGTTTAATCACATAGTTATGTTTCATTAAAAATTCAAAACCTTTTAATGATCATTTGAAAAGTTGCCAATGATTAAAAACCTAATTTTTTACATAAAGAAAACATAATATATTATTAGAAAATATAAGTTTGTTATTTAAACTTGTAACAACTACGTTGATAAATTGACACTGTGATAAATATTATTTTAAAATATTTTTTAAATTATACAATTTATTTAATTGAATTAATACAAGTGAAAATTACTAACTAGCTGAGTTAATACTAGGTACATACAGAGATTATGAAAAAAAGTTTCATACAAAAGTTGTTTATTTTTAAAAAAGGAATATTTTTTGTCATTAAATTTGTGTTCTATCTCCTACAGTTTTACCATGAGAGTAGGCACGGTCGGATTTTGCGACTTTGCTTGTTAGCTCTAGACCACTCACACAAAATTTCAGCTCGTTATCTGTTCTCGTTTTTATTTATCGTGTCCACGTACAGACAGGCGGATTGACTGATGGATATACGGAAATGGACTTATTTGGTTAATTTATGATCATATATTTTACGATCAATATTTCCAACCGTTACAAAGTCGTAACTAAACTTAATATACATTTGTATATATCAAATATATCAAGTATAAAAATAGTGTTATCGAACATTAGAATTAATTATTAATAAGTTTAATCAGTATAATTGAAACTATTTGTTATTTTCGCGGTAAGAAATATACACAATTATACTGAAACATGCTTGTTAATTACACGAATGAATTTTAATTTTAACTTATGACAAAAAATTATAAATTTTATTATAGATTTTGTAGAATTTTATGAATGTACACTATATTGGATCTTGTAGAATTTTTTGAATATAGTATACGTATCACATGAATATTGTTAAGGATAACAATTTCCAAATTTAATATAAACAAATTTATTATCTATATGGTATGTTTCTTTCCCCAAAAAATATATTCTTATATAGAGATAGATACCTAAAAATCTAAATTTCCTATATACAAATTTAAAAAAAAAAAAAAAAAAAAACAGATAAAATATTCGATGATGTAGAAATAATTTAAAATGACAAGCTCTCATATGATGACCAGTTGGTAAATGGGATGAAAAATACATCTCTATATATTATATATGTATATAAATAATATGCTTCTTTCAAAAAAAAAACTGATACAACAAAATAATATAACGCCCTAATATTGTACCCATGGTCACAGAAGTAACGCTCATTTTTCAAAATTTTATAATTGAATTGTGCCGTATTCATTCGCTTTACGAAAAAATGCATCGGATAAAAGTTGTTTATTATAAATACACTAACAACTTTTATTCGAAACATTTTCTCAAAAATCGATTGAATATGGCACAAATCAATTAAAATATTTTGAAAAATGAGCGCCACATTTGTGACCCATAAAAGTCTACAACCAACATAAAAGCCTTTTTAAAAGTATGTATTTTTAGAGGTACTTATAAAAATATAATAAATGTCCTTTCAATCAGTTAATTGTCCTTTCAATAATTGTTATGGGTTAATTACTTAATTCCTGTTTATTATTTGGTATTATGACAAGTAAAAATCAAATTTTGCAAATGGAAAAAAAAATTATATTTATGACATATGAGAAAAATAAAATTTGTCTTTTAGTTTTTGGGTTTTTGAAAACTATCTTCACATGAAATGACAATTTGATTTTTTAATAATACATAAACCTATTATTACTTGATAATTGATAATATTTTTGCTTTATTAGCCCTTTTTAACGTGTACATTATGATGGAAGTTTGAAATCGCATTACAAACAGTTAATGTCTCAAAAATTACATAGCTGTACACAAAATGAAATTCACAAGTTATTAATCATGTTATTAATCGCATGTTTTTTGACAGTTATAATAAATAATATTGCGCTTGCAGTGGCGTAGCGAGGAGGGTGCAAGGAGGGAGCTCATACCCCGGGCACTACTCACAAAGGGACTCCAAATGGTCCGCAAAACAAAAAATTGATGATAATTTTTATTTTTATTATACTTAATTGATTTCTGGAAAATATATTTTAAATTTAGTGCCAGTGTAATATAATAAATGTTAATTCGTAAATAAAAAGGAAAAAAAGGAACACTAACAGTCTAAATCAAACTGTAATAATATATTCATAATAGAAATGGCACGTCTTTTCTACTGGCAGGTAGAAACTAATTACTACATAGTAATTAGTTTTATTAATGTATTATAATCATATTATTATTAAATATATGTATCTCCTTAGAGATAATAAATATTTACTTTTTTATTGTTTTAAAACTGCGTGTTTTTAAAATATTTCTTTACAAATATAAAAAATAAATAATAGGTATCTTTTGAACTAATTCTAGATGATCATATACATTTCAAAATTAGTCTTGTTTTCTCAACTACATTTTTTCTCTCAAATTTAAAGCCTAGCTTGAGCCTATGACTTTATTTATTTTACTTTATTTATTTATTAATTTGCGAGTATATTTTACATATAATATTATATGGTTTTCGAATGGGGGGGCTAAAAAGGTATTGTGCTCCGGGCGCGAGTTAAGCTCGCTACGCCGCTGTGCGCTTGCTCAATAAAACAATTGATTAAAGACTTTCATCGACACTTACACGTGTATAAAGGGGCATAAAAGAATAATCAACGAAGCACGTATTCTGAATTTTATGTTCAACAGCGTCAGTCTTGTGGTTAAAGTATACCAATCACAATCGATTGAAGACTCATCAAAATTTACACGTGCGAAAAAGGGACTTATATTCTTTCTTTCTATTGACAAAGGGTTTTCATAATATTGAGTTGTATATCCCCTTCGAAGTTTTCAATTATTTGTGGTTTATTAATATAGATTTAATTATCTTTAATATAACCCCCAAAGAAAAAACTCCAACATATCATGTGACTTGACACCGTTCGGCTGTGTTGAAAATTGAAAATTATGCTATTTATGATTTTTGCTTCTGAAGTTATTTTTTTATTTGTTATATCTGATACATATCTTGGGTTTTCTGTTAGAAATTCCATGAGTTATTTTTTCCTTGGGTAGAAATTCCTGGCGTTAAATCTGACACATTTTCTTGTTTTGTCTATTATTATAAAAAATGATATTATTCAACACCGGAAATTTCCACATTAAAATAAGTTAACCCGTATGTGGTCGAAGACTTGTAAGGCTCAGAAAAGAAACCGATCTTGTAATTTGAGCTTTTTTGATAGTAGCGCCGGGTATATAGGCGATTTAAAAAAATAAAATATGCTAATTTTTACGGAATAATTTTAAATTTTGATGACTGGTTTCAGTCGAAAAGCTCAATTGTATCTATATGCAGAATAGGATTTAATCTTTGTATACAAACTAACAATGATTAGTGATATATTCTTCGGGGAATATGGTATTAAATGTTGATAACAATAGGATCAGATTTCACCGGATCTATTTAAGGTCTTACGTGATGGCAAAAATATCAATTTTTGACACATTAGAATATGCGTGTCCTATAAACTACTAAGTGGCTTCTTTTTTTTTTAAATGTTTACAATCGAATTTTTTTGGTTTACGTCATAAAAATAACAACAATTTTTCGTTATAAAAATAACTTTTGTTTTAACATTTTTTCATATAATCGAAGGAATTTGGCACAAATAAAGTACGAAATTACGAAAAAAGAACGCTACTTGCTGTCGTGGGGTTGCCACCTGTCCAGATTTCGTTTGGAGACTTCCAAATCATATAGTTTCTCCAGATTTTAATGCATATCACCAGATTGTCCCAGTTCTGTGAAATAACATTGTAAGCTATTGAACAACAACATTGACAGCATCTTGAAAAATAAGTACCGATCCTTTAGATTAAAAATATAGAAATAATTTATAATTTATTGAGATATATTCGAATTTATTAAATTTTAATTATTTTTGTCTATTTCTGCGTAAAATAAAGTAATAACTGTTTATCTCCATACTTTCTAAAATTCTGAGGTGGAAAACCAAGCTGTCGACTATACCGGACAGAAGTCGTATGAGAGTTTTAGGCTAGATTATTAAATACACTTTTGTGTCTTGCAAACTCTGCAGTATGAAAGCCTAGGTCAATTTTAACGTTTTTTAAATTCTAAAAATTATTTTTCAATGAATTGCTTCCGTATCCATATTTGTAAGAAGTCATATCCTGTATATATGCAAAAATATATATCCTTGTGATGACATGACAAGGATTATTTTTTTGTGTTTATAAAAAGGTTTTATTCTTTTTATAAGAAAAAATACTTATATGTGCAGCCTTTCAACATATCTTGTTGGACATGATTATATAACTTTAGGCGATGACATTTTTATAAATAATAGTTTTATTTTTAAATTTATTATACAATAAGTAAAACTTACTTCATATATTTCAATAGAAATTTTGTAAAGAAAATATTGTATATAATTTTAATCTCGATTTGTTATCAGAAATTGTTGATAATTGATATACCAAAAAGATTTCGAAAAAGTCTATAATTAAAAAATATATAAATGAATTAAACATATAAGAAAATATGTTGAATTAAAATTATATTCAACACTTGCGCGGATCAAGGGAATACTAGGTAAAACTACTTTTATATTATCGGCTTCGAAAGTTTGGCAACATTCGAATTCATCAAGATAGATAGATAGATTGTAGAGGCTGCCCTAGACGGGCTACACTTCGACCATTAGGTCCATTGTGATGCCTAAGAATGTGAGGATGTGAGTGGAGTGGAAGGAATTTGTGAGTAGACTAGGAATTGGTAGGATATGCGGTGTGTTAAACCATTTTCATTAACTGTGATAACGGTTTTACAATTTTTGAAAATGGTTTAACACATCGAATATTGATGAATAACGGCATAGTTCCTATCATAGTCGGCTGCAGCCGCATATCCTACCAACTCCTACAAAAATTCCATCCACTCCACTCTCATCCTCAGAGGCACACATCCTCCACTCACATCCTCAGGGCAGCCTGTACAATCTATCTACCTAACACATCGAAACATGTCAACACAATAAAACTGCTAATGAAATAGATTATGCAAAAATACTTTTCGAATTATAAATAATAATGGAGTTTTACAAAATAAAGCTCTCTACAACAAGAATTCCTGATGCGATAAATATCTCTAGCAGTTACTATGTTTAGAACAAATCTTACTTCCAAGATTTGGATTATGGACAGAAATTTTGCATATAATACGTTTATTTCCGGTGACAAAACAATAAACTCGATGATTGATGGAATTCAAAAATATTAACTGAAATAAAAATTCGGTGGAGGCGTCAGTAAAAGTGGAAACGTTGGGAAATTAAATTAATTCTGCACACATATAAAAAGAAGAAAGACACAGTTCGAAAACATCTTGTACTCAATCGCTTTACGTCGTTCTTAATTCTCTTTTCGATGCTGCCGTAGATTTCGCATTCGTTCGGCGCTTTTTAGACTTGTTGGGTTCCTTTCGACATGAGCTTTCTTTTGCTATGTGTTTTTCTATAATTCCGAACAAAATCTTCAATTTTTTTGTAATTTTCAAATTTATACAGATTTTAATTTAAATTCTGGCAAATATTTTTGTTATCTCACTTTGCCTTCTGGTAGTTCTTCGCAAGATTTTCGCAATAACACCCGAATCAATGTCCGAGCTAAACGCATTTCCACGCTACACAAATTTATAACTGTACACAATGCTAATTCATAACTATTCACGTA
Source organism: Nineta flava (assembly GCA_963920215.1). Classification (NCBI taxonomy): domain Eukaryota; kingdom Metazoa; phylum Arthropoda; class Insecta; order Neuroptera; family Chrysopidae; genus Nineta; species Nineta flava. The sequence continues at coordinate 51,055,670 of OY986042.1, read as the reverse complement.
CATGCGCCTACCGCATGACACAGATATATAAAGAAATGATGTATCTGTTGTTTGGTCTTGAAGTTATTAGCGTATGAAATTTGACGGTCTTTAGTAACAAAAAAATGTTCGATCAAGGCGAATAGACATTTTAACGTATACAAAGTAATTTATATTTTTCAAAAAACTATAAGGCTTGTATTTTACATGTTTTAAAATAAAAATTCAACGTGTTTTGACTAAAAATAAAAAAATAAAAAATAATATATATATATAATATTTTAATATATAATTGAAAGAAACCACATCATAATACAATTATTTTGTATAATTCATACAATAGGTAGACATATATACATATACATGTAAATAAATAAATATATATATATATATATATATATATATATATATATATATATATATATTTGATATATTTATTTTGGGTATAACGAATTATTGTTGTATGTAACTGAATTTAATCCAATTAGAATTGTCAAAGCAACTTTTATTATTATTCTTTTGCGTTTCGAATAACTTATAGCATTTTAATTATTTTTTAATTTTTTTGTTGTACCTACCTACTTCTAAATATAAGTACAACTGTCACAACTGTAGATTACCTAGATTTGCTATAGGTGATATTATATATTTAAAAAAAAAAAAACAAATATAATACGATGATACCCGAATATAATACATATTATTGCATAATCAAGGTAATATTATGGCCAAAAACCCCTTAAACTCGGCTCTACGCACGTCCGTGCTCTAGATAGACTAAGTTTGGTGAGAATATTGACATTTTATCTATTTTTTATGCCCTGTATACCAGGGTGGTCCATAAGTAATCGAGTTCCATAAGAGGGTAGGTAGAGGGTACGATTTTGGAACGAAAAGTCCTGAGACATTTTTTTATTAGACGCACCGTTAATTAATTAATTAAGGAAACTAGGTTGAAACCAGAGTTGCGAAAAGTACATTTTTTTGATAATTCATTTTTGATTTAATTATCAAGTTTTGGAAGAATGTATTGCTTAAATTTTTCAAATTATTAATTCTTTGAAAAGTGCATTAATTAAGTTTTTTTATTTTTTGAAAAATGTAATAAATAAATTGTTTTAATAATATATAATGTTTTCTCAAAAGTGCATAATAAAATTTTTTTATTGACTAATTTTTTTAATAATGCAATAATTAAATTGACATACCCCTCTGATAAATTTTGTTTCTATTTAGTCGAGCAATATTTGTTGGCGTTGTATTGCTATCACGGGGAACCCCTTGTGGCCAGACTTGGGGATTATCCTTTCTGTTTGGCTCTTGTCTACGTTACGTACTTTCAAACTCCAGTCGTTAAATGAACATTTTGAAAATTTTGGTATTCTCTATGATCTGAGAAAATTAAAAAGTATACCAAAAGAGCAATTATTAAAAAACTGTTAAAATTGTCACACAGTCCTACGAATGGGTGAAAGTAGTGATTCCAACCTTACAAACTGTATGAAGAATATGGAATATGCATGAAAATTTTTTTTCACATTTATTTTCAGAATATGAAAATACTGTTAATACTGTAATAATATTTAAAAACGAAATTAAAATCCGACAAATATCAAGCAAGCTATTAGCTTTTAAAGATTATTATCTGTCTCTTTCGTGCAAAAATACTAAAAACAGAGTTTTACGTGTATTTTAAATGGTGAAAGTGTAATATGACGTCACATAACATATCAAGAGGGCTGTCACCCTCTTTGTCTAATCGGGAATTTCAATCATTCATATCTCGCTTATTTTTAAAGTTATTTAAAAAGTAATTTTACCTTGATATTTATCAAGTAAACATGCTTCAATTCAAGTGAAAAAAAATTTTCATGCATATTCCCTATTACAAACTATGATCCTAAATGTACCAGACTTAATTAAAGATGTGAAAGAACTGCTTCAATTCATAATAGAATATAACTTGAAAGATATTTACCCAAATATTTACATTGTCTATCGAATTTTGTTAACATTACCGATAAGTACGTCTCCGCTGAAAGGAGCTTCTCAAAATTTAAACTAATAAAAAATTATCTGAGAAGTACGATGGGTCAGGAAAGACTTTCAGCTTTGGCATGCTTCTTTAATGTTTGTCTAAGAATATAATTTAGTTTGCATTGTCTGCACTATAATAAAGCAAAAAGCTATGTTTCAAGTGTTTTTTAATTTATAACATTGCTTCTTGCGCCACCAGAGGGCCTCGCAAAATGTACCTTGTCCACATCAAATTTTGGTGTTGCCCCACCACTGTTTATGAGGTAAGCTCGGTTTTATGTATATGGGTTACTGGGCTATTATTTTTTAACCAATTTTGAAGGAAAAAAATGGTTACGGGGAGTCACTCTTAGAAAGTAGACTTATATATTACTGCGAAAATTTCTGAAGGCCTTTTGAAAACCTACAATTCTGTGGTAGTAAAAAATTCTCTAAATCATGATTGAAAACCGCATCAAAATTCATAATGTAGTTTAAAAGAAGTAACCAAACAAATAGGCAAACATGGATAGCAACTTTAGTTTTATATACTATTAAAAATAATTTTTATCAAAACATTTTTTTTTCCAATAAATAACATTAAAAGTATAATTATTTTGTAATTCTAAAAAAAATTTTATATCAAAATTTGTAATTATTTTTTGCAATAATTGTTCAAAATAAACATAATAAAAATTATAAATAATAGATTGATTGAAATATTAGTATTAGTTACAAAAAGATAAAACATAAAAAAATAAAAAATCACTACAAATGACAAAAAATAAAAAACCAAACAAAACAAAAAACCCATAATAATAATAATAAAATAAAAAAAACCAATCAACCATTATAAAATTATCGTTTACGTTGTTATATACATCATTATTATCATCGTTCCGACGCAACGCTCAACGCTCGTCGATGTTCTCTTATAAACAAAACAAACAAAACCCATCGAATTCAATTCATCGGCCTCGGTTTTTTTTTCATTATTAAACCGATTTTTCAATCAAAAAACACAATATTAAAATATAATAATAATAATATTATTAAAATAGATAAATAAAATGAGGAAAAATTTTTATAACAATGTTTTTGTGTGATGCACATGCTATATAGATAGAGAATCATGCAGAGAGTTACTAACACGACGCTCGAGGCACAATCTGATGAATATGCGACGACCCCGCTCCTATCTATGTGTGTGTGTGTGTGTACATGGACTGCGTCGTCGCGACGCTCTTAAACAATGGCGTCCCCACGGGAACCAATGATCAGCATGGTTATTGTATAAACCACTCACGCGAGAGTAATTCAACAGCTCCGCCTTATTCAATAATATAAATATATATATGTTCACAAACCCCGTTCTCCCCCTTTTTATAACTCCAGCAAAAATATTTTTATGTATGTGTATGTATGTGTGTGTGTGTTTTAGTCCCTAATATTACTATACACATCCAGGTGCTTGCTTCTTGGTACTGATGTTTGTTGGTACACACACACATATATATATATATATATATATATATATATATATATATATATATATATATATATATATATATATATAAATATACATATATATAAATATATATATATATATATATATTTGTAAATACGACTTTAGATGTATACGCTTGTGATCTTAATACCTTCAATATGACGACCGATTTCTAGTGGTGATAATGTTGATGTTCTTTCCCATCCCATCCATGGAGAGGGATAGTGCTGTGGGGGGGGGGGGTTAAAACTTGGGGGTAGTTATATCTCACAAAATTTTATGCCCTTACAATTATATATATATATATATATATATATATATATATATATATATATATATATATATATATATATATATATATATATATATATAAAGATACAAGTTACAACCAGAAATGCCATTGTGAAAATGGATGTTTCCATAATATATCATTAAAAAAAAAATAGAAAAGTTTTCTTACAAAGTATTGTTAAAGGAAGTGTGCCTATTTGTACGTTAACGTACAATTAGTTTCAATAAGTTGTTTTCACGTTAATATTATTCAGAAATGGGCATCATTTTGAAATAGCTGAGTTATATTTCGTTAAAACCGTATGTTTTGATCCTAACGTACTTACCTACTCTGTAAAATCGTTATAAAAAAATTAAAAATGTGAAAGGGATAATGTAACTGCGAGTGCTAAAAGTTCAGACCACCATCTTACCGTGATGGTGTTCTTACCAATACTCGGACTCCACAGTTACTTAGTGATCACATTTCATTTTTTTTATTCACATTACATATTTTTAATTTTCTAGCTAGGTCTTAGCTAGGAGAGGACACCAGATAAAGGAAACTCAATTATATATATATGGTGATTTTTAATACAACAACAAATAATTTATGCGTAAATAATAAAAATGCTGAGAATATAATATATGTAATTACATAATCCATAGGTATAGGTACTTAGTATTTTGTTGAATTATTAATATTGCAGAAGTTAAATACAACTATTTATATAAAGCGGTATTCATATAACAGTTCAATGTTAAAATAATTATTAATCAATGTAGCCGTTCTATTTGTAAAATTTTATAATTGATTTGTGCCTCATTTATTTGATTCCGGAAAAAATACTTCAGATAAAAGTTGTTCATTATAAATATACTAACAACTTGTATTCGAACCAAAAAACCGAATGAATAAGGCTGAAATGAACAAAAAAATTTGGAAAACGAGCACTACTTTTCTGGCCCAACATTACCCATTAACAAAAAGCATTTTTGGGAACAAAAGTCTCTTATAAACATTTCATAATATGTTATTATATGGTATACAGCCAGTGGCGCAGCTACCGAGGTGCTACACGGTGCCCCGGGGTCAATAGGATCAGGGGCCCTCGGACCCTGACCCTGACCACCTAGTTACCCGAATTAACTAAGGAATAAACTATTCACCAATTCTGTAAAGAAATAATGAGAAAATATGGAGTGCTATGTTACTGTTCCATATAATTCCTGTCACTTCTGTAGAAGCTGCAAGATCCTTACCAAATTAAAAATAATAAAAAATTATTTAAAGAATACTATGGGCATAGCACGACTTCGACATTTATCGCTAATAGCAACCTAAAACATAGGCGCATCAAGCCAAGATTTAACCGAAGTCATTGATACTTTTGCGAAAACTAAGACTAGGAACAGATAATAAACTAAATTCTTTATTTTATTGTCAGTATACACATCAGTATAGTAGATAGGTCCGACTTTCATATAATAACTGGAAGAGATCCCTTAAAGGGATAAGTTTCCTTTTGTACATGACTTATCTGTATATAAATTGTTTTTAATGTCTTATGTACAATAAAGTGTTTTACATAGGTACATACGTACATAAACCTTTTTATTTACTTCGTTTTATTGCTTAATACAATATTATTAATCCAAGTATACGTTCCTAAACTATTCACCTGTAGAACCTAGGCGATAACCAAAGCTCACATAAGACACTCGTTCACATACATGTAGTAAGTAGCTTTGTTGTGCCCTGCGGTGCACGATAAAGAACTGATGATAAAGTAGCTTTGCACCTTTAAAGTATTTACATAATATTTATATATTGACTTGATAAAACGTAAACAGTTAACTTAGGGCCCCAGGTTTTTTTTTTGCATAAGGACATTTGGTTACCTAGCTACGCCTCTGTATACAGCAATCCCTATATAAATACAAAATACATTTTAAAAATTAGCGTGTAAACGTACATTCGATATCTATGATCTTTAGTGGCGAGGTTTGGGTATCTAACAAAGTTTTCCACCAAAAAAAAAAAAAATTGAAGGAAATTTTTTTTGTTCATCTGAATAGTATTTTATTTACATATACATAATTTTATTTTCTCTTGTATTGTCCTCCCGAAAAAAGAAAAGTTATGGGATAATATTAGTTTGTAACATTAATTTTATTATCCTAGTTTTGTATGGGGTAAAATTTTTCGGTTTATCTCTTTTATTCTTTTCGCAAGGAAATGCGAATAATATTTATCGTGGTTAGTTCTTAAGATGAAAATTTAAATTTACCAATAATTTTTATAGATATAATAAAAAAAAAAAATTCGATGTTTTTCAAATTAAGAATATAAGAAAAATCTGTGATGAAATACTCGCATGACTTGTATATATACCATAAGTACCTACAATAATTGAAAAAAAATCTGTATTTGTATATTAAAAACACAAAAAATTGAAGTGGGTTCAAGGTCATTGTGTTTGTTTATGAAATGATTATTTTACCCGAAACATTTAAAAAAAGTATTAATAGGATACAAATTGATATTTTTCAAATGTGTCCAAATTTCTTCAAATGGTTCTAAGTGAACATTTAAGTGAAGATGATTTCAGAAATATGAATATGTATAAATATATATTATATACTGGGTGTTTCAGATTTTAATCCAGAAAATTAAAAAAGGTGATAGAACTCCTAAAAATAAGACGAAAAGTTATAAATAAGAGATACAGGTTGTTAAAGTTATAAATAATATCAAAGAGAACTCTAGGATTTTTCGAATTAAAGTTCGATTTTTGCCCCAATTTCCTAGATCAATAAATTTTTTTTTTGTGAATCTTCTCATGAGTTAACATAAATAAAATAAAAATTAATTAAGATCTATTTCCAAAAGAGAACTAATGTATTTATTCTGAGAAAGTTCGCTTAGTTGAAGCGGTTCCTGCGTAACGATGTTTTGTTTGTTTTAATTTATTGGGAATAATAAATAGATGGATTTAAAATAATAAATTTAAGTTTTATTAATTTCTATTGGTCGTTATATTCGATATTTTAATATGATATGCCTGTCGTATAAAAGAGCATCGTTATAAAAAGTATTTTCGATTTGTCTTTATTTATTACTATTACTTGGACTTTTACTTGTATTTGATTATTATATCTTCAATAAATCGTTGTAAGCGATACTATAAACGATTTTTATATTGCATTTTATATTCAATTATTCAAATAACCTCGTTAAAAAATTTGATATTAGTAAAAAAAATATTTATTAGTATGTTTAATTGTAAATATTTATTGAAAACTATTAAATAAAATCGAAATAAAAAAATTAACAGTAAATTAGGATATTTTTGTCTATTCCTTTGTCACCCCCTGTATTTATGTATGAATAGAATGTACACTCCCGTTCAATAAAATTGAACAGACCTGAAATGTTAATTTTTTTTCATTTCATAAAACTCCTCACTTTTGTGACTCTCTGTATAACTATTCATTTATAAACAAAGATAAGTAATATATATTTTAAGTGTGAAAAAATAAATGGAAGTATAGTAAAAAACATTTACTACAAGAATAATCAAAATTGTGAGAGACTGTTTCGGTTGAGATCTGTTCAATTTTATTGAACGGGAGTGTTCATGTGTCCATTATGAGCGCAATTTTCTGAAAAACTTCCTTTCCAAATTATTATGAAGACAACACTCAAGCATTCAAGTAAATATGAGATTACTTTAATTATTCATGGCCAAAAATATTTATGGATTACCATTAGTGCAACAATTCCCCAAACAATGGGTTCAAAGTGGTTGTTGTTGCTGCTTTGTAAAGTGGATTTTCACCACGATCCCATTTTGCATTTAATCGTTCTTTTTCGAATCGTGCATATTCATGTCTATCATGTACTTCAGTAACAATTTTCCATATCACCAAAAGTATTATTCCAGCTAACACAATTGTTCCAATTACAAGTAACATTATCGCTGAAATAATGCAATTATTTTCTAAGTGAAAATTAAACATAATAAATATTTTACTCGACAACGGCAAAGCCAAAAAGAAAGGTTATGTTTATAGCATAACCCTTTACATTTTCTAAAACCTTTACTGTTGTTTTTTGTTGTCGCATCAAAGATTAAAACGGAAAAGTTCAAAATATAAAACAAGTCTAAAAAACTCTAACCCGACAACGGAAAAAATAACTATAATTAAAGGAAAAAAAGTTCAAAAACATTTAGCCCGACTAGAGACAAATAAAATAAACTAGAAAGTAAGAAACAAGTTAGGTGCTGATTGCTGTCATAGTCTTATTGACTAAGACAATTCTTTTGGTATGTTAGCCGGTTTTTACACAAGTAATTCAGATGTAAGTATTTATGCGAATGATTTGATGCGCAAGCGCAGTAATATTATTTTATGCATATTTTTAGATTGATGAAATAGAGATGCATTCGATTTTGATGATTTTTTGTCATGAAATCTTATATGTAACGTAATATGTAAGAATAGTAATATTTATATCCTACTTCCTTGTGATTGGTATACTCTGATCATGTGACTGAAGTGGTTGTCAAAGAAAGAAATAGTAAACAAGACGAGAGTTATAGTTGTTAACAAACATGCGATTGATATATATTAAGTGAATTTCAGCGTATGCATAACGATGTAACTTCAGTTACATAAACTATTTTTATTACGATTGAAAACTTTCTTCAAAACTGTTATGTGTAAAAACGGGCTTTGTTCTAATGAATGTAGTTCTATTAGTTCTATCTTAGTTCTATTAGTTCTATCTAGTCTTGTTTATTTAGTTCTATTGTTAAGTTTTCTGGCAGTTTCACATTAATAACGTTATAATTCAATTCAAATGTCGTGGTCGTGCATTGTCAACTGCAAAAAGCAAACATTATATTTTGATAGACAAATATAAACAATGGAGATGACGCCAATCAAGGATAAAAAATACGCATGGCAGAGTTATAACGTTATTAATGTGAAACTGCCAGAAAACTTCAATAGAACTAAATAAATAGGAATATCTAACATATCAAATGACGATGATAGTAATCAGCACTTAACTTCGTACTTTTTAGTTTATTTTATTTGTCCCTAGTCGGGCTAATGGTTTTTGAACTTTTTTCCTTAAATTATTGTTATTTTTTTCCGTAGTCGGGTTATAGTTTTTTAAACTTTTTTTTTATAAATAAAAAAATAGTGCTTACGTAAGAGTTCCACTTTAGTCGGACATTTTTTCTTTTCTTTGACATATACTATTGAAATTTTACTTTTTATAGTAGAAAATGTAAATAGCATAGTACATCCATTGTTATCAATATGTTCACAAATTTTAAAATCTCCATCTCTTGTCGTGTTGTTAATTTTTTCAATATCATCCACCTTAATAGTTGAGAAATTTGTACAATTTATAAGGCATTGTCCCTCAGAATATTTGCCAGTATAATCAAATGCTTGACATTCCACACAATCGATGAATTCTGAACAACGTTGTCCTGGACAATCTGAACATGGTTCACAATACTGTCCCCAATAACGTATTGGTTGTGTTTGGCATAAACATTCACCGCACTGACATTTGCCTTTACCGGAACAAGGTTCTTGTGTACCCGGTGCTATACAATTTTGCTCTCGAGTGTCACATTCACAGGCTGTTCCAGTAAAACCAGGTTCACAATTGCATTGACGGCATTCACAAGTACCACGACCAGAGCACATTTTATTGTTTAGCTTTTTACATGAAAAATTATCACATTCACAATATGGGCCAGAATATTTTTCAAAACATTTACATTTACCACATTGGCATTGACCTCGCCCCGAGCAGACAGCATCATCCATTGTGTTAGGATTCTTACAACTATTCGAATCCTCAATACCTATGAACATAAAACCTGATATGAAATCTGAACTAGATTGCGTTGATAAATTCTGTATATTACCTGCATCTTTAGCACATTGACAAAATTTGCCTATGTGATCTGAATTACATGAGCATACACCACATGTTAAGCTACCCGATGAATTACAGCTCATAGAGTTCGCCTCAAATAGACGGTGTCCTGGTTGTTCACAATCACAATCACATTGACCTTCAAGTTCGACAATCAAACTTTCATTAAATAATGATCGTGGTTTTATTGCAATTACTTGTTTTTAACCCGACTTCAAAAAAGGAGGATGGTTCTCAATTCGTCTGTATTTTTTTTTTTTTTTTTTTTTTTTTTTTTTTTTTTTTTTTTTTTTTTTTATGTGTGTCACCTCAGAACTCCAACATTTATGAACCGATTTTGAATTTTTTGTTTTAAAGGGTTTGGTTTCCCATTGGTCCCATTGGCACCAAATCGCATTCTGATGAGGGGATCCCCGGAAAATCGAGGAAAATCCTCATTTTATATGTTATAACCGATTTTTGCGAAATTTTTTTTTTTTTGAAAGGGTATACTCATTCATAATGGAAAAATAAGAAAATTTTTTTAAAAACCGACTTCAAAAAATTTTTTTACAAAAAAAAAACCGACCCCAAAAAAAAAAATTTTTACAAAAAAAAAACAAAATGCATGTAAATAAAATTGAAAATCTGTTATAAAAAAATGCTCTTAAAATTAAAAAAAAAAAAAAAAAAACGGGTAAAAAAAAAGTTTTACAAAAAAAAAACCGACCCCAAAAAAAAAAATTTTTACAAAAAAAAAACAAAATGCATGTAAATAAAATTGAAAATCTGTTATAAAAAAATGCTCTTAAAATTAAAAAAAAAAAAAAACCGGGTAAAAAAAAAATGTGTTATAAAAAAATTCACTAAAAATTAGTCGTTTAAGTAGGTCTACCCATATTTAGATAAATAAAACTAGTTATAGAACTTTAGAGTCACTAAAAAGCGAGAAATAAACTATATTTTGACAAAATGGAAACCCGACTTCAAAAATAAAATATTCAAAAAAAAAAAAATGCACTAAAAAGTAAAAAAATAATTGCATATTCTTGTGCCAATTTTAGTTCACCTAAGCAAAAATTTTTAAATATATATGTACAATTATTGTTATTTTTGGAGGCGGTGTCCAAAAATTATGTGAATTTCTCTATGCTGACACCGCCTCCAAAAATAACAATAATTGTACATATATATTTAAAAATTTTTGCTTAGGTGAACTAAAATTGGCACAAGAATATGCAATTATTTTTTTACTTTTTAGTGCATTTTTTTTTTTTTGAATATTTTATTTTTGAAGTCGGGTTTCCATTTTGTCAAAATATAGTTTATTTATTTGTACAATTAGTAGCTCTTATTACAGCAGTAAAATTCACTGTCTGATTGAATCGAATATCATTAAAAATTTTCGTTTTATTGCACGTGTCCCCTTCCAAGCAAGTAGTAAAATAATCTATGTGTACATCGGGCCCAGCATCATCACCCATAACCACTGTTCTCTTTAGTTTCTGAAAAAATTTGATAAATTGGTAAATTACTCAACGAAATTTATAATATAATGTATATACTCTGCATAAGTATGTAGATTTAATATTAAAAAAAAAAACATTCGTTACCCAGGAGCTAAATAACTCTCTAGCGGTCATAATTTTAGTCTGATATCGTATTTGATATGCTTTTCGTCCTCGCAAAGCCAAGTTTGTTAAGACGTGGAATTGGTCAAAGGGCAAAGGGGACGCAGAGAAAAACGAAAACACAAAATATTGAATATCTCTCCTAATATTAGACAAATGGAAAAATGTATAAATAAAGTTGTAGAATATTAAGTTTAGATAGATAGATAGAACTCCAATGTGTACAGAGACATTTAGGATTTTAACTTTCAATATTAATTCGTAAATATTTCTGTAAATATTAGGGTAACAGAAAAAATGATCAAATCCAAAATTATAGTAAAATTAATGTCCTACAATTTTATTTCTTAGACATTTTTAGATTTTTTCCATATTAAGAGAGATGTACCAAATTTTGTGTTTCCCCCTTCCTTTAAAATCCCCTTTCTCCTCGCCCGATTTTGCCCATTAACGAACTCGACCGTTCAAATATCAAAATTCATATATTGTGACATATATATATATATATATATATATATATATATATATATATATATATATATATATATGTATATATATATATATGTATATATATATATATACATATATATGTATATATATATATATATATATATATATATATATATATATATATATATATATATATATAATTTTTACAGACGCTGATTTTAATATCTACTAGATAGGATCGATGGACAATTGAGGAAATTTTTGCAAAATTTTAACTGTGGTATGAGACCAATAGCTCTATTTCCTTTCAGAAAAATTGCTAAAAGTATACACAAATAATAATGTGTGAGATAGTAAAATTTATTTAGAGCATAGCCTATCTGTGTATAGATACATGTCTTCTATTCACACCTTTATTTGTGATACATTTTCGTATGTTACCGTAAACCATTATAAGTGGTGTCACGCGATTTAAGTTTGTGGTTATACACTCATAGTGTACATAAACTCTAGAAATGATCCAATGCCTCAAAAAAAAAGGTTTGAACAAAAACGAAAAAAAAAACTATCAGAAGAAGCATTTTTTCGAAAACCGAATAAATATAAGACACTCTAACACTTTAAAATAATTACTAGATATTGTTTTAAATATAATTTAATTGACTTTATTTATTACAACAATGAAATTTAAAATATTTAATTGACTTTATTGATTGCAAAAATGAAAATACAATTTGATTATAAATAACAATAATTTCGGCGTTAAAGTATTTCAACAAAAATTCAGAAAAACAATTCGATTTGTATTGATTAATTTTGAGTATTTATAGAACGATTCACGATATTTGTCAGCAATTTTGATATAGTGCGTGTACACTATGTATAAATTATATAGTTTTGATGATTCATATGTTGATTTCCTTTGTAATTTACTAAACCAGTGACTTCCAACAATATATATATATATTCTGCTAGGGAGGATAGATGGATATTTGAAATTTTTTTTGCGAAATTTGACCATCGGTATAACGCCAATAGATTTATTTTCTTGTACAGGAAATTCGATAATTATACATTCTAACGTTTTATATAATATATGTATTAATAATATTTTGAAATTTATATATATTTAGTAACAACTCGAATATTTATATACGTATATATATTTTGTTATATCATTTTATTTTCACACAAATGCTTGAAGGCAAAAAGCTTATCGTTTTGTTAATAATAAATATTTATTTACATTAAAATGATATATAAAGGTATGTGTGCGGTATTTACGTATATATATATATATATATATATATATATATATATATATATATATATATATATATATATATATATATATATATATATGTATACATGTTTTTGAAATCATTTTCACTTACAATATTTTCATATATACATATAATTTATATATTAACTACTTACATTCTCTTAAGATTATGAGCTACGAAACGAAATAAATTCGAATTTTACAAATAAAATGTTTAATTTTCATAAATGCTATAAATTCCAAATAATATTATAGATACAAAAAAATGCATGAGTTCTTTATAGATAAAGAGAATTTTCTCAGAACGGGGTATTAAAATAAATACGAATTGAAGGTCAAATGATAAATTTTAAATTTCTACAACTTTACTTTTATGAATAATTTTTTCATTTTATTAATGTTGAGAGAAAAATGCAATACTTTATGGTTTTCCTTCTCCTATGTAGTTTTTGTCCATCGATCGTTATGGGTACAAAGCTAATAGGTGAACGTTTTTAGAAAATTAATTGATTATATAACTATTATAGGGGGACGATCGACATCCGAGCTGAGAAATATCTAATAAAGTGCTTATAAAAGCTTGAAAATACTTTTAATATAAGTACTATAAGTACAAGTATTCACTGTTGTTCATGAAGTGAACAAAGAGCTGTTATAAATTAATTTCAAGTTGAACTTCTACTGTCTAAGTAATATCTATATTCACTCTTACCGTTAATTAATTTCTTTGACCAGGGCATCCAGACAACAGAATTGAACTAGATAAAAATAAACAATTCCAAGTGCAGTATTAATATTCCTCTGGAAAGTCAGTACCACCTATATTTGAAGTGTAGTACATACTTGCCGTCAACCGAACCACTTAAGGATGTAAGAGCACTGGAGCTTCAAAAAGATTAAGGCTTGATATTTTTTACATGTAGTTGAAGTGCATACAAATCAATTATAAAAGTTCCAGAGGGAGGGGGGGGGGCTACGGGTTTTTTTAATTAATTATTTAATGATATAGTTCGAGTTTTAATGCATTGCTCTTATGGAGTAACCCAGATAGATATATATATATATTATATCGGCTGTCCTGGACGGGACACACTTCGATCATAAGGTCCATTGTGATGCCTAAGGATGTGAGGATGTGAGTCAAGTGGAAGGAATTTATGTGTATGGACTAGGAATTGGTAGGATATGCGGCTGCAGCCAACTATGACAGGAACTATGCCGATATTCATCTGGAGTTCGTGAAGGAAACTCCAAAAATCCTTCTCAAGCATAGCAGATTATTTCGTTCTTGTCCATACGCCGACAGTTTTGTCAATTAACCGCTGCTTTTTTTTTCTTAATAATTGACTAACTGCCGATGTCGGGATTCAAACCCATAACCTTCTAGTTTCCAAGTAGGCATACTGTGCAGAGATAATTCCTTAGACCGCTCGGCCTCTTGGGCTGGTTGGAGAAACCCATATTTTCAGACATATTTTGACATAGTTTGATAATTTTGACTTGCAATAAAATAAGAGATGAATAAAAAAAAAGAACTACGCAATAGAAAATAGAAATATTAATAAAGAGATTGACCCATAAAATTCCGGTATGACGGGCCTAAAAAAAGATATTTAAGAAAACAACTGAGATTTCGAGTAAATTTTATTTCTATCGGCAGTAGCTTAATTATCCGAAACCTCAGATTTTCTTAAGTATATTTTTTTTAGGCCCGGTATTACGGGCCTAAATTAAATTTTAATTTTAACTTACGACAAAAAATAATAATCATTATTGTGGACTTTTATGATAGAACTATATAAGATTTTGAAGAATTTTATAAATGGACTATACCTATATATAGTGCTCGTACATCCTTAAAAGATTATTTGCATTTGCTACAATAATAAATAAGATTTTTGTTGTTAACTGACTGTGGGTTGTATTAATATAACTATTAAATGATTTCCTAATATGGCTTGGATAGGAATTTCTATACTTTTGTCCTACATCCACAGCCATTCAATGACTTCGAAACGAAGCTCACATAATCATTAAAAAATTATTGATACTTTTGTAAGTATCCATTAAAAAGTACTTCTACTTGGTTCTTGTAGGTTATTTCTGAAATGTACTTGGTACTCATTCCTTAATGTATTTTTTCTTCAATACTTGGAACTTAGTACTAAAAGTACTGTTTCCTTGTACATTGCCCAGCTCTGATCGAAATGATGGTTTGTAATACTTGTATACTAATTTTTCCTGGTTATTCCTAGCCAAGACCACGATAAAAACTCTCTGACCATTTTAAGTTAAGATTAATTCTTTTGTCAAGTTGAGTTTTAGCGAATTTCCTGAAAGGAAATAGAGCTATTGGTCCCGTACCGAAGTCAAAATTTCGCAAAAATTTCTTCAAATGCCCATCGATCCTACCTTGTAGATGTCAAAAATCACCATCTGTAAAATTTATATATATATATCTATGGACATATGGACACATATATATATACATATATATATATGTGTCTGTAATCACTCTAGCGGTCACAGTTTTCATTTTATCAGAATGAGATTTGGTATTTGAAGCGCTTTTGGTATTCAAAAGGTTAAGTTCGTTAATGGGTAAAATCGGACCAGGGGAAAGGGGGGTTTAGAGGGAGGGGGAAACACAAAATTTGACATATCTCCCTTAATATTCGAAAAATCGAAAATTTTATAAGAAATAAAGTTGTAGGTATAAAATTTTACTGTAATTTTGTTTCTTATCATTTTTTCTGTAACCCTAATATTTACAAAAATATTGACGGTTTAAGATTGAAAATTAAATTCCTCAATATCTCTGTACGCATTAGAGTTTGAGAAAAAATGATAAGATGATGAATTGTAGCAAACATTATTTTCTACAACTTTGTTTCTTACGCATTTTTCGATTGTTCTAATATTAAGAGAGATATTTTATATTTTGTGTTTTCTTCTATCTTTATGCCCCCCTTTCCCCTTGACGTATGTTATTTATTAATAAAATTGGCCATGCAAATACAAAAATCAGATACGACATTTCATTTTGATCAGACTGAAATTGTGACCGCTAGAGAGTAATTTATTTATTCCAAGGAAATTCGCTAAGTTGAAGCAGCTGCTGCGTAACGAATTTTTTTTCACTTGTATTTAATATTTTAGAAATAATCGAATAGGAATATCTAATTGAAAAACTTGTTATGAGACCTTTTATTAACCCAACTTCAAAAAGGAGGATGGTTCTCAATTCGTCTGTATTTTTTTTTTTATGTTTGTTAACTCAGAACTCCGTCATTTATAAACCGATTTTGAATTTTTTGTTTGTTTTAAAGACTTTGATTTCCGATTGATCCCATTGTCACCAAATCGGATTCTGATTAAGGGATCCCCTGGAAATCGAGGAAAACCCTCATTTTATATGTGATAACCGATTTCTGCGAAAATTTTTTTTTTTTAAAGGATATACTCATTCATAATGGGAAAATAAGAAAATTTTTTTAAAAACCGACTTCAAAAAAGTTTTTTACAAAAAAAAAAACCGACCCCAATAAAAAAAACAAAATGCTTGTAAAAAAAAGTTGAAAATCTGTTATAAAAAAATGCACTAAAAATTAAAAAAAAAAAAAAACGGATAAAAAAAAAATGTGTGGGTCCAAAAGTTATGTGAATTTCTCTATGCTGACACCGACTCCAAAAATAACAATAATTGTACATATATATTTAAAAATTTTTGCTTAGGTGAACTAAAATTGGCACAAGAATATGCAATTATTTTTTTACTTTTTAGTGCATTTTTTGTTTTAGAATATTTGATTTTTGAAGTCGGGTTTCCATTTTGTCAAAATAGGTTTTATAAAATTAACGGTCTTTTTTTTGATCCAAGTATGTCTCCAAAACATAATCAAATATATTATTTATATTATTCGAAAGTAAAAATTCCGGTTCTGAATGCATTCTTATATTCGTTAAAAACTAATTTTGAATTTTTTTTTTCGTATATAGGTATATAATAGGTATAGTAAGTTCAAACCTAAATGAGACAGTCGCAGAAACACATTTTTTTTGGACCTAGTCTATATGATATTTAAGGTGAAGTAGTATATCATTATCATTCTACACTTCTGTGTGTTAACAACTAATCCAGTGAATCTCAAACAGTTTCGTGTGTGTGGTATTTTGGAAGTTTTTATATTTTTTTAAATATTTAAATACAATGGAATGTACGGCATCTACTTATTTTTAATCCTGTCATATAATATAATATAATAGAATTATATTTCCTTGTTACAAAAACATGGGCAGACCTCAGGTCAATAAGCAACCATATGTTTCGGTTTTATATTTTATTACAAGTAATTAAAATTCTATTATATTACAACAGGATTAACAAATTCTTAATAAAAGAATTGAAATTTTTTCAAAGAATAATTTTGGCTAGCCGATTTTTATTTAATATAGCCGACAATCATAATGGGTTAAAGCCCGGTAAATTATGATAATAATTTAAAGGTAATGTAATAGAATTTTAAGTACTTGTACTTAAACGTAGGCCTGAGGTCTGCACAGTTATAGTATTAATTTAATTGCTTGTTCAAAAACATTTTATTTAATAACAAATCCGAAAATTTTATTGAATATCAATTCTATAATTTATTTTCATACTATTTACATCATTGATTCACTTGCATTTTGTTTGATGTCCACTGGTATATAAATAAATATAATCTTTTATTGATAATAGCCATCTCGTTCTTACTATGATGGTTGCATATGTGAATATCTTTGTCGATGGCCATAGCCAATAGAAATAAAATATAAGATAAGTTTATTATAATGCCATTTCTTTTTATATAATTGATAAAGTGTATCTTTTCCCTTTATTGAATTATTATATTAAATTCCCCTTTTTCATATATTAAATAGCATTAGTGTATTTTTACCCATTCCAATTTTTTATTTCTGCGCAAAAGGGGAATGGTGTCTCATTTAAGTTTGAACTTACTATACTTTCTCATAATTTTTGTTAGAATAAATGGTTTATCTACCTCTATTTAAAAAAAATCATTTCCTAACCTAATAATTTTCGTAATGATTACCCATCATCAATCGTTTCGAAACTTCTATATAATTTCGATATAAGATACGCAGAAAAATAAAAATTTATATTATTATTTATTATAGATATTAATTGTGTGGTTATAAAATCAATAAACCATAAATAGAAATATAGAAAAATATTCCGGAAAAATTTTTAACACAAACAAATTCGATTTGGATAATTTTGTTGATATACAGGCTGTCTCATTTTAAACAATGTAGATACCAACGTGAATATTACCGGCCAAGTAGCAGAGCGGTCTAACGCACACTGTCTACTTGGGACTGGGAGGTTATGGGTTCGAATCCCGACATCGGCAGTTTGTCAATTATTAAAAAAAAAAGGGTGGTTAATTGACTAAACTGTCGGCGTATTGACAAGAACGAAGTAACCGGCTATGCTTGTGAAGGTTTTCTGCAATATCCTTCACAAACTCCAGATGAATATCAGCGTAGTTCCTATAAAGTTGAATTTAACCGCACAACCTAGCAACTCCTAGTCTACACACAAAAATTCCTGCCACTCCAATCACATCCTCATATTCTTAGGCATCACAATGGACCTTATGGTCGAACTGTGTTCCGTTCAGGACAGCCGATACAATCTATCTACTTGAATATTACTTC
Source organism: Nineta flava (assembly GCA_963920215.1). NCBI lineage: Eukaryota > Metazoa > Arthropoda > Insecta > Neuroptera > Chrysopidae > Nineta > Nineta flava. The sequence goes on along the minus strand of OY986042.1, from coordinate 51,036,867 downwards.
TCGAAAGTCTTTTTGGAAAATATGACCCGACTTAAACAAGTTTCGTTTGGCGGATGAACTTTATTGTGAACTTGATTTTCACCTTAACCATAGCCTTTGAGTTTATTTGAAGATAGTTAAGGATATTTGTAGATAATATTTGAAGAACACATATTCTTGACAGAATCGGATAGCTGAGGAAAACAGGGCATAAAAACTCGGAAATTAAGTATATTTTGGTTAATATAAACCATTTTATAGCCATCAAGATCACTATAATATGTCCCCTTGAGAAACGCTTCCTTGAAGAAATATTCAGATGCATTGTTTAAAGTGAGCTATCCTGTATACCAATATAAATATACATGGTATTATACATACATATCGAACGATATCGATATACGAGTATATGCTATAATAAAAATACGGAAAAATTTCCATTTTAAAATCATTATGTCTGTCGATTTTGGTGCCATCATAACATAAAAAGGAACCTACTAGAAACGTGATCTTATTATAAATTTTCTCGATTTTTCCTTAGACAAATATTATTTGGTATCTATAATAATAGTATTTGCCAAATATAAATTTACGCCAATATGATATTTTGTAGGTTTCCAGGCTTTTTATATATTTTATTCTGAATTAAATACGGGAAAATAATTAAATTAAGCGGTTTTATTGTGATTATCAAAATTTCCCAGCCGATTTAGAACAAAAGTTGTTCTAAAGTGATTTTCATAATGAGATAATTGATTGTTCCTCATCTATTGGTCTTTCGAAAAAGATGCTTCGGCTTAAAATTGTTCAATAGAAATATACTAATAATTTTTATTTGAAAGATTTTTTCGAAAACGGAATGAATAAGGTATATAAATCAACTTAAAATTATGGCAAATGAGCGCTACTTTTGTGGGTCATTGCTGTTGTGTTTAAAGATCTGGTCTTTAAATAAATCTGGTTTAAAGATCTGGTCTGCAAATAAAATCGGATGACGTATTTATTGGAAAATAATCTTTAGTTGGAAATCATAGGTGACTTTTGACTGTCTTCTTTGACCCTAATATTTTGAGAAAAAGCGTTTATTATGCGCCCAACTATTACTTTTTTTTCGTATATTTAGTTAACGTCATAATTAATGTAAATAAATCAAAGAAAAATAACTAATAATACTTAGAAAATAAATTACATATAGTATTATCAAAAATTAATCGAATTAATAAAAAAGAATAATAATAATTATAAACGATTAAAAATTATTAAGATTATAAATAAAAGGAAAACATTGCAGTTAATGTTGTTTAAAACTTAAAATTAAAAAAAATTAAATAATTAATAAACAAAGTGATTGTAAATGAATTGAATAATAAGAGGTTCGTTTGGTATAACAAATTCAATTAAGTATTATTAATGTGTGTTTAAAAGAACGTGTAAACTTATACATATTACATACACTTTATGTATATATATATATATATATATATATATATATATATATATATATATATATTTCTATATATATATGTATATATATATATATATATATATATTTATTTTATTGAATAATTTTGAATTTATTTTCAATGCTACGGGATCTGTACAATCGTCCTTGGTCGTTCAAATTTGGAACATCTGACAAATTACTTCGAGCTTTAAATTTTTCAAGCAAATTGTCCAGTTTTGTTGGTAAATTGTCTATCTTTCAAAATTAAATTCTAATGGTGTAACACTTTTTAGACATGTTGTATATTAGAGACATATATATTAATTTTTCCATATATATATAGAAATATATATATATATATATATATATATATATATATATATATAAAATATATATATATATATATATATATATATATATAGACTTTTATGTTACACTTTTTAGACATGTTGTATATTAGAGACATATATATTAATATTTCCATATATATATTGAAATATATATATATATATATATATAATATATATATATATATATATATATATATATATATATATATATATATATAATAGTGTTACACCATTAGAATTTAATTTTGAAAGATAGACAATTTACCAACAAAACTGGACAATTTGCTTGAAAAATTTAAAGCTCCAAGTAATTTGTCAGATGTTCCAAATTTGAACGACCAAGGACGATTGTACAGATCCCGTAGCATTGAAAATAAATTAAGTATTGTACAATGTAAACTGTATAGTTAATCACTTTGGCATGGAACTTTCCGGTCATCCTGTACTTATGGGCCACAAAAGTAGCCCTCTTTTTTCAATACTTTACAGTTGATTTGTGTCTTATTAATTCGGTTTTTAGAAAATGTTTTGAACAAAACTGTTAGTATATATGTTTAGTATATCTATAATGAACAACTTTTATCTGAAGAATTTTTATGAAAACCGAATAAATAAGGCGCAAATCAATTATAAAATTTTACAAAGAAAGTCCTACTTATGCATTACACATATTCACAATGGTCCGCTCATGGTTCGGATAAATGTTATTCAATATAAACTATCAATTTTTTTTCGAAACATTTTCCTAGAAACCGAATGAATAAGATCTTGAGCACGGAAGTGCGTAAGGCTGAGTTTAAGGGGTTTTTGGCCTTCGTACTTACAGTGCTATTGCTACACCTTAATTTAGACTGATTTTTCAGGTACTATAACTTTTGAACGAAAAGTACAACAATGTTGAGGTTTCAAATATAGAAACTCTACGGAATTATATATAAATCTACTAAATAATTTTGAAAAATGAACGATACTTTACTCGCCCATAGTACATAGTATAATAATATATATGGACTGATTTATAAATAATTTGCAAAAAACAGTTCAATTTTTTTATGGAATGTTTTAATATTCATAGAAACATAAAGTTAAAAAAATAGAAACGATATAAATATATACTAAAATGATACGGATTATACTATTGTATATTATTCACTCTAAATAAAATTTTTGTGTCTGAAAATCGATACAAAAACAAATCAAAATCCTGAAAAAGTAATGAAAATCGGTTAAAAAATATGAAAATTAAAGCGTTTCTGAGTTCTGCTTGTTGCTATTGAATAGGCGGTAAAGATTTAAAAGCAAAAAATTAAAAACGAGTAGGTACGCATGGCCAAAAAAGTGTCGCGTCCTTTTTTTCTAATTTTATAATTATCAACGATTAATATTCAAATTCTAAACATAGAGCCTAATGGGAAAATATAATTTTTAATATAAACTTGTAGCTACAATGTTAATAAATTAGACACTGTGGAAAATATGCTTTTAATGATTCATGGAATTATACAATTTCAGTTAATTGAATTAATAAAATAGTGTTATCGAACGTTATTATTAATTATATTTTTTTGTAAATAAGTACCTATAATTGGAATAATTTTCGCGATTAAGAAAAACACACACAAAAATTATATATATATATATATATATATAGGGTGCATTCTTGGACACTCACACGCTCAATCGTCGTTTTCAGCGGTCGACTTGGCGCTCTGAATGTCAAAAAATAACGCTTGCGGCTGAGTTCATGAGGTAGATCTCGCGCTCACAGACGCTTACACCACAGAGGTAGGGTAGCAAAAGCGTGAGCGCCAAATCTTACTATTTATCAAAACGAATGCTACGTGAGCGTAAGCTAACCAAACTTTTGTCATATTTATTAAAGTGCTTAAAATTAAAAACGTTGACAAATCAGTAAAAGTGACTAACTAATTACCCAGATTATTTTCGATCAATTTAAATGATTCAGAATCTGGTAAAACGTATACTATTTCTGTTACTTCCGACGAAATAAAACGTCGCCATATTGATACAAACTAACGCTCACAACGTCCAAAACGAACGATATTTTCTGATCGATTCTAAGCGTTCGTAGGCCAACATGAACACCAATAATTTGTGCTTATAAGCGTGAGCGCTCAAAGCGTGTGAGCGTCCAAGACGAATGCACCCATACTGAAACAAGTATGATTATTATAATGATGAATTTTAATTTTAATTTACGATAAAATATGATAAACTTTATTTTGGATATTTTATATATTTTATGAACTTGCCATATTGGATTTTGTAGAATTTTATTAATATAGGTACTTACTATATCTAGCATGAACCTCCTTAACCAGTAAATCAATGTCTCTTTTGAAATGTTTTAGGAAATATTATTTATTAATCTCAATATAATGAACTAATCTTTTTTTATTAAAACTAATGGACCGATTGAGTTATCTTTACGGTTAAATACATCAATCCATCAACATATCCGATCAAATTATTTAAGACATTAATACAAAACAATTCTGAAAAAACTACCCCAACAACCACGTAAAAAAACCTGGATATTCACAAATTTCCCCCAATTTACGAAGGTTAAAATAGGTTAAATTATTATGTTAAAACCAAAATCAATCAATCTATATAAAAAAAAAAGTTATTTACTTCCAAAATGTGAACACATATTTTTAAGATCAACTGCATCGATTTTATTATTGAAAGGCGATGGTTTTATTTAATATTTAATAGGTAATTTACAACTTTATTACAATACTTGTTTTTATTGTGTTAAACTAACCAACCACATACTCACATTATTAATTTAAAAATTAGGGAGGCAAATTCAAATTTCAGCCCTCTTTTTTAAATATCAATTGTTTGAGGGTACTACTTTTTAAAAATGAAAAAAAAATTTTTGGGTCGGTAAATTAGTCATCATCTGCCGTTTCACCACAAAATAACAATAGGAATTAAAAAGGGTGTTTTGCGCCTTAAAAATAGCAGGGAATAAAGAGAGAAAGGATGGTATACAAAAACCACCAGATAAAATCGAAAAAATTCCATCGTCCACCATACCTTAGTGAATTTTTTGAGAGGAAGTAGAAAATAATTTAATTATACTTGTAGATGAATATTACACTGTAAACTGTAAACACAGTACACTGTAAATCTGTAAATTAATATTAGTATACGAATATTTATTAGAATGTTAAAATCGCAAATATTTCGTAATAGAAAAATAATTAGGTCCCGTGATAAATTTGTACATTATACATTTTATATTAAGGGGGTTAATTACTTAAACGAAAATCATTAAAAGGCCTTATAACTTTTAAGTTTAATAAAAAAACGTTTCATTAGCCATGTTTCAGAAATTTTCCCAGTAAGTAAAATTGACTTTACATTTGTTGAGAAATCTACAAAAGTATACACAAAAATCAAAGTTCTTTCTACTGTAAAAAATGTCGGACAACGTTGTACAAGTTAAAATTAAATTTCTGTATATCTAGTTAGAACTAACTAATGAAAGAGCATTTAACGAATGTTTGATAACAATGCATTATGATTTCATAAAACATTTATTTAAAAAAAAAAAACTTAGAACTAAATACTCGTAAATACGTACTAATAATATATTATATCTGTATATATTATTTTATAACCTTAAAAATTATTAGGTTTTTAATATGACAGTTGTAAATATGCGCACTGTTGCCAACTTTTCGAAGCTGGTAATAGAAATGCTGTTTAACCGACTTATTTCTGTAACTCACGCATTTTAGATAGGTTATCTCTTTAAGATGCGGAATTTCAAAATTTTGTGTTTCCCTTTTACTCAAAACACTTTTCCCTAATCCGATTTGGCCTATTCATAAACTTAACCAACCATTCAAATACCAAAAGCGCATTGGTTACCAAATTTTATTCCGATTAATAATAAAACTGGGACCGTTAGAACACTCCGGCGGATTACGCTTTTCGCTATACGGGTTAAAACTATGCGTTTATACCTCACTAACGTCAGGTGGTGAATTTTTCGTCATTTCAAACATCCAAAACTATTTTTGTTGGATCTCCGATCTATGAAAGCAAGAAAACTATTTGCGTAAAATTTGCAAAAACGCATCTAAGATCTTGATCAGATGCAACGTTCTTCAATGAATGATTTCATCTGCTGCTGCTATTGTTAGATGCTGCACACATATCTGAGAGATGTGATATTTGAAAAAGATATACTTAAAAAAAACGACAACTGGTTTTTATCTCACAATCAATGGTATCTCCATCCTTTTTCAATTCATTCGTATACATATATAAATCGGTGAAGGGTACAACATAGTGAAATGGTACATATACAAACAGCTCCACCTTCATAACATATTTGAGCTCCGCCCTGATTGGCCCCAAATGCCACACTCCTCATGTCTGTATCGATGTATATGTGTGTTGTGTGTTTGGATGACTCCACAAAAACGGCTGAATAATAATATAACCACACAACATTGGTGGTAAAAGACTTTAAGTTATTGTACACTGACTCTGATGAGAGCAAAATATCGGAACACAACAACAACAAGCGAACAAAATATTTTTGGGGGTGACTTTTCCACAGTCGTCATCATCATTCAATATTTACATATTTCGGTGTCGTATGATTGCATCTTTTGGGGATAACACACACGTTGTTGTGGAATCGTTTAGAGAAGCCTGTGTGTTAGTTGTGGGTCACTTGTGTGACAATCGCCGCAGATGTGTTTATACGCCGCCCAGTGACCATCACTAATCACAGTGGGAAAGACATCACAGTTTGAACAGTCATGACATCATCAGCCAACGTTCGCGGCGCGTTCTAGTGTGCATTAGTAGGTTGCATTGACGCCTTCCATCTTCTAAAATATAAATCAACTGTTGATTTTCAACGCTTTCTTTGGTACAGAAGGACAACTAAAATATTTGAACCATTTAATTTCTGTGATACATATATATATATATATATATATATATATATATATATATAGGTATATATATATACATCATAGACTATTACCGAAGAGCTTGTATTTATACATATATGCAGCTCGTTTGCCAATTATTTATGCTAAATGCAATTTAACAAACTTAAACTTTCGTTTCGCACGGTTTATTTAACTCCTTGCCACGGTGACTGACTCCTGACTGAGTATTGAGTGTGTTTAGTAACTTGTTAAATAATATCAAATAACGTTTTTGTTTTTATAAAATATTTTTGGCGCGTTTTACGGTTTTTTGTTCGGGAGTGTTTTTGTTTGTATATATTTTTTGGGTGAACTTAACAAAACTGTGCTCGAATAAATTTTAATGTTGTGTTTTTTGGAACAAATAGTGTTTTTTATTTGAAGTTTCAAGCAGTGGTTTTATTTTATCTTCACAACGGTGAGTTTTTCTATGAAAATTTTACTATTCGAAATATCTAGATTAGAAATTTAAAATTATTTTAGAATATATGGATTTTATTTTAATAGTTTCAGCTTGTTTTTCAAAGCGGGTTTTTGATTGAATGATTCTTCAATTCTTTAATTTAATTATACAGAATAATTAAAATTTGTATATTTGATTGATTTAAAATTGATTGTTTTAAGGGAAGTAGAAAGAAATACTTATCCGCCGGTCTTATGGTATTCGGTTTCCTGGTATTTATCTGGTATTATTTTAACGAATTAAACACAATTAGTGTTCAATAAAGATAGCAATGATCGGAAATTCCAGCAAATATTTTTTTGGAATACGGTATTTGAATTGTCAGTTATATTCTGTTTCTCTAAATTATATAACACTATTGATAATAATACGATTAATGTTATTACGAATATAATGCTATTACGATTAGTAGTTAAAATTGCGAAAATTTGATTTGATTCTAAAACATCTTTCATAAAATCCATTGTCTAAAATATTTTATAGATATCTGTGAAAATGCGACGCGCGTTGATTTTTCTTCCTCATAAAAGCATGTAATATATTTGATGGAATTGATTATGAGAAATTTCTAGCGACGCTAAATTTTCTTATAAAATAATAATTTAAAAATTTTAAAAATTAGGAAATTTATGTATCTTCGTGAAACTTAAAATCTAAATTAAATGAAATATTATGTATTATACAATTTTGAAAGCTTTATTGATTAATTCTAGAATAAGTATAACATGCAAATTTTAAAAGTTTTCTTCCTGTAGAATAAATATTATCAAATCGATTGGTTTTATTAAAATCGAAAATAAATCAAACAGCGTAAAATAAGTTTGGATCATTCGTTTGAAAAAATTAACTATTTTGAATAATCGATTACAAATTTTTGTTTAAAGTTTGGATGCATATTTTTAATTATTTATAATAGATTAATAAATAAATTAAATTTTCAATTTTGTTTTAAATTGGCGCGAGTTTTTTTCAATTCATCTATTATGCTTTTCTATTTTTTTGACCAGTTTATTCAAAGAAAACCAATTTATTTGAAGTCAAAATAACTAATATTTATTTTAATTTCTTACAATTTGTAATAATTATCATGTATAGTTGCATCCGTTTTATATGGAAAATTTTATTCAAGTTTTCATTACAAATTTACTAAAGTAGGTATATTCAATAACTATATCACTATAGCAAAAAATCGAAATTAGAGAAATATGATTTCATTTGAAACTCAGTAAAATTGGAAGGATGAAAATAAAACACTCTAATAATTTCTCTATCAATAATTTCTGTATGGACAATAATCTTTTAAACTCGACATCAGTCATATCCTTAGGAAGATTTGGCTTAGTGTTCATACGACTATATTTTCCAGTGTTGATATGAAATTTCGTGGACTATTTAGATTTTTCTTTATAACAAATATTCAATATAAATAATATCAAAGAGAACTCTAGGATATTTCGAATTAAATTTAGATTTTTGCCCCAATTTCCTAGATCCAAAATTTTTGTATTTTATAAATACGTATTTCGACTACAAAGTAGTCATCATCAGTATGAATTAGCTAATTGTAATTATTCTCCGAGGAGATGTTAATTGTTGCTAATTTGGTGACGGTCTGCACAGGTCTAATTCATACTGATGATGACTACTTTGTAGTCGAAATACGTATTTATAAAATACAAAAATTAAATTAAAATACAGAAATTGGGGCAAAAATCGAAATTTAAATATTCAATAGACAATTTAGATAGAACCCAATTGAAAAATCTTGCTCGATTTATGAAGTCCGTTTAAAAAGTCACATTATTAAATATCCATTTAATTCCAGAAAAAGATCCTTTTGTATTATACCTGGAAAAATGTATCAAATTTGTATAAAATATATATATATATATATATATATATATATATATATATATATATATATATATATATATATATATATATATATATATATTTTAATCGAAATGAGAAACCTTCCTTGTTTCTTGAACTTGGCTTAAAAATCAATATCACTTTATTAAATATCCATTTAATTTCAAAAACAGATCCTTTTTGTAGGTAATATACCTGAAAAATGAACCAAAAAAACTTTTTTTAAATCAGTTTTATGAAATTTAATCTGACTTACAAGAAATTACCTTTTTAAATAATCTACATTTTATTAAAAAGAATAAAAAAAAAAGACAACATTGTATAAAAGATTTTGTTGAAAACGAACACGTATTAAATTTCATATTTTTAATTAAAAAAATATTACAAAAATAAACTTAAAAAAATATATTTAATACAATTTTTATATAAAATACAATTTTTATCATATTCAAATCAAAACATTTATTTTAATAAATATTAATGTAATTTTTTTTTATAATTGTATTTTGAGGTTGTTGGGACACTATAAATCAAAATTACTTGAACCATTTTTTTTATGGTTTATGCTTGATTTATAATATAAAAAAAAGTAAAGATACTTTTTAAATTAAACGATTGTTTTTTGTATAATCGATGATGTATTTAAAGCTAGAAAATAATATTATAGAATAATCTAAGACCTTGATCATATTCAAAAAGTCAATAAAATATCATATCATATTTTTAAGGCTAACAAATTTTCCATAAGGTTTCACGACGCTTCCACCAAAATTTATAATTTCTGTTTCATACAAGATTTTCGAATTCCAACATTTGGATACGCGTTACAAATTTTCGTGGGAATCGATTTAGAAGAATTTAATAAAAAGTCGGTTGCAAAATCTTGCAACTCGAGATTCTTCATTCATATCTTGAAGCTCGAGATATGAAAGTGAAGCTAAACAAAACCTTTTAAAGATAGATATTTTAACGATTTTTTCGTTATTTATATTAAAATATTTCCAAAACTGTACGTCATAATACCTAGTTTATAATTTTTAACATCATCTACCGATAGTTTAAACTGCTTAATTTCAAGCTCTTCACAATTTTTAAATTTAAATATAGCAGTTGTAGTTTTATGATAAATATACGGTTTATCCAGTAGTCTCTTTTTTTTTTGGGAATTAACAACTCAAAAACTGAACGTCAGATCTCTCTCAAAAAACTTTATTTTTATGTATTACTAATTTTTTATTATTAATAATTTATTAAAACTTCTGAGTTTAATCATTATTTTACAATCGTTTATTATTTTTGTTTATTGTTAATAATTTCCCAATCATTTGTTTGATACCACAATAAAAATATCAAATTTCATTATCCTAATAATAATTCATCTTATTACTACATAGGAATTAGAGAAAGTTATAAAATAATTTTTTTTTATAACTAATGAACCGTAAACTAATCACCAATTGCATCTAATGAATCAGAAGTCCTTCTTCAACTCCAAACTTCAAATATGAACAAAAAAAATTACATTTACCGTTTCCTTATCCATTGTAAAGGATTTTAAGAAACAAAATAATTTTTGATTATTCCCGAAAATACATTGAAATCCATAGAAAATTCAGCCAAGCTTTCACAGAGTCGGTGTAGGTAAAATCCTATTATTATTATTATTATTATTACTTAAAAAAAGTATATTTAAATGTAATTCTAGTAGCCTTTTTGATTTAAAATTAAGTAGTTTTTAAAACCGGCTTAGTAAAATAAGATATTACTTATATACTTGTACATATATATAAAGCTTTATTATTTTTATCTTGAAGAAGATATTTTTTGGTTGAAATGTATTTGAGCCGGCATTTCTTTGTAGGGAATATAACATAAACACACTTTTTAAATTGAAAAAAAAGTATTAGAAGTTAACTTAAAAATATCATCAAAAACTTATATATACTTTTTAGAAAAGACTATAGCGCTTAACATTTATATTTAGTACTGTCAATTATAGCGCCAATTTTGAATATTTTTTAAATTTAAATCTTGAAATTTACATAAGAATTGTAAAAATCGATTTTTGAAGCTTCATAAAAATTATGTTTTCCAAGAATAATTGGTGAATATATAGAAAATTTTGTATGGTTGACTTTTAAAAATATACATTGTCCTGGACAACTCGTTGCCCTGGTAATTTGTTAAAAATCATTTTAAAGGTATTTTTCATTGATTTTATTAAAACACTTATGCCTACGAAAAAAATTATAGGTTGCGACGGTAAAAATTACCTATTCAACATTTTTGAATTTATTAAAACAAAAGTACTTTTATCCGGTTTTATCGAGCTCCAAAAATGTTTATTGATAATCTAAATTTGCATAATTGACTTTCAATATAAATTATAAAGATTTAAACTATTGTAGAATCAAGCTTTAGAATGTAGTCCCCTATTTCAAAATAGGAGAGGATCTGTTAGAATTTTTGTCTGTTTTTTGTTTTGCGGAAATGCTTTACTTAATTTATAAAAATTTACTAAATTTTGAGAGCTATCTTTATATATATATATATATATATATATATATATATATAAATGGAAAATATGTTGTATGTGTTTGTGTTAATTGTTTGTATAAAACTATAGGTGATAGACAAATAATTATGAGAAAATATCCTAGATAAATTTTCCTTCACTCCAAAAAAACTATCAGAAGCTCAAAATTCCTAAGCATTCCAAAGTCATGGTCGTTTTTTGACGGTTAGATATCTAATTTAGTTTCTATTGAAATACCTACATTAACAAAATAAATAAATTTTAAATATAAAAATTTGCAACTGTTAAAATTTAGAAAAATATAATTGTTTGACATAAATTTCCTATGCAATCTCTATAAATTTCCTATTTTGAAGCTTTTGAGCTAGTAGTATATAAATGAATACCACGTTGCAAAATTAACAAAACTAAATAATTTTTAGAATAAACTTTTAAGATACTTTTTAAGTTACGAAATATTAAATGATTATCAAATGATAATTAATGAGAACTCATTAAATGATAATTAATGAGGTTTTTGAAATAAAATTTCAAATTCGCCTGAATACCTAGATCAGTTTTTGTATTATAAATACGTATTTTGTCTACAAACTAGTCATCATCAGTATAAATAAACTAGTCGTAATTTACTTTTAACAATTTGAAATTGATAGAAAATCTAAATTTACTCCTGTTAACATCACTCTTATTAAAATTACTCTTATTATTGTCTCAGGATATGTTATTTGTTGCTAATTTGGTGAAACTGTCACCTGTCTGTTTTATTTTTGTCTATTGATTTCGATTTTCTATCTATTTCTAATTGTCTAAGAGTAAATTACGATTAGCTAATTTATACTGATGATGTCTACTTTGTAGTCGAATTACGCATTTATAATATAAAAACTGATCTAGGTATTGGGGCGAATTTGAAATTTTATTACGAAATATTGTATACTTGAATAAATATGAAATGCTAATATCAAATTATTAAAATATGTAAATTGAGAATTATCTCTCGACTTATGTCTTATCTCAATATTGGTCGAAAGAAAAAATCTTCTTTTTCGAGAATACTATTTCGTTTTGTCTCTTGTTTATGTTTCAAGGGGAACCACTCAAGAATGCACATCGATATGAATTGCAAGAAATTATAATCAAAAAATCCGATTGCAAATCAATTCTTTGTATCCTCTTTAAATATAATTAGAAATCCCCTGGGAAACAAACCCATCTATTGATGTACATATTGTCAATAGGTAGAGCGACACGTCGGGAGGTCAAACACTTGTCACAGAGTGATCAAAAACACTTACACTCTTGATATAGTCATAAAAGTAGATTTGAAACTGTTAAAATAAATATTAAAAACTTATTTAACATACTTGAACATCTATTTACTATTTCGATTATAATTTCACTTTGATATCAAATATAATATAATATAAATCATAATAATATTATATTTTAATATAATATTAAATATAATATATTGTATTCTAGTACCACTTCAAAAATATATTACACTTTGATGGTGTTGATTTGTGTGTGTGTAAGAGCATGTGGGTGTGTGCGTGTGTATGTATCATCGAAATAGAACAAGGAATTAAACTATCGAATCTGTCATCAGACGTTATCTTATAGAAATGTTTGTCACAAATATTTAATATATAATATACATGAATGAATATTACAATATCGTTACGACAATTTTTAATCATTTATCTTTCTATAAGAATACGATCTTTAGATAATTATCGAGGGTCTGTTAACATCTTAGCATATAGCTCTTCATATTTTTGTAAATTTGCTTATAATTTATAAAACATGAACATTACGTTAAAATCGTTACCGAAGTAATAAAAATTTTCAATCAATGTTTGTTACCAGCTTTCTAAAAAGTGGTGCTAAATAATGTCAGGTTTTATCAAGACAATAAAGTGAGATTTTCTTACCATATCAGCTTTCAAACAACATAAAAGAGCCGTATTCGTTTGGGAGCTATATATATTCGATATTTCATTGGTTTGAAAGAATTTAATCATTTTTGACGAAGTGATCCGACGTGTTTAACGCAAACGTAAACGTGTTTTAAGTAAGAAGATATTATTCATTGTCAATGGTTCTCAGACCTATCCTAATGATTTTTTCCAATAACAAGACTCTAATTTTTATTCCCTGTATATATTATAAGTTTAGTACCGATTGTGTGAAGATTGAAAATATTGATTACCGTAAAACTTATATACATAGGTATAGGTGTTCATAAAATGGTTTGATTGACCCATTTCCGGTTATTCGTCTGTTTGTAAACACAATAACTATTAAACGAAGACAGATGAACGTAATGAAATTTTTTGTGTGTTCTAGAGCTAAACAGTTGAGGTAAAGTTCGTCGTTGAATAGACAAAATCCGCCATTGCGCTATCCAGCTAGGGGAGTTAAAAGGGAAAAAACGATCGTTATTTAGAAATAAACAATTATTGTAAAAATTTTTTTTCATAAACTGAATAGTTTTGTTTAGTGTTTCACGAGGCACGAGGCGGGGCGAGGTGATACCAAAACCTCGCCTCGCCTCGTGATACCAAACTCGCCTCGCCTCGTGATAACAAAACCTCGGCGAGGCGAGGTTTTGGTATCACCTCGCCTCGCCATGCTTTTTTAAATATAAACCTCGCTTCGCCTTGCCTCGGCCGAGGCAGAATGTTGGCTAGCCTCGCCTCGCCTCGGTTGGGTCAGCTATCAACCTCGCCTTGCCTCGGCCGAAGCGAGGCGAGGGAAAAGTTTTACTAACTTTGACTTTTTTTGCATGAATGTACCATAATATGTAAAAAAAACTTATATATATGTATATAAATTTTAGAGACGATGATTTTCGACATCTACTTGGTAGGATCGCTGGACATTTGAAAAATATTGGCCAAATAATCTATCTATTGCTTCATGTATCACTATATTATTATTTTTTTTAAATTTACTTTTTGCAAATTTGCCTTGGCTGAGGCAAATTCCTCGCCTCGGGCGAGGCGAGGTTTTTGCGACAATATACCTCGCCTCGCCTCGGTTAGTAACGAGGATTAAAATTTTGAACCTCGCCTCGTGCCTCGTAACCGAGGGCCGAGGCGAGGCGAGGTTACCTCGTAGCCTCGGTGAAACACTAGTTTTGTTAAAATTTCCGCTCAAATAATTATTCTTGATACTCTTATACCCTACTTGAAAATTTTTATAAATTTGTGCGTGTACAAATACAGTACATACCGGATATTTAAGCAATTACCACAATTAATTGTTGTTTGCACTTATTTTTAATGATAAATTATTTTCAATTTTTTTTTTGTTATGAAGTAATATAATTTTAGAATTGATTCAACTATATAATAACACATAATAATATATGTTTAGTAACATTGTAATATGTTTTATATTTAACAATAATATGCAATAATAATACTAGAAGTGTATATATAGTAAGTATTATAAGGTGCAATCACCCCAAAATATGGTACTTAACTTTTAAGAAACCATAGTAATGCCCTTATATATATGAGTAGGTACATATCTACACTTCATTCGATATCAAATATATATTATTGCAAATGAGTAATAACACTATTCACTGCTCAATAATTTGTGAAGTATTCTAACGTGTTAGTCAGTTACTCATCAAAACAACAGTATGCTCTTATACAGGGTGGATTTCAATTTGAATCAAATGTTTATAAGTATAGATTCCCAGATAGAAAAAGCTAAGGAATCCCAGATAGATAAATTCTAAAGAAAAAGGCATTAGTCAAAATAGGTTCAGAATGATATTGTTGGCATATACCAAGATATTCTGGCATATTCTTTCTAAAATCTAATAAGTTAATAACAATTATAAAAAACAATGTGTGGACTTTAAAACAATGTTTATTTTTGTCTGAATATTTAATAATGAATATATATGATAGCTGTTGGTTACAGCGAGTAACCTAGGGGCATATATATTGCACTAAGGTAAGAATAATAATAATACTAATTAGCAAGAGGTTTACCGCAAATGGATCCCTAGCACTTAGACCAAGGGGCCCTCTGTGCCCTCCTTGAGAACAACCTGTCACCCGAAGGCGAGACGTCTTCGGTTAAGAGGTGCTATTTTAAGCAGATGAAGCTATAGGATTCTGTTGAGGCCAGACGCCGCACAGAAAGCCTACAGTTTCTGCGTCGGGATTGCTCCCAGGATTGATGGATCCAGGGTTTTGGACCCAAACATTTTACGCCTGACACCCTGAAGGTTTCTGTAGGTGCAAATGGCATAAGTACACTAGAATATCAGGTATGACATGTATAAAATAACACTCTACATCTCTTGGAGAGTGTTTATTTTTAAATAAATTGCAAAAAAATATTTACAAATACCCCAAAATTAGAAATTATGCTTTTTATAAATTATTTGAAATTTATTAAATGTATTGTTCAGCGTAACATTTTTATAAAAATTATGTGAGTAATTTTCGATCCGTGTATTAGTTTGCTTAATAGAGCGCGTTAATGTTGCGACCCAAAAAATCCATACTTCTTAAAAAAAACTCACAGTTGACGGGCTTTATTTAGGAACCATCAACGAATCGAAAAGAGCTCTGGGAACTTTCTATAAGAAATTTTTTGATCCAAAATTTTTAATAAATTATTTTTAATCGAAATTTTCGCAATAATTTATCTGCGAAAAAATTAGGTAAAAATAATTTTGAAACTCATTATTTTTATTGTACAAACGATGATGTACTAAACTCTAGAAAATATTATATATATGAATTAATTTGGGAATTTGATCGGATGAAAATAAAATCCTGAAACGCATTTATTATAAAATTTTCTTTTATTGGAAATCATAGCTTTTGGCTGTCTTCTTTGTGCTTAATATTTATTAATAATTTGTTTGTTATGCGCCACACGGGTTTATTAGAGGCTGATCAAAGATTCATAATATTATTTTCTAGCTTTTAGTACATCGGAGATTGTAGACTAAAACCGCTTAACTTGAAAATTATTTGAACTTAATTTTCCTTTGACGCGTTATGAAAATCCATCGGAGCATATTTTCAGTATGTACAGCACTCGCTCAATCGATGTTACACAGTTTTATATCCTGCTCAATTTCACAGTGTGAAACAGTCAAAAAATGTGTGTCATACAGTAGAAAGACTAAATTGATATACACATACATTAGATGCTTAGCGAAACAGACAACATGTCATTTTGTCACAGTAGTGACCCCAGTCTTCAGTAGACACTAATTTTGTGTGTGCTATGATTTTTGTGTATTGAAATAGAAAAAATATTATACATTATAGAACAAAACATGAATGCTCCTTATTAGTTTGGTAGATAGCAGGTAGATAGATATTCCATGTTTCTGATAAAAGAACAATATTAGAATTACTAGCCACATTATTAATAACATTTTTATGGTCTCGTAAATTTTGACCTTATTTAAAAACAATATAACTTCTTTCGTGTGTATATATTAAGTTCACACATACTTTTTTTTTAAACTTAAAACTTCCATAAGTTTCACGACGCCACCACCAAAATTATTAATTTCTGTTCTATGCCATATTTTCAATGGATCACAAGATCGAAGTGCAATACTTTTTAGACCCCAAGATGTATCTATCTATGCCATATTTTGGAATTTCATCATAATATCATCTTGATGGTATCTTAATATTGTAAAGTTTCATGAGAATCGATTAAGTATATAAAAGTAGGTAAAAGTCAATTGGCAGATTTATGCAAACAAGATATGAAATTGAATCTTCGAATTCGTACTGATGATGACTACTTCGAAAAAGTATAATTTTGCTATAAGTTTTCAGAGCTTTCATTTCTTGAATCATGAATGAAATTTTATGATATATAATAAAATTTCATCATATAAACGTTTTCTCATGTTTTTCTTTTAGTTTTAGAAATTCATGCTTAAAATATTTGACATGAATTAAAATAGCCATCCTGTATTTATCCATTTGTATGTTTGTTTGTAATATTTAGTTACAAATAGAATCCTTATTTTTAGAGTGTTGAGTTTTCTATTAATATTTTATTGTTAATGAAAAAAATATATTATTCTATATATATTATTACCAATGAATTGAACATTATTGTATTTACCTTAGTAAGTCGATAATTGATATCCCTTAATTTCATTTTATGAAAGGGATGATTTTGGGCGGGTGTGTGTGCGTGTGTGTGAGAAGCTATCAACCAAAAAAGGTCATTAACTTTAAAACTTAAAATATATTTTATCTATGAAACACATAAATTGGTTGAAATTAGTTGGTAGTGATTTTAAAGTTTAAGATTATATACTTCTGAAGGTTTATATTTATTTTTTTTATACCCTATATTTAAGGCTATTAAAAGTTTAGTTCCGAGTTTAAATGTTGAAAAATTTTAGTACAGACATTTATACGATGTTTATCCTATTTCCGAATATTCGCCTGTTTGCCGTCAACATGATAAATCAAAAATTGATGGGAATAAGATTCTATCGTTTAAACCAAAAGAGATAGAAGACAAATTCAAATACAAACAAATTTTTGTATAAAAATTGTTTTCAGTACAAAATTTTTTTCAAACAAATACAATTGAATATAAAAAAATCGGTCTAACTACGCTTTCACAATAAATGTTCTGTGAGAAAAAAAACTTTAAAAAAATTATTAATGTTCAATATATCATGGATTTTTAATATTTTGCTTAAACAAGCAACCCGTAAAATACGAAACACAAAAACAATTAAATTGTATATGATTGTATATAATTTGATATATTGTATACACCTAAAAATTTCCTAATTTAAATATACCTTAAATTGTATATAACAATTGCATATATCTTCTGATAATTTTCCTTCAATCTATACCCTATTATCTATATTCGTGATTTTATTCAAAGTTTTATCAGAGATACTTTTGGAGATACGTGGGGAAGCAGCAAATTTAAAACATGTTTTTAGAAAAATGATGAAAAAAATTAAGTAAAAAAAATTTTTTTAACAGTTTTTAATTGTCACAATTATCTTAAAAAATTTCCTCTTTCAACCCTTTAATTATTACTAAAAAATTCGAATTTTAAACCACAAGTTCTTATTTGGGTAACTACTATTACTATGCCAAATTTTTTCAAAATCATTTTCGTGAAATAGTCTCTGAGAAAAACGTCTGTGACAGACATTGAGGTAATTCAGAAGAAGTACAGAACACTCAAACATTAAAAATGTTTTAAAGTAACATTTGTTTCTTTAAAGGAAAATAATACTTTCTGTCCGTTAATACTAAAGTAAGCGATATAACTTTTACTACCAGAATCATCCCGGTTTCGCATTCAAATTGTGTCTAAGCTGTAGGTTTTATAACAAAATATTTCAAACAAAAGTTGTTTGTTTATATGAGATTTGGTTTTTCTCTATCTCAAGTATTAACCATCTATGAAATACAAATATTTATCTACCATCCGATGAAAACTAAAATTGGTCGATTATCGGATTACGGAAAACTAAAAAGATATTTTTTTCGCGATCATTTTATTCGAATCCAATTACTAGACTAAAGATGAATTGATTTTGTTTACTTGTATATAATTCTTATAATAAACCAAGTAATGATGGTTTGTAAAATATTCAAACATTTTTCTCTTGCAATACGAATTTAATTTCGTTTTGAAATTATACAAAACATATATTATCCAAAATATGTCGAAATTTCAACGGAGGATGTATACGTTGCAAATATTGTGATAAAATAATGATAATTATACATATAACTAAATCCTTAGCAAACAATTATGACGACATATGACACACACACACCAAGGCTTAAAATTGTACTTTTATTCCCTATATATATATATATATATATATATATATATATATATATATATATATATATATATGTAAATATTGTATGAAATAAAAAATATAAAAATTAAACAAGTGATCACGTGTCAATAAATTTATGCTTCAACGGTTTTGAACAATGTTATATATATATATATATATAGATGAAATAGTTTATGTGTTTTTTGTGGGTATGGACTTATTATGACGGAAGCAGCCAACACATTAAAGAAAATCAATATAGATTGAGTTTTTAGGGTTTTTATTTTTAACAAGTTTTGTAGTGTAATAATCGGTCTACCCTCTGACACGTATTTATACAACTTAATTATAATTTTAATAATTTATTTTTGTTATTATTTATTTAGTTTTTATAATTATTATATTTTCTAGTCATTCGTTTTTTGTTTGAAGGGCTTAAAAAATTTAAAGTTTTGTTTAATGACGAATAAATTTGGATTTTAAAAATTTAATTGATGCTTATACCAGTGCGTGTACTATTTATTCCACATCAATGTATATAGATGCCCATTCTAAATGAACACTTCTATACATGGCTCAAAATTAGCAGTTATTTTATAATTGATTTGTGCCATATTAATTTGGGGTTTGATTTGTGTCTTATTCATTCGATTATTATAGTTAATAATTATTCTAGCGTTCGATCACAATACTGTTTAATTCAATTAAATAATTCAAAAAATATTTTTAAACAATATTTATGACAGTGTTTAATTTATTAACATAGTTTAAATAAAAAAATTTCTATTTTCGCATAATGTTATAAACTTGATTATTAAACGTTGAAAACTTTTTCAAAAAATCAATAAGAGGTTTTAAAGTTTTAAGGATATATAATGCCGTGATTAAACTTGCCTTAATATCAAAGATAAAAAGCTGTTTTTAATATTAAGTCTTATACATGAACGTTCGTGACCCTACTTATAGTTTATTTAAGCACAGTACAATCCCCGATACTACCCCCTTAAAATTCATTGTAAGACTTATAAGTGAAAAAAACATAAATCACCAAAAATTATTTTAAAATCATAATTCTTTATAGAAAAAAAATTGTGTTTATTATTATTATGTTATACTTCCTGGCCCTTAATACAAAAAGTAAGCGGTATATTTTTTTATTTGAAAATAAAATTGAAGAAGTCATCTCAACAATTTGTGTTATAGAAATCGGTAACTCTTTGTGGGTGTAATAATATTTTTATTTACTTACAATTATTACATACACACACACACACACATATATATATATATATATATATATATATATATATATATATATATATATATATATATATATATATATATAAATAGAATTACAACTATAGAATTATATTTGAATCGTCTGTGGGGCATTATACCTCTACAAGCTAGCAACAGATAATAGGCATATAATAATAAGGACACAAGTTTTATTTTTTTTATTCTCTGGTACAGAGTCAAATAGTTCAATGTTGTATATAGTTCCCCTTTTAGAGCTTTGGCTATAACATACAGTAGAGGTACTACTGTTACAGAGTAAACGAATGTGTAGGTACCAATATATTGTACTATGTACTCAGTGTAGGAAAAGTACTTACCTATCTTCAATTGATTCCTGTGTCGTGTACAGGATACAAAAAAAAACATATTCACTATAGAGAAGAAGGCTTTTTTTAGGGTGGACAATAAATTTGTATAAATCAACGATTTGTAATCTAGTTTTCATGTACAAGAAGTTTCAAGATAGTAATTTTTGTTGAAGTTAAAGATCAGTACTAAGCTTGCGGGAACTTGATTTTGCAGATATGAAAATCGGTGCAGTAGTTGCAACGGTACATTTTAAAAATTGTATCTCAATGAAAGACTAACTTTTCGCTTATTATCTGATGTCTTCCATATATGTCATGCTGATCAAATTTTGCCCAAATTCTGATTGCTCTTGAACGCTTTTTCAATCACATATGCCCTGAAAAGTCTATTACATAGAAAATGTCGATTCTTTATTCAAACAAAGACAAAAGTTTATTCTCTGAAGACTGAAAAGTCTATTTTTTCCTACAAGAAGATCCTCTGGGAATGGATTCTATACCAATTGTTTAGTAAAACCTTGGTATTACAGTATTACGTTTTGTTTGAGGTTTCTTCGACAGTATCTAGTATTTTCGTTTGGGGCATAGCATTACATTAGGATTACAGAATTCAGTTTTTGAAAAAAAAGTTTTTCTGCTTAATAGAATTCCATACAAACATCTTTTAATAATTACAATCATTAAATTGAACTCCCAATCTTGATAGTTAAACTTACTATCAATCGCAACATGTTTGGTTACTCACATATACTTTGTATCGAAATCATTTCCGTAGTAGCTACGACTTTTTTGTTACTAATCTGATCGAAGTTCCAGATTGATTCATAATATAATTTTTCACGGCGTCTCCACCAAAATTTCTAATTTCTGTTTCCTGCGATATTTTTGAATTAAGTCATCAATAGGTCATCTTGATGGCATCATATAGTTGTATTGCCATGTGGATTAAATATGTGAGCAAAGTTTCATGACAATAGGTTAAGTTTTATATTTGAAGTAAACAAAAATACGGGAGTGAAGTAAAACCTTTTAATGTGATTAGGAGTCTACCGAATGCATCCAAACCGTTTTTACGAGATGTTTCGTGGGAACATTCTGTATATAAATTTTAAATAAAATCTACAACCATCAGGTTTTATTAGTGGTACACAAACACAAATACTGTACACACACAATCGTATGTGGCTTTATAAGTATAATTAAAATTTACATTCATTCAAAATGAAAAGAGGTTATGTTTTTTTGTACCTATGTAGGTGAATATACTCTTTACATACATACATATAATATACTATATTATATACACACAATTACAGAACGTAGTTCTCAAACACACAGAAAGCTGGCTGGCTGGGGCATCGTCAACATCGTCATCAGCAGTGAGAGCTTCAGCTTCAGCATCATCATCAAAGTTATTGAAATTACATCAAAGTTAATGATGTGTTTTATTGTGTTAAATCAACAAAGTAATGAATGAATTGAATGTGTATAGTAATGGTAGATACTCTACTCTACCGACCGACTCCTTTTTTTTTAAAGTATTTGTGTGTAAAAACTTTACAAATAAAGTTTGATAAAGAGTATTTTGTGTGATTAAATTTAGGATTTGTTTTATTTAAAACATTGTAAAGAAATTGTAATTGTTCTATGATATAAATTATTTAGGTTAACTGTTAGGTTAAACTACATTATGATAGGTTATTTTATGATTTTTTTTATTTACGATGCGAACGACATATCATATTGCAATGAGCTCAAGGAGCTGAAATATCGGGTATAAATTGGGTAAATTATCCAGGATATTCCAGGACAGTTGGTTTAAAAATCATATTAGCAAAATAGAAATAACGAACTAGATACTCATTTCGACTTCGTAAAAAAAAAGATATTGGGATATTTAAATTTGACATTAAATCCATCCAGAATCAAATCGGATATGGGCAAATATCATTCTATCGTCACTGTAAAAATTAGAAATTTCTTGTATTTGCAAAAATCCATAAGAAGTAAAGATAATTTTATACTAGCTAAATTTTCTAAATTTTCTCGAATGTTCTTACCAAAAACTGATAGTGCTAGGGCTAAGACCTGCTATAGCCTGTAAGAGAATGATCGTGAGCAGACCTGTATAATGTGTTTAAGAACACTTCCAGAGAGTTTTTCTGTTTGTTAAATTCAAGGATTAATAGAGTACTTGGATATATCTTGGATTGTATCATTTTGAAATAAATTGTGAATAGAAGGTTCGTTGTTTTTTGACCGATTTTGTAAAAGTTAAAAATTAGGTAAGAGTTAATTAAGTTTTTTATACATACATAGATCTATAAAAATATTTCATGTGTTTTTACTCTTATATACCAAGGTCTCCAATTTTTGTATGTATAATTATACACTTAATTTTGTAATCTGCAAGTAATCACAAATGATTAAGCTGAAATAGTGCCAAAGTTATCGAGTATACCTATGAACAAATATTTCAAACCAGTTTTGTTTATGTATTTACTGATTGCAAAACTATGCGTATGAATATACATACATATACAGTTCCTTGGTATAAATGGTTGTATAATTGGTACAGGTGTTCATAGAATGTTTTCATTACTCCATACTCTGATATTTGTCCTATTCTATAACTAGAAAACTAAATTAGATAACGCAACTTCTCTGAAAGTTCTCGGGCGTGTTCTTAAGCTACAAAGTGACTTTGAGTTCAAGAATGGACTAAATTCATAATAGGTACCAGAGGAGAGGAGGAGGAGGCTTTAAACCGTAAGAGATACAATCAGAAAGGCATAAATAGAATAAATAAATCCTTTTGAAAAATATATCTTGTTTAAAATTTTGACCCATGGAAAACGAAAATAACGACCATTTTAATGCTTGACTAATTATTTCTAAGATATATCATACACAAACCATACAATTAAAATAAGTGAATTACTTCTTGCGATCGTTACAAAGTATATTAAAAAGTTGTAGTTTCAAATAAGTGTATTCGAGAACTACGTTTTATATAAATATAAGTATACATATATTTTTATGAATAATTAAAAGAAATAAACTTTTGTATAATCTCAATTAACAAACACACAAGTCACATAAAAAGATCAAAGAACATTTTCATATGAATAGTTACATAAGTATCAGAAATTAATAGACATACGTTACTTAAAATCTACCTATATATATATGTACAGAAATAAAACATTTCTAACAAAATATTATAAAAATACTCTTATAACCCTATGTGAAAAGCCTTTTTCTTTTGGGTATATGTGTATAAAAATTACAGACGTCTATACTGATCCTAGATCGCTATCTTCATGTACAATAGTTACCGTGATAATTTATGATCATTATATATGTCAGATATAATATAACAAGAATAACAACCGTAAAATACGAATTCCCGCCAAATTTTTCATAATTAATTCAAAATTTTGAAAACAAAGTATTGGTTCAAAGTTGTAGTGCGTAAAATTTCCTACAAAAAACTCTTAAAACACTTTCCTATTCGTCTCTTAGTTTGGTAAGTAGAGCGCGTCAAATTTGCGTCCAAAAAAAGTCCATAACAAAAAATAAAATAAAAATTGCCAAGGAAATCTAGATATTTTATATGTTTTCTAATTCAATCTGAACCTATTTTGACAAATTCCTTGTTGTGAGGAAATCCTATTTTTCTCTTACTTAATCGACTTTTAATTTTTGGGTTTAAATGAGTGTAGGTATGGTTCTTCAAAAGTGGATAAATCATGGATAAATGAGGATTATTCAAATGATCAAAGAGAAGTCTAGGTTATTGAAATTAAATTTAAAATTTTATTTTATTTATATTTATAAATTACGATCTAGAAATTGGGTAAAAATTTGATATTTAATTTCAAAAAGAATTTTTTTTTTTTTTAATTTTTTTTAACGAGTAAAATATTTTCGATTCATATTCCGGAGATAGTTACGATTAGCTAATCCATTCATGACTACTTTGCAGTTGAACACGTATTTATAACAGCAAATAATTGATCTAGGAGTTAAGGCAAAATTTGAAATTTTATCATGGATAAATTATCAAATGGGCAAAAATAATTTATATATGAAACTCAAAATATAGGAATCAATAAAATCATTAACATCATTATAATTGAAGACATTTTTCGGAAAAATATCTAATAAATACGCCAGTATGTAATCTAGATTTAATATAAATATCTGTGATAAAAATTAATAAGAGAAAATAAATTTATTGAAAGCTCAACAATAGACTTAAAGCTTTTTATAAAAAAGTTGTTTAAAAGAAGAATATTATGAATAATGTTTGTATGCAATTACAATATAATAATTTACTTTAAATACTTCGAGCTAGGGGCACAGGGGTGTAATTTATGTTTTTATTTTTTTTGGAATGTGCAAAATACAAAACAAAATTCTTAATCTACAAAATTATGTGTGTTAAAAAATACAATAATAGATATTCCGTTTCGTCCTCCCAACCTATAATATCAACAAATTCAAATGAATCCTTTTTATCGTAGGTATTGATGTTGATTTTATAATGTAGGGATCCTTATCAACGTGAAATCATAACTTCAGTAAATTAACCTTTAAAATCTAGATATTCCTTAAGATTTTTTTTGATTCTGATATCTCACTATTATTTAACTACCGCGTGTTTCAACTAATTGAAAGACAAGTAAAATTTTTTTCAAATAAAAAATCTGTACCTATTTGAAATCTGTTAATTCATTTGAAAACTCAATTAGACACAAAGAGAAAGATAAAGGTTTCAAACTTAGAACTTCTTTTAGATTCTAACAGCGTACAAGTTTTTTGAAGTCTTTTCACATAGTCTTGAAAACGTGTATATTGTGTTTCAATACATTGACCGATAAATGGCTGGCGAAATTTAATTAGATGAATAATTAATATAAGTAGTCCATTGACAAATAAATATACATAAAATTAATGTTATAAATAAATAAATAAAAATTTAAACTCAAATACATAGTAAAAATTGGCATTTATATGTTAATACCAATTCCAGCCATCTATCAGCCCATGTTTTGAAACAAGATCTATATTCTCTCAACATTATGTGAAATGACTTTAAAAAGATCAAAATAACGACAAAAAGGATTCCTTTTTTATCTGAAATATGTACGAAAACGAATTATTCAGGTATATATTCTTCAAGGAAATAATTGCAAGAAACCTTTCCCAAATGCACTACCAATTATAATTTACGAAACCCTCAATCGTGGTATATCTTCATTCTTAACTCAAAAACTTCATCTTACATACATTTTAGAGAAAAAAAGAGGCAAATCACAATTATACGACAGCCATAAAGTAAAAAAAAAACAAATTCAAACCATACATAGAAAAAAAAGTACTTGTATAAATTATATTTTCTTTGAAAGGTTACATATACCACCAGTGAAAATGTTTCTATAAAAATTTTCAAGTAAAAAAAAAAGAGAAAAGAAAAACTCGTTACATATATTATTACTTTTATTTATTTCATTTACCAATGCTGTTCGCTGCCTGTTCGTACGTTCGCTTATAATCATATGCTTCACTCTTTCCCCGTTTCGCTGTTTGCTTCTACAGGGAGGACGTACATACGTATCTGGTTAGCAGGGATGTAAATAAAAATGATTAAGTAAATATAAATTTTTATTTTATTTTTGGGTCCTCTCAACGAATGTGTGAGAAATATTGTGAGAATATTAAATTTTTGACGATTTCCTAGCAAATAACCCGGGATGGGTAATACTTTAAATGGTTGCATTTTAAATAGGCCTATTCTATTTTAAATATTTTTTGAAAAATAATTTTTATTTTACATTTAAAATTGAAGTATTTATGCATTTAGCCATTTTAAAATGATTTAATGGTTTAAATAATTTTACTAATTTATAACAAGATGACGCGTAAAATTATTTAGTTGTTAAAATTGACACACACTTAATGGTAGAGCACAAGATGGACTGTGCCATTAAACTTGTATTGTGAATGTAGTGTGCAAACTAATAGTTCATAATTTGTCATGTGTGACTCCATCCCAGCTTTATCTAATGTTTGAAATTGTAATATCGTAATTCAAGTGGGAATCATATTTGTGAATCGTACCAAAAATATGTCAGAAAATGCTGAAAACTTGAATAAAGAAATTGAAGATGATGTAAGTGCGAATATAATTCTCAAATTTCTGCTGTTATTTTGGTCCTAAAATTGTTTATATATATATATATATATATATATATTATAAATTTTAAACGAGCTTAAAGCTTTATTTTATTAATTAAAATTATCATCAATCATCAAACTCAATCAATTTCAACCCGATTACGTTAAACCTTCAATGAAATATTATTAAGATATTATAGAAAAAGAATATCCTAGATAGATATTTGATATAAACCCAACCGACTAGATATTTTTTGGGCATAAGTAAAATCCAAAAAATGAATGAACTCTAAATGAACTAGGTTTTTTAAATTTCACCCTGTATATATGTGTGTCGGGTATATTTACCAAACTGAATACAAAGAGAATAGACGTCGGTAAAAGATAAAAAAAAGCCTTTTTTTCGCAATATGAATTTCTTTTATATTAATAAAAAAAATGTACAACATTTATTTGTATGTGTTTTTCTAAATGTAACTCTTAACTCTTGTCGTCGCTTGTATTCATGTGTACGTACGCCAAAACAGTTTTCTTTGCGTCCCCATAATAATTATTATTATTCAAAAATATCGTATTCATAATTTTTCATAAAAAAAAAAACACAAAAAAATTATACAAACAGAATATAATGTTTTTTTTTGCGCTATGCATTCAAAAATAATTTGTATGTATGTTAATTTAATTACTTTGCCATTAATACATTTGTTTTTGTCGGTATAGAAATATGTTTGGAGTAAATGTCTTGGCTTTGGAAATGA
The DNA here is from genome assembly GCA_963920215.1 of Nineta flava. Classification (NCBI taxonomy): domain Eukaryota; kingdom Metazoa; phylum Arthropoda; class Insecta; order Neuroptera; family Chrysopidae; genus Nineta; species Nineta flava. Next base: position 51,008,850 of record OY986042.1, on the reverse strand, counting down.
TTTTATTTTTTAATAAATAGAAAGAAATAAATACTTGTTGAAATGTTTTTATTTTTTGAATGGTTACATTTTTTACAAGTATTATTTAAGTTTGTCCTGTCATTAAATAAAGAATTAATTGTAAACATTTGTATATAAGTTCTCCTTGAGGTGTTTCATCAGCCGCAATGATACAATAAAAGAAATCTAGCCGCTGAGAATCGAGAAGGAAGAAGTAGTAATAGAGCCACACTCTGGAGGAACTTTCCGGGGTTCAGTCAGCTAAGAATCGTCTCGGAAACTTTAACCGCAAAAGATACAAAACCTGCATTGGTCTGAGAAAAAATACTTCGGCTACTGACGAGGTGTCTTACGGGACATTGTAGACTCAGGGGACATCTTGAGAAGGCTAGAATAGGGAAATGAGATGCAGGATTTGTTGAGAAATGGAGGAAACTCCGGAACACCTCCTAATAGACTGCGATGCACTCATATACAAAAGCATAAAATGTATTCCTGTATTTCCTGAAAGAAACATGATTGGATGAGGTGCTTTAACAGCAGCCATTTTTCGTCAGGCACCAGATGGGGTACCACAATATGTCTTATGGGTCGCAATGCAGCAAATTCCCCCATTATCATACATGCATGCATTCATGCTCTGTTACTCTTGAAAAAAAGAGAGAAAAAAGAGACTTTTTATAGACTGCAAAACTTATAAAAATATTATTTTAAGAAAACTTGATTTTAGGAGTTTAGGATTTCGTTTATTTCTAAATAGTAATTTCCTTTTCAATTTTCAATTTTCAAAAGAATTGGCCAGCTTACAGTTAGTAATTTGTACTTTATTAATATGGTTTGTGAAATGTGTTTGTTTTCTCTTATAAAAATACAAGATTTATATAAAAAATCTAATTTTAAAAATCAATCTGCTATTCAAATCGTTGAAAACACCAACCGACCAGATTTTTCGTGACGGCCATAATAAAAATCAGACATCATCGTTGTTTTGCAAATCATAACCATAGACAATATATTTAAGTTATTTGCAAAACAACGATGACATTTGATGCTTATTATGACAGTAATTATACGATTTAAATCATCATGACCGGACCGCGTTTTGGTGTGTTCAACACCAAACTACATATTGTCACATACAATATAAGACTTATTAAAAAAAGTGTCAACTAGCCCTTTATGTACGAGTACATTAACTTCCTTAGTAAAATATTGTTCTAAAATTTCACACAGTACTAAAATTTATTCAAGAAAATCTCACACTATACCTCTATATATATATATATACATTAATTCCCGGCACTTTTTTTTTACCAAATCTCGGCACTAACAACGCCCCAATATCACAACAACAAAAAGCAACTGATATGTTTTAACGCTAGAGAAAAATTATAATAAAAAAAGTATTACAATACCGTTTATAAAAATATAAATCGTTGGGCCTATTGTTTGAGACACGTGTATACATCAAACGGACCAACGTTAACGATATAACGAAACAGGCACACACACACACATCATACAGTATTTAATAGACACACCTTCGTTCCTACAATTCGTTACGAGATGATGATATGATTGAAATGTCATGTATAACAAATTAATTAATATAAATTAATCACAATAGAATTATGATTATTATTATTATTCGAATTATTATATCAATTTCATAACAATAAGAATTGTTATGAACAAATAAAATATAATATAATCTTTAACAGAACAATGTTGAAGCCAATTATAAGCCGTATAATTCAAGAAGTGTGCGTATAGAATTCCGTTTTTATAGGCATCAAACTGTGTACCGTGAACGAATGCTATTTTATTTTATATTATTTGAATTTTGTTTCGATTTAATTTAGAAAATTGACGTATTCATTACTAACTACCAAATATCCTATTTATCTTGTTTCAAACGGTTTTATTCACTCCCATACTCCGTATATTTGTTTCATTTTTACAAGCTTTTATTAACTTGCAATGTGTGTATGTATGTATGTATGCTGGATTGGGTCAAATCTTGCAAGCTGAATTAGAACTACTTCCTCTTATCCTACGGAGTTGAACGAGTTTTACATGTTGGTTCAGTTTCGATGACAATACATTTTTATGGTAAGCATGACAAGAATCGACAAGGGTAAAGGGGGGTATAAAGGGAAGAGGAAACACAAAATTTGGTATATCTCTCTTAATATTGAAAAAATCGAAAAACATATAAGAAGTTAAGTTGTAGAAAATTAGTTTTACTATAATTAAGTTTCTTGTCATTTTTTATGTTTCCCTAATATTTACAGAGATATTGACGGTTTCAGATTGAAAATTAAATCCTAAATATCCCTGTACACATTCGTCTTGTAGAAAAAAAATGATTAGGCAATGAATTGTAGCAAACATAATTTTCTACAACTGAACTCCTTACACATTTTTAAATTTTTCTAATATTTAGTGAGATATTTTATATTGTGTGTTTCTGCTTTCTCCAAGTACCATGATAGTAGAGTTTATAGTTTCTATAGATATGTCATCAACAAAATCGTAATAAAAAAATGACATTTCTAACTGTCAAAATTTAGAAAAAAATAATTAATTGACATAAATTTCCTATGCTATATTCGATATATACTTTCTTTGGTAAGAACTGGATTCATTCCATTACTCGTGGGAATAAAAATGAAGAATGAAACTATAACACAAATAATTTCTTAGAGATATTCATATTCAGTAATATTCAAAGAATATGTCTGAAGAATATATTCATGGCTGGCAATAAAAAACAAAGAGTTTAGCATAGAAGTGTTTAAAAATCGGTGAGCAAACCTAATTTTTGGAATTATCTTAAGAAATATTTATAAAAAGTAATTTTATCCGTATTCGAACCTTTTATTTTTCAGTACTTAATTAACGGGCGAACGACCAGTCAACAATGACGCTTTAAATGAAATGAGTAAAAATAATAGTAAAAAAACACTTTTAAAAACAAGCTTCTATTTAAATGCTCTAAAAAGAAGAAAATAAATTAATGTAAAAAAACAATTTTAAAACAAGCTTTATTATTATTTGAAAATTGACGTATTCATTAATAACTATCAAATATCCTATTTATCTCGTTTTAAACGGTTTTATTCAATCCTATATTCCGTATATTTGTTCCATTTTTCACATACTTCTACTAAGCCATTATTCATCTACTTGGTGGAAGCGTTGGGTAATTTATAAAGCTAAACGGTTTTTCTCAGTAGGTACACACGGCCACAAAAGTAGCGCTCCGTTAAAATATTTTTAATACATTTGTGCCTTACTCATTCGGTTTTCGAAAAAATGCTCCAAATAAAAGTTTATTATAGAAGGTACCAAAGGTACGAAAAGAATTTCATTAGAATTTTTTTTTCGAAAACAGAATGGATAAGGCACAAATTAAAATTTTGAAAAATTTTGTGGCCATACTATCAACCACTTAAGTACATACACTCCCGTTCATAAAAATTGAACCAGTTGAAACATTCTAAACGTTATTGTATGTACTATACATATATTTAGTAATATATACGTTTCAATTGTCACTTACTGGTGGATCAATTTTTATGAACGGGAGTGTAGTACATGCATTCTAAACTTTCGACTTATCAATTTGGTTATGTGTTTCGAATAAAAGATGCTAAGATATTTATAATGAACAATTTTTGTTCATTTTTGTTCACTTTTTCGAAAACTGATAGAATACGGCACAAATCACCTATAAAATTTAAGGTATTTGTTCGTGTGAAATGCTTTGTCTACGAAATTGGCTGAATTTTTTTTATAAATTATTCAAAATATAAGTGCCTATCTGACTTCGATTAAGATTTGAAAATTATTTACCGTCTCGTTTTGATAAAAATCGCTCTCAAAAACTGTACGATTAACATTACAGGTATTATATACAAAAGCAGTAATTTCACTACACGTTTAATTAAAAAACCTGTCGAGTGATTTGGCTTAAATCTAGGACAATGTAAAATTATGATATAGTTATATTTTGAAGGAAAAAAACAAAGATTGACCGTATAATTATTTAATAGGTTAACGAAATGATTGAAATTTTGACGTATAATCCAAACGAACAAGTATATATAGGAGGTGTATTCAAGTAAAAAAAGTTTAGTATACAATCTCAGTCTATTCATATCATTGATGTGTATTCTGAGCTGAAACTTTTTAACACGATTACTGTGAGACAACTACCTTAAGTGGTTTTTTGTTTGTTTAATTATTATATTTACTTTTAAACAATGCAACTTTTTTTTATAAGATGCTTGTCGAAATTGGTCCGAGACGTTTGAGCTCTCCACTAAAACTAATGGACAGATATGTACATATCTATACATCCATATCTATCTTTCTATATACAGGGTGAGTCAAAAGTCATGAAGTTTTTTGAAAGGGTGGATAGGGGATGAAATTCTAAGATGAAAAGTCCATTGCACCTTTGGAAATTTTTGCACCTGACCCATCGTTAATTAGATATTACTTAAATAAAGTAACTAATTAAAGAAGCACGTTAACGGATAAGAAATGGCGGGGAATTAACGCAGCGGCAGCATAGGGTAGCGTGAGGGGAGCGAGCTCTGCTGCCGCTCCACCACTAACATAGAGCGAGTCAATCTTATGCGTTTCAAATCCGGTACAGTTTTTATAGTAGTGTTATGAAAAATTTTGGAAAAAAAATTTTCCTTTTTTTTTCCGAAAAATCTAATTTACTGAACTATTCAATTTTTATTGGATTTCTTACGATGAAATTTCATTAAATAAATGTTTATCAACTTTTAGTTTACACAGAAACTAAGTCACCCAAATTATTAAATTTTTATTTAGTTTTACTGAAAAATTGTTGTCAATAATTATTGGAGTTAAAAGTAATAGTAAGAGGGTCACCGCAAATGGGCCTCTAGCACCTAGACAATTATTGGAGTTCAAATAATTATTATTTTTAAATTTTAATCAGATTTTTCGGAATAAAAAATGGTAAATTTATTTTCCAAAATTTTCCAAAACAACTATAAAAACTGTACCGGATTTGAAATGCATAAGATTGACTCGCTCTACGGTAGGGATGAGGAGAGCTCGCTCCCCTCACGTATCTCTGCTGCCGCTGCGTTCATTCCCCACCTTTTCTTATTCCGTTACGCGCTTCTATAATTGGTTACTTTATTTAATTAATATCTAATTAACAGTGGATCAGGTGCCGAAATATCCAAGGACTTTACATCTTAGAATTTCATCCCCTATCCACCCTTTTTAAAAACTCCATGACTTTTGAATCATCCTGCATATATAGCATTCAATACGGCTTTATTTCCCCTTCAGTGTATTTGTTGCCAATTGCTACTAAATATACTAAATATAGTTAGTTTTTACTATATAACTAACATACTACATTTTTCTATAAAATGTATATTTCTCCCACATTTGGATCTCTCTAGAAGGTCATTTTATCCAAAATATGATTGAAATATTTACTTATTTCGACGTGAGCATAATAAATTACTTTAATTTAGTAGAACCTTTCTTGAATACGAGTTTCTAGGAGACTCAATATATTCTAAAATTGTTTTAGAAAATATAGCAGCCCTTTTTCAATTCACTGAGGGTGTTTGTTCATAACTTTTAATAATAATAAATTGCACATAAATTAAATCTGTTTTTTTTCTCTCCTAAACACTCAAAATTTTTCATCAACCCCTCTGTCCAATTTGATCTGTTGTTCAAAGTGAGAGAAACATTATAAAATTTGTAATTGAAAATAACACGAATTTATTGAAGTTGAAGAAAGCATAAAATGCATGCAACATTTTTTTGATTTTTAATAATAAAAAACACTACAGAGTTAAATTATTTTTGATATGCTGATGATGATAATATCTCACCCTGATTCTTCGTCATAACATCCCTTCAATGTGTGTGTAAAAAATATCACCCTTAACAAATACTGTATATATATATATATATATATATATATATATATATATATATATATATATATATATATATATATATATATATTTATGTTAAGTGTTAATAATTTTATAACCAAATTTAAAATCTCATGAATAAATATGATGATTATTATTAATCATAAAAATAAATATATTGCGCGGAACATCAAGTGTTAAAAAAAGTAGCTCTTAGCTCCAAGAGTGAATAAATAAACTATTGTCATTGTATATAGTATTCAAACCGGATCGAATTTAAAAGGTCTGTTTTTACTTACTTCAAAAATATTAATAAAAAGTATCCTTATTTAGTTATTCCAGGGTTGCAAGCGATCGGAGACGAATCTTGAAAAAGCTGAAAATGTTAAAGAACATTGGATTCTGGAAAATAATTTTCAGAACTGAAGTAAAACCTTCATAATTTAAATATTTCCAAGTAAATTATTAATGATTTTTAAAATAATTCTTTATTTTTTGAAAATTATTGAATTGATTGGTATTTATTTCCTTCAGAATAATTATTCATTTTTTTTGCTTTCTTTTATACGATTTCAGGCCGTATAAGCTCATAAACCGCTTACCTCAAATTAGCACTATTATAGTTTTTTTGCCTTATACAGCAAGTTTAATTCCTCTTATACAACAAATTTAATTTCAATTTCAATAAAAAAAATTTTTGCGAATTATTAAAAACATAAAAAACATAACGACTCAAAAAACATAAAAGACCAAATGGTTTGTTAATTTGAAGGATAGTTTCCGGAGTGTGTGTACTTTCCTATCGTAAACCGCTTATTATATTATTATATTGTCAAACTAGCACAATTTGTATGTTTGTTTTTTTTTGTGGATGTGTACTGTAAATTAACCGTTTAGTGTATGTCATCCAAAATAATGGATTATTTATAAGCAGTTTTCATGAATACTAAAATATGAATTATTAGTTTGCACATTACATTCACAATACAAGCTAAATGTCAATTTTACCAATCGAATAATTGTACTCGTTATCTTGATAGATCAGGTAGATTGTAGCAGCTGTCCTGGACGGGCTACACTTTGACCATAAGGTCCATTGTGATGCCTAAGGATGTGAGGATGGAGTGAAGTGGAAGGAATTTTTGTGTGTAGACTAGGATTCGGTAGGATGTGCGGCTGCACACCCTACAGGAATCGTGAAGAATCGTGAAGAAATCCTCCAGCTCGTGAAGAAAACTAAACTGCAGAAAACCTTCACAAACATAGCCGGTTACTTCGTTCTTATCCATACGCCGACAGTTTAGTAAATTAACCGCCCCTTTTTTTTCATAATAATTGATAAACTGCCGATATCGGGACTCGAACCCATAACTTCTCAGTTCCAAGTAGACATAACCCCTAAGACATAACGCCTTAAGCCGCTCGGCTACTTGGACGGCCACTCGTTATCTAGCTGTGAGTTATTGAAATTATCTAAACAATTAAATCATTATTACAATTTTACTTTTATTATAAGTGTAAAAAGATTTTTTTTTTAAATTTAAAATACACTGTTAATTACGTTTTAAATACCATTTTAAAATGGAACTATTTCAAGTATTATCCATCCTTAGATCATAGAATGTAAAGTAAAATGAGACAAATTCATATCCATCAACAAATTACTAAAAATGAAATAATTAAGGTTGTTGTGAAACTGGAAGGGATAAGTAAGGGTGGGTTATTGTCCTATACTAAATGCATTGATATCTCATCTATTGCCAACTCTAAATAAATAAAAATTTTGCAATTAAATCGATTCAAATAATTTAATTTTTGTAAAAAAAATATATATTTGTAAAAAAAAAAATATTGTTTAAAAATTGAATTTCATTTTTTTAAAGAGTGTTAATAATTAAAAATATGTTTTTATGTATTTTAAAAAAGTTGCATGCTGATAAAAATAGATAAAATAAATATAACTAAAAATAAAACGAAATAAAATTAAAAAAAAAAAAATATAAAACTAGATTTCGAACATTTTGCGATCTATAAATTTAATCATCTCAGAAACCAAAAACAGGATTAATTTGAAATTTGGTCCAGGTATTTATAAGACTTTGATAATTGTTATGCCAGTTTTTCATAACATTCGCATATCTGGTTGTCCAGATATATATATTTGTATTCATGTTTTTACCGACGAGTCCATTCAGAGAGTTTTACTCCGAAACTAAAAACAGGATCAACTTCAAATTTTGACAGGATATTCTTTATTATTGAAATAATAAGCTGTCTTTTGATGAACCTGTCATTAAATTGAATTTTCTTCACAGCAACGTAAACAAATTCAGAGAGACTTTAAATTTGTCATAGTCAAAACAGATTCAATATACTCGTACAATTTGTATACAATCTATTGTATATCGATTTGTTCATTTTTTTTGCAAACAAAAAGGGGTGGTAATTTTATTTTTGTACACAATGTGAACTGTAAAGTGTTAAAATAGTTTTCCTTTGAAACCCTCATCTAAAAAAAAACAACAACCAAATACTATAACTTATCACATTGAAAACAGCTCTCTGTATAAAAACAATGAATATATAAAATATTATTTATTTATATAAATATCATAACACAATCATATTTTATGAATATATAATTAACTACATACATTTACAAATATTATAAAGAACAACCCCTTTTTACAATATCATATTGTGAGTTACAATGTTGTATCGTATCATTTTGTAAGTATTACAAATGATGTAACTCTGTTCTATATGTTGTAAGTGATAAGTAATTTGTTTTGTATATAAATAAATTTGCTAAGTCATTTTGTATTTAAAAATATTCCACTATTATATGTAATAAAATATAGTTAGTTCTATTCTTCTGTTAACTAACTATAAAATATTATAGTTTCTATACATAGATTTCCTCAAATAAACTTAGATTTATTATTCTAATATATTGTTTGTGTATCTTTAAACGTCACAATACTAAAGATTATTAAAATAATCAAAAGAGAAGTCTAGCTATTTTGAAATTACATTTCAAATTTTGCCCCAATTCCTAGAACATTTGTTTGTATTTTATAAATATGTATTTCGACTACAATGTAGTCATCATCAGTATGAATTAGCTAATCGTAACTATCTCTGGCTCATGTGAAATTTGGGAGAATCGAAAAATCGTGTATGGCTGCGCACGTTATTGAGAACAACCACAAAATTGATAAATCGAATCTCAAACTACTGAAATCGGTACACAACCCCACAGATTTTTAGGGGTCAAGGTTTCGATCCCTGGGGAATGATTTAATATTATTTCATTTTCCAATGATTTAATATTATTTCATTTTAATGTTAATAAACTTCGATCGCTAACAACAAAGATTGAACATGATTGCAGTACAGGATTTGTTCCATGATTTTACTATGTGTATGGAAAGTTCAAAATAATACTAAATAATAATAAAAGAAATCGATAAAAAAGTTTTTTTCTGCCCGTCACAAAAAAACAACACAGATAATTAGTTGAAATTTAATGAGCTTGTTCGAAAGCTTAAAAGAACCTTGCGTCATAAATAGGCAAAATATATCAATTTGTGATGAATGTTTGAAATGATACAAAAATATTTCATTTCAACTGTAAGAAATAGTAGAAAATGTTTTTTAAAAATTTCCTTTTTTTTATAAACTAAATAGTTTTTCCACAATTTCAGCTCAACCATCTGTAATTACTCGTAGATTGTAATATCATACATATGGACGATACACTACTTTGAAATATGAAACGCAAGTCATGTTTGTATACGTCTATGCGTATTTATAAGCTAAATAAACAGTAACTTGTTACATTTTATATATTACTACTACTGATTTAGATCGTTTCGCGAACAGACGTTTAACATTTTGACAACGTTTTTTTTTTATATCTTCAAAGTTCTTTACCTCCAATGCAATAATTACTAATATAAATAGGCAACCTTACTCGATGCAGTGATTTACACCGTACGTCAGCGATCTAACAATAATATTAAACATCTATGATAAATTATGATTATATAAATATTAATAATGATATTAAATATGACTATTATTTATATTAGGGGGAGTAAATTTGTACACTGTTCTTTTTTCTGACTGAATACAAGTACAAATTTGTTTTTATTATTCTGATATTATAGCTGTCATTAATAATTTTATTGAAAATAAAAGTTTAGCCCAAAGAATTATAAAGGCTGTGTACATATCTTTAGAATTACATAAATCATATTTTTAGGGAACAATTTTGAATAGTTTCTGTTCAAAATGTATTATAAGATAAAATACAAATTAGTCAATTGAGGATGGTAAGCAAACATATTGGAAGATAGACCAAGCAAAAAAGGGCAAAAAATATCCTCAAATTCATAACAGAAAAGCAAAATAGGTGCAAAAGTTTTAGTAGAGTTTTATATCAAAACTTAACTCGAAATCTATAAAAAATTTGAAAAAAAATGTATTAATTAAAAGTTTTAGAGTTTTGCTGCCAAAAAAATCTCGAAACACTTTTCGATTAGTTTACAAGTTGCGTCCGAATAAATTTATAGCGGGTGATTTTTGAAGTAATTAACTAGTTATAGAATATTATTTTTAATACAATTTGGTTTCTTATCATTTTTTCTGTTTCATTTTTCATATTTACAGAAATATTTACGATTTAAGACTGAAAATAAAAATCCTAAATATCTCTGTATGAGATTAGAGATTTATAAAAATTCGTTACGCAGGAGCTGCGTCAACTTAGCGCATTTCCTTAGAATACATAAATTACTCTCTAGTGGTCACAATTTTAGTCTGACCAAAATGAATCGTCGAATCTGATATGATTTTGGTATTAGCAAGGCCACTTTTATTAATAAATGGCATAGGTCAAAGGAGAAATGGAAGCATAGAGAAAGAGGAAAACACAAAATATAAAATATCTCTCTTAATATTAGAACAATCGAAAAATGTATAAGGAGTAAAGTTGCAGAAAATCATGTTTTCTACAGTTCAATACCAAATCATTTTTTCTCAAACACTAATGTGTACAGAGATATTTAGAATTTTAACTTTCAATCTTAAATTGTAAATATTTCTGTAAATATTGTAACAGAAAAAAAATTATAGTAAAATAAATTTTCTACAACTTTACTTCTTATGTATTCTTCGAATATGAGGGAGATATGCTAAATTTTGTGTTTCCCCCTCCCTCTAAACACCCCCTATTCCTTGATTTGAACTTACCTTTTCAAATCCCCAAAAACACCTCAGATACCAAACTTCTTTCCAATCAGATTAAAACTGTGACCGCTAGAGTGGCTAAATACACATTGTAGCCACTATATATATATATATATTTATATATATAAATTTTTGAGATGCTACTTTTTGACATCTAGTACGGGACCAATAACTCTATTTCCTTTCAGGAAATTCACTAAAAAACTAATCAGGAAATGAATTATAGTAGAAGTTGATTTACTACAACTTTACTATTTATACATTCATTACCGAACTTGACCTCTCAAATACCAAAACCATTTCAGATACGAAATTTCATTTCGGTCATGAACGCAAATTCATTTAAAATTATATTTTTGAAACTATGCTTATTTATATAAAAATGCCTGTGCCACTCTAGCGGTCACCGGTCTCCATGAAAAGTTTATTAAGAGCTATTTCCAAAACTTAAATGAAGTATTTATTCTGAGGAAATTCTCTAAGTTGATTAAGCTCCACAACTTTTTTTGAGTGGTAAATAATTCACGTTCACGAATATACCACCAATTTTTTGTAAACATATCTACTCAATCGATAAGATAACATTGGCTACAGTTTCGGTAGTATATATAAACAAATATTTTGTCTACGATAACTTAACTACAAACAATATTTTATTTGAAAACCGTATAAGAGATTTATGTCAAGAATGATAAGCTGCTCGGTCGGTTCAATATCCATCCAGTCCAATCCAGAATGTTGTCTATGATCCCAGGTTGATGATAATCTATATCTATATATATATATATATATATATATATATATATATATATATATATATATATATATATATATATATATACAGTACTATATGTTATACTTACAGTGACACCATCTGAGATTAATTGCAACCATATAACCACAATGAATGTCACAATAAATCACTAGATTGGTTACAAGTATGTGTATGTAGTCGTTTCTTAAAAATTTGTTTTTTGTTATGTTTGGTGTTTGCAAAGTAAATTTTTTGGAATAATAAAATAATTATACAATTTAAGTGGTCCTTGTAAAAATAGTTATATATATATATATAATGCTCTTATATATACACACATATATATATATATATATATATATATATATATATATATATATATATATATATATATATATATATATATATATGTATCTTATATATAAGAGCATTGCAAACTTATTCCAGAAAGTTTTAGTACAGGTGTTCATAAAATGATTAAATTAGTCTGTACGTAGACACGATAACTCAAAACCGAGGAGTATTCCAGAGGATTCTAGAGTAGAGCATTTAATGGCTCTAGAGTCTAGAGTATTCTAGAGCTATTTAAGTTCGTGAGTGGGCAAAATGAATCGCGTAAATGGTGCGTAAATACCACCGGAAAATATATATCTTTAGAACCAGAAGTGATTTAAAACTTAAAAAAAGTGTTTTAAATTAAGTAAACAACATTTTTTCATGAACAGAATTTTTGTTTTTACTGTGTTTTGGCACAATTTTAGCTCAAACATCTGGAATTACACTTGATTACAAAGATATTATATGTATAATAGATATTTTTGTATCTTTGTATTTTAGTATATCTGTGCGCGATAATGATCTTAGTATATACAATGTATTTTATCAATTAATTCAGTTTGGTGTTATAGCAATATTTACACTTGTTTTAATATCAGACGTTTATTTGTGTAATAAAAATGTCTTTAAAAGTGAACAAATAGTTGAGTCAAACTAGCTTCAAAAAAGGGTTTTCAGGTAGGTTGTTGGGAACCGCGATTTTCTTCTTTAATCTCGTTGTGATGCGTTGTGGAACAGGTTCAAAATTAAATTTGTGCATAACAAGATGTCAAACGCGTCGATTTAAAAAAAAAAAAACGGTTATCAACAATCTGCGTGAAAAATGGTAATTTGACTCTACTAAAACTTCTGGATTGTATTTTGAATCAAGTATATTTTTGTGATTCAAATACTAAGATATTCTTTGTAGACTTTTTTTGTCCAAAATTTCTGATAATCTTTCACGATTTTACGTCAAACCGATTTCAATGATTCAATGTTCAATGATTATAATATCTGTTGATTTTTCAACAGATATTTTCCATATTGTGAGCAAATATTTACTATAAAAAAAAACTTCTTCATAAAAGTTTCACGCTCGCTATGATTAATGTAAAAATACAAAATTTGGTATTGCAAATATTCAAAACATCACGTTCATAATTTTTTCATATATAATTTTCAATTAAAAAATTTGGATTTTTTTTTCTGTTATTTTCATTTTTTGTTAGTTTATTTTTTGAAAAATCACATATTCAATTAACAGGAAATTTACATATTTTTACAACAAAAATATAACAAACATTATTACATAATATACTAGATGGAGAAAACCTGTTGAAAAGTTAACGGTCACCCTTTTTGTACACTTCTATTTCCACAGAAATAACCATACAATGTTTTTTTCTATGCCATAAAAATAAATTTATTATTTTCTACAAGAAATTATAATTTTAGATTTGTATTTGTTTTAAAAAATGGGTGCGTGTAATTATGTAATACGCTCGTTAAAGTAATTCTTCTTTGGCGTGATAAACTGTTTAATAGAATCTTTGCAAATGACACCTTTAAACTTTTTTAATGTTCTATATGGTTAATAAAGTAACTAAATTCACATTTTCAGGAGTCAGTTAACTATTATTCGCCCAAGAGTGAATTTATTTTGTACAAATACTCGCATGCTAAAAAATTACACTCTATATAAAATTATAAGAAACGAATTTTGTTTCTATAAATGTAAAATATTTTAAATATTCTATAGTTTTGTTTCTTACAACTTTTATCTAAAACGTATATTTCTTCCTCTAAGACGTTAAATTATCGTAAAATTAAGTATGAGAATAGCTTTATGTTCCTGTAAGATATATCAAACTAAAAAGATTTCAAACGGTACTTTGAAATATCATCTCTAACCAGTTGTTTAGTTATAATTCATTGGGGCGATTTTGATTAAACTATCGTCGTATACACTAAATGGCTGTGCTTTTGACACTGGCTGTGCTTTTGTAGGTACTCAGCAGTTTCTCTTTACCTTTCTCCAGATGAATATCGGCATAGTTCCTGTCCAAGTCGGCTATAGTTGCGCACCTTTCCATTGAATGTATTTCAATTGATATTAATAAAGTTTACAGAGGATAATGATGTACGTGGCCTGTATTATAGACTGTATGGCTCAAAAACGGAGATCAAACCCCCATTATTATAACACAGCTATTTAAATTTTAAGATATGTATGAACATAGGATATCGTACATTGAACGTTCAACGAAATTTTACATATATGATCTGTATATACACATAATATGTACACAATTTTAATATAATGCGGCTGGGTTGTATGTTACAAGTGGACCGTAATTTTGTTGTTTTATTTGTAAAAAAACAAACACTAATATTTTATTTATAATACATAACAGAGAACCTGCTACATATTTTATCCGCAGATAACAAAAAAAAAAAACAACAAAAAAAAACGAAAAATTAATAATAATTTTGTTAAAATGATAATAATAAAACATTATGAAATATTAATTTTAAAATAATTTCTAGTATTTTATTATATTATTTTATGTTTTATAATGGACGGACAGGCGAATTATTATGGAAAAAAAATACTATATATTTTCAAATTGAAATTTTATTAACGACTACTTACTTGACATTGGCCGGACTTGAAAAGAGTGTATAGAAAATCTAGATAGATAGATAGATAGATACATCTTGGAGTCTAAACAGTATAGCACTTCGACCTATTAGTCCATTGTGCTCCCCCTTCTAATTAAGTCCGACGTGATTCGCTTCTCCCATATGTTGGTAATAGCCAGGAGCTTGCTTATCTGGTCTTTCTGAAGGCTCATATATTCGGGGTGAGATGCACCAAATATCCTGTATCTGCTGTAACCTAGAGGTTTGCAGTCAAAGATAA
Organism: Nineta flava; assembly: GCA_963920215.1. Lineage (NCBI taxonomy): Eukaryota > Metazoa > Arthropoda > Insecta > Neuroptera > Chrysopidae > Nineta > Nineta flava. Next base: position 50,993,654 of record OY986042.1, on the reverse strand, counting down.
TGTGGCTGGATGATTCTTTCTCCTCACCACACAATCTGCACATAATGGACATGTTATGGAATCCCATTGTGTTCAAATACTTCCGCAGGGTGCCACTTCTCCCATATGTAATAATGCCCGGTAATGAATCCAGTAATCCTCCGCAGTTGCATCCTGTTCAGCCTCAGTGCATCGAGAGATAGCCTCTTGGTTGAACTCTGAAGCAATACCTTCCACAGCTCCTGTCACGGTACTATTTCCCAGTGACACAGTGTTTAGCGTTTGACCACTCGTTGATCACCTGTTTACATGCAGTCATTGTAATCCTAAAATAGGCTCTGAGCCAATGAAATGTATTTCGACTCCCTTCTTTCCTAAGGTGTCTGCTTTTTCGTTTCCTTCGAAACCACTGTGATCCGGCACCAAGATCTATTTAGCATTGCTCCGTTTTTCTAGCTCCAGCAGTTCCTCCAGACAAAGAAAGGAGTATATTTTTGAGAAGGAGTATATTTTGGGAAGCATATATATGCCCATTTCAAAAACAGGTTCTGAGATAATAGATGTTTCCACGATCCTTGCATGTCAATCCTGTTTTTTTTTATCCAGTTATTATTGCAAGACAGTCTATAGGCGCTGGATCTCACTTTAGCTATTATTACAATGCTTAGCTTATTATTACAATGGGAAATCTATGTCAAATTATTAATTTTTTCTGAATTTTGACAGCGTATTTCTATAGAAACTACAAACTTTATTAGTGATCTGGGCCGGCAATAACTTTGGAACGGCAGTAACTTTGAACTTCTGGTAGTTTTTCTGGAGTCGCAAGGAAAATTAACCCATTTTCTATCATTGTTATTTCATTATTATCTCCAATAATTTCCTTCAAACAATTCGGAAAAACCCAAAACATATTTTCCTTTTATGCATGTAGATATTCAACAGACTTTTTGTTGTTGGTAATTTGGATGTTGATATACCTAAATGTTTGATGAGTTGATGCCAACAGGAAAATGCAAAACTCCAAATTTAGTTTAATTTCTATAGGGCAGAGATGCTCACTTCTAGAAACATTACTTTCGACAAAAAATTGTTTTCGACCTGTTTTTAAGGAATACTTCGCTGAGAAAAAAAAATGGAGAAAAATTTTATATCATTTTATATATTTTGAAAATCACAATTGAATAAAACTTTTTAGTGAATTTTGAATATTTATCGGTTACAATGACTTAGAAACATGATTTTCAACAAAAGGGTGAAGAATATTTATCATAATATTTTTCTTAGATTCAGTTATTGTGATTGTACTGATGAAACGATTTCATAAAAATTTCTTCACATGTTCGTGGTCAAATTCATTAATGGGAAAAATCGGTTAAAAAATCCTTGAATTTATCTCTAAATATTACTATTAAATTATCACCATCATTTTTTACAGAAATGATGGTGAATTGCAATTTTAATGTCCCAATAATTACATTAATTAATATTACAACTGTTGCATTTTAATTTGATTTAAAATATTTATTATGAATCATTTCTCGGAATTCGCTTTATATAGGTATACTTCTACGTTACAAAGTTGTTTTTAGCGCATAGCCCTTAACAAAATACGATAAAAATTGTTCCTTTGTTGAAGTAATTTTGCTCGGTTATTTTGACCCCCAAATTATTAATATTCACAAAATATTAGCTGTGTGTGGAATAAAAAAAAAGATTTAGGCTCGGGAGTTTTGATCCCGGTTTTCACTCAGTTTGTGAAAACATATTCTATATAATACAACACTAATGATTAATTATTCATATACAATGTTAAATTCCCATTTAAAACACGAGTGCCGATTTTACCGTCTGTCACTAGCCGATAGTTATATTAAAAACGGGACAGTCCAATCTAAAATTTCATTTCACTCCCCGTATAAAATCATATTTGTATAGTCTTGCAATGGTTGCTTTCACATCAAAAAACCATAAGTTACAATGTTTTTAGCGAATTTCCTCCAATGGAAATGCAGCCATTGTTTTTGCACCAATGTTAGAATTTCTTAAAAATTTCTTCAAATCGATCCTATCTATTAGATGTTAAAAATCACTATCGCTAAAATTTGTATATATGTATATATATATATATATATATATATATATATATATATATATATATATATATATATACATATATACAAATTTTGCCGCTAGAGAGTCCATAGACATTTAAAAAAAGTACATATGTATTTATATATATAAATACATATGTACTTTTTTTAAATGTCTATGGACTCTCTAGCGGTCACAGTTTTATTTCGATTGGAATGAAATTTGGTATTTGAGTCGGTATTCTAAAGGTCAAGTTCGTTAAGGGGTAAAATCGGACGAGGGGATAGTGGGTTTAGAGGGAGGGGAAAACACAAAATTTGATTATCTCCTTTAATATTTGAAAAATCGAAAAATTTATCTGGAGTTAAGTTGTAGGTACTTTTAAGTTTTACTGTAATTTTGTTTCTTATCGTTTTTCTGTTACACTAATATTTACAGAAATATTTACAATTAAAGATTGAAAGTTAAAATTCTAAATATCTCTGTTCACATTAGAGTTTGAGAAAAATGATCAAGTAATGAATTGTAGAAAACTTGATTTCCTACCACTTTACTTCTCATACATTTTTCGATTATTCTAATATTAAGAGAAATATTTAATATTTTGTGCTTGTTTGACACGAATACACGAAATATATTTTATTGTAAAAAATTTGGATTGTCGTTTCCATAGTCACTATAAACTATAATCGTTATACATTGTTCAATTTTGGCTATTAATAAATTTAATTTTTGCAAATATTAAAGTCATATCAGATATTATATTTCATTTTGTCCACACTTAAATTATGACCGCTAGAGAGTGATTTATGTATTCTAAGAAAATTCGCTAAGTTTTCGCAGCTCCTGCGTAACGAATTTTTTTTTTTTGGACATTGTAACGGTTTAAAGTTTTTTGTTCTGTTTTGAAAATGTTGGGTTATGTATTATTTATGAAATGTCAACTTTTTCAAATAACCTTGAAATATTCAATAATTATTCATTTATGGCATTGTAAATATGTTTAAAATAATAATCAATATAATTAATAAATCAATAATCGATAATAAAGTTTTATTAATATTATGCTGGTACCCTATTAATATTTCTTCATTCATTATTTAAAATTATTACTTGTCTCGATAAAAATCAAGAAAATAAGTTTTTTTTTGTCAATAAATACGACGTTTTTAAAAGTGAGTTGCAAATTCATTTTATGTAAAAAGTAATTTTTACATTCAAAAATATTTCCCATAGAGGTCTCAAACGCAAAATACTGATTCAATGTATGCAAAAAATATTTGGATTGGTCATAGGGTTGCGTGTAAAATTTTTTTAAACCAGAGATTTGATATTTATCCATTTGTTTTGAAGACATTGTAATTGAAGAATATTCCATTTTGTCCAAAAAGTACAATTTTTTTAAATCACTGCACAGTTTTATATTTCAATTTCTTTTAAATATACAATATGCGAGATTCATATTAATCATTTCTCGGTTTTCACTTAAAATTCGGAGAAATTTTGAGTCTGAATAACCGGAGTCACCGGATCGAAACCGATGAGGTAGAAGCTCTAGATTTGAATTTGAGAATGTATATTTTTTTCATTCTAGTCGACGTATTCAGTGTGAAATTCCAGATAATTTGAGTGACAAAGTCAATTGCCAGTAATATATTATAGTTAAAGGACTCCTTCACTCCTTATTCATCATAAGACACCATAAAATATGATTTAATTTTCTAGTTTCAAATTTCTACGTAATCGGGTATTTTCTATCAATGCAATCATTTTAGAAATGTAAATTTTAATTATTTACAACGAAGAGAAACATTAACGGTGATCTCTTCCCGTATCTCTTTTGAATAGAGTGATATACTATAGCCACTGGACACCATTTTGATCATCACTTATGATAACCGAGGGTACAACGAGTACAAGTGTGGTGTGTATGGTAGATTCTGTTTGTTTATTTGACATATAACATTAATCAAAATAAGAGGATATGTCTTTACTGTTTTGTATGTAAGGCAGAGAGAGTATTATTGTGTACGTAGTTGTACGTAGAGAGTTGACTTTGTAGTCTCTTCAATTCAACATATTCATTAGGGAACAATCAATATACAACAATCTATTAATAATATTTATCAGAGAAAATTATGTTGTGATCATCATCATGATAATGATAATTCGTTCTTGTACTTTATATTGTTTGATCATTTTTATGTTTAATACCTACCAAAGTATCTACATCGATTCATCATAATAGGTTTGTTTTTCATTTATTAATGTTTACAAAAGAACACTATATATTAATGTTTTTGAAGTTACTTCTAGCGGTTCTAGCGGTTCAACTGACTGATGTAGCACTCGCTCGACCGTTGTACACAGTTTTCTTTCCTGTTCTATTACACAGTGCTTGGAAAACATTTAGTAAAAAATGAGTGTCATACAGTAAAAAGGCTAAATTTATACATACATACATTAGATACTTAACGAAACAGACAACAAGTAATTCTGTCACATAAGTGACACCACTCTTCAGTGGACAATAATTTTTATATATTGAAGTACAAGAGAATATTCTACATTATAAAACGAAAGATGAATGATCGTTATTAATTAGTAAATAGCTACATCGCGAGCTCTTGCATTAGAACATTTAAATTTGACTATACAGTTGAAATTAGGTACAGGAACGTCTTCATTATTATTACTCCATGTTTCTGATAAAAGAAGAATATAAGAATTACGAACCTGATAATGTGGTTCGTAATTCTTATATTGATCTTTTATTACGAACCACAATATCAATGATACCAATTATATGGGCTCGTAAAATTTGTATATTAAATGTATGTAATGATAAACCTTGTCTGATCTTGATAAATTTCTCTCCGATTCTAATGTAAGTAATGGGTTTAATGCCAATCTTTCAAACTCTAATTTTAACGGAAGAAGTGACGCTGGTTCTGTTCTACCATGATCAAATGTAGAATCATTGGTTTTATATACAATATATCATTTTTCTATTGTAGTTTTTTTTTCACTACTACATCATTTTATAAAAATTTTTCTGTCTTAATTGTAGTGTTGACGTTATTTAATATTATTTTAATAAATTATTTAAAAGAAGTATAACTTCTTACGTGCGTGTATTAGTACACACACTATTTTATTTTGATAACCTTTATTACTAAACAGGCTGTTACGTCACAGTCGTCTTTGATGTAGCGGAAACATACTGGACTAGATATCCACAGGCCCGATGTTCGATTTCTGGTTGACGAGTTAATTTTTTCATATCAGTGTGTAATTAAAAATTCAATGACAATGACATTTGTCTAAATAGTATACGCTAAAGTCTTCTATAGTTTGTCTTACATAACCGAAATGGAAATTGGACAAACATCGTATTGTTGACGCTTAAGTATACATAAATAAATATATATGAATAATAACTTCGACAGAAGTAATACTGTCTAAATAAAAAATAAGAATGATATGAAAAAGTTGACTGTTACGTCACAGTCGTCGTTGGAGTAGCGGAAGCATACTGGACTAGATATCCAGAGGCCCGAGGTTCGATTCCTGGTTCACGAGTTAATTTTTTCATACCAGTATTTAATTTATTACTAAACCTTGAACATTCCACGTAGCGAATAAATTAAACCACAGTTACGTGAGTGCATTAAATTTCTTTAGTCATATCTATTTCGATTTGTACGGAAATCTCTTTGTAGGGTTAAAAGGGTTTTTCAGGGATTCCCGTATAGATAAAAATATATGTGAGGAAAGAAACTTAATGCACTTACGTAACTGTGACATAATCGATTAGCACACCGCCCGGATAGACGGAGGTATGGTTCGAGTCCTAGTGGTTGCCATATCTTTCATATATTTTTAATTCTTTATTTATCTGACAGTATAATTAAATAATGTACAAACACATTAATTTAAGTTGAATTTATTACTTAAAACTGAAAAAATTGCCGCAGAAGCAATTTAACGTATCCCTTTTTGAAATCATTCAGTATATTATATACCAAAAGTACACTCAAGCTCTCCCGTGGACAATAAATGTTATACAGTTTATTCCAAATATAGCACAAATTTGAATAATTCAAACTTTGGTCTGTAGCCAATTTTGTTAAAGCAAAATGGTTGCGGATATATGAAAGGGAAAGATTTTAATATATTACACTGAAATTGGTTTATTTCTAAATTGAAGCCGAGTGTCTGACTCGAATCGAGTAGATTCAAATTAGTCTTTCTCTCAATTTGGTTTTAAAAACGGAAAGAGATAAAAATTACAAAATTCTTAGAGAAGAAAGCTTCTATAAATCATTTGTATCAAGTCTATTAGGTTTTCAATTCTGAAATCTTTTACAAAGGTAAAACGAACCTAAAACACGTTTTTGACATATAAAACAGTATAACAATAGCCAATGACTTGACAAACAAATATTCAATAATTTTTTCTTTTAAATATACAAAATATTATCATTAAAAGCAAGTAGTTGTTTAGTTACATGTCGGATAAGTATTTTTTGTTGTTGTTTACTTAGAATGTCTCCGACAATAAAAATTTTTGTTTGTTTTTTGTTTAATTCATTTGATGTAAGGTCATCAAAGGTCCATTTGATTCACAAAGACCTCCTACAGTATCACAATGTATTCACAATGATTTTACATAAATCATTCTTCTGTTTGAATTTTGTACGACATACTTGATTTCCTACTTGATTACTTGATAATCTTACTTACTAACGACATACTTCTTCAAACAATATTGAAGAAATCGTCACATTTCAATGTTCTTTTGATGACAGGAAAATTGTGGGACTAGCATCTTGTTGAAAGGAAAATAACCTTTCAAAGCGAAAAAAACTCAAATTAAAAGAAAATGTTGTTGTATCAGTGAAGGCCAAACGTGGTCTGTTTGGAATTGGATGGTTGCGGGAGTTTATCAATTAAAATTAGTGGGTAGGTTAATTGACTTAACTTGTGGTTCTGCAGTTTCCCTTCTCGAACTCCAGATTAATATCGGCATAACTGCACAACCTGCCAATTGCTAATCTGCATATAATACCTTGTCGTCCACCCACATTATTAATATAATGAATTTGAAATAAATAAAGGTTAAAAAGACTAATGATGTGGATGGCCTCTGCTATAGACTGTGAGTCTCAGAAACGGAGGTAACGAAGGTATGTTGTTGTAGTCGATGTAAATACTTTATTTACCATGATAATTCCGTTTGGTTGAGTTGTTAAATGTGTTTTGCTCGCTCGGAGCTGGGAGATTACTGTTTCGATTCTCAACACTGGCAGTTGGTCGATTGACTTAATTAAAAAAAAACAATTAATGTGGCGGTTAATTGACTAAATTGTCAGCGTATGGACAAGAACGAAAGTAACAGGCTATGCTTGTGAAGGTTTTCTGCAGTTTCCTTTCAGAAACACCAAATGGATGTCGGCATAGTTCCTATTAAAGTCGGCTGCAGTCACACAATCTACCAATTCCTAGTCTACACACAAATTCCTTGTCCTTTAGGGGTCGGTAAAAAAGGCCTAGAAAGTCCTATTTGCCGAGCTTCAACAGCCCCTCCGCTACCACTACTACCATAAGAATAATAATTTTTCAACAAAAATTTGCATATTTTATTTGCATATGTATTGAAATTTCGAAAAACAAAACGTTTATTAAAAGTTGTAGAGCATGAAGTTTCCTATAAAAAAGTTTGCTTTGTAGAAGGAGCATCAAAGTTGCCTTCTAAAGATTTATTATTTTTTAAATATACTAATTTTGTTTTTTCTTTTTGTTTACAGTGACTATAAACCGATTAAATTAATTCGGTTGATAACAGACTGGGTGCGACGACTCAAACAGCGGGTGCTGCACCGGTATCCGGAGCCGGTGTTCATCATCACGGTCACGGTCACACAACAACCGGTACAAATAGTGCAAATCATAATAGTAGTAGTGTTAGTAACTATACACGCAATACAGAACCGCCGTGTAGTGTTGTACAATTACACGCTGCCGCCAGAACGCTGCAAAGTTTAGCAGCGGTGGCGTCAAGTGCAGCAAATAGTGCACATCATCATAGTGTGCATCATCGTTCTGTTGTAGATCCGCATTGTCCAACCGGCACCACGGCACCCGGACCAGAATCTTTTTGGAAAATGCCCCATAAAGGTGAGTTGCTTATTAGTTTTTTTCTTCATTTTTGTGTGTCTAATTTCTTAAAATTTTGACTTTGTCTTAATGTTTAATTTATTTGCACTCACTTCGAATATTCTCAAGGTGAGATTACTTTGAGAAACGAATCAGGTAATTCGAGTAAGAGGAACATAGAGTTGCATTTCTCGAATTTTAAGAATGACTGTTACTAATAGAGCCAATTAGATCTTTGGTCAACAGGGGGCAAGGTTGAATGACAGGGTAAAGTATTAGTGAAGCGCGCCTACATCTTGGCAAGAGTAAAACACCAAAACTTTACAGGGAATACAGTACATCTTTTTTCTGCACAGGATAAAAATTAAGAATCTTTTGACTAAAATAAGGTCGACTTAGGATTCTGGACACATAGATTACTGGCCACAAAAGTAACGCTCCTCATTTTATAATTGATTTGGGCCGTCGGTATATATATATACATATATATATATATATATATATATATATATATATATATATATATATATATATATATATATAATTTAAGTAATATATATATATAAAATTTAAGCAATACATTTTTCCAAAATTTGATAATCAATTGTGCAACTCTGGTTTCAACCTAGTTTCCTTAATTAATTAATAATTAATTAACGGTGCGTCTAATAAAAAAATGTCTCAGTTCCAAAATCGTACCCTCTACCTACCCTCTTATGGAACTCGACTACTTCTGGGACATCCTGTATATATATATATATATATATATATATATATATATATATATATATATATATATATATATATATATATATATATATATATATGTACGATTTTGGAACGAAAAGTCCTGACATTTTTTTATTAGACGCACCGTTAATTAATTATTAATTAATTAAGGAAACTAGGTTGAAACCAGAGATGCACAATTGATTATCAATTTTTGGAAAAATGTATTGCTTAAATTTTTCAAATTATTAATTCCTTGAAGAGTGTCACAATTAAATTTTTTTATTTAAAAAAAAATGTGATTAATAAATTGTTTTAATAATAAATTTTTAACAAAATTCGCAAATTAAATTCGTTAAATTATAAAGTTTTCTCAAAAGTGCATTAATAAAATTATTTTATTGAAAAATTTAATTATTGCATTAATATTAAAACAATTTATTTATTACATTTTTCAAAAATTTAATTAATGTACTTTTCAAAGAATTAATAATTTGAAAAATTTATGCAATACATTCTTCCAAATCCAAAACTTGATAATTAAATCAAAAATGAATTATCAAAAAAATGCACTTTTTGCAACTCTGGTTTCAGCCTAGTTTCCTTAATTAATTAATAATTAATTAACGGAACGTCTAATAAAAAAATATCTCAGGACTTTTCGTTCCAAAATCGTACCCTCTACCTACCCTCTTAAGGAACTCGACTACTTTTGGGACACCTATATATACATTATATACTATTACACATAGTACTGAACTGAATGAATAAGCAACTAAAAAATATTGAAAAATGAGCGCTACTTTTGTGGCCCCATAGTAACAGAACAGATTCTGTACTTCTTAAAAAAATTATGACCTAAAGAATAAACGATAAAACACAATTACAATTCAGATCTCATTGTATAAAACGTTTGTAATGCGTCTTTAAGGATTAACGGAAGGATAGGATGGACCCTTTCCCCAATTGCTGTCTGATTGAACACATAATTAATTAACTATATATATCGTAAAATATTTTTTGAGGGGGTGAATATTGTTGTACCCAAATGATATACCTTTTTTCCTCTTTTTTGTTGTTAAAACTACGTCCTATATATATATATATATATATATATATATATATATATATATATATATATATATATATATATATATATATATATGACGTAGTTTCAAAAAAGAGGAAAGAAACTATATCATTTGGGTACAACAATATTCACCCCCTCAAAAAATGTTTTACAATATATAATATGACATAAACATTATACTGTTGATTATATTTTTACAAGATATATTTTGATGAATAATGCAATGTAGGATTATACTGTTGTATCAGATCAAGGATGTATTAACTGGATCGCTAACGATTGCCAAAAGTACGCACTTTGAACATTGTATACGGTTTACTCTTTTATTATGTTTTCCTCCCATCGTATCCTAAACATAATTTTTTCCTGTGGGGATGTTCGTTTAGTTTCGTAAATCTTCGTTAGAAGTACAATTGCAATGCTTTGCATCTTTTAGGAGCAACTACCTTTCACATAAAGGTTAAGAAGTTTTAAAAATTTAAACGAGTTTCGCTTTAAACAAACTCTGCAGTAGTCAGACAAGCGAAAACTTCAATTGAAAAAGATTCAAAAGGGTATATGACTAAGCCCAGTAGCATTAAGATCTTAGAAAGTCAGATAAGATATGCCTCTTTAAGTTCAAGCAAAATTTGGACTGATAAACCAGGGTATGATCTTATCATTTGCTAATAGAAAACCTAGATTACGTGTAGGCTGAGAGACTAGATTGCGTGTAGACCAGTGGTCGGCAAACTTATTAGCCAAAGAGCCAAATATGAACATTACAACAATTTAAAAAAAAATTGGGAGCCAAATATGCTTGTTTAGTAAACTTTTATTACACTAAATAAGTAGTACACTAAAAATATTTATTAATGCGAACAATGTGGTTGCATCTCCTTGGAAAGTTTGAGTAAGTCAGGTTTGTATGTTGTTGTTTTTTATTTTAGGCATGATTCCAAGTTCTCATCAATAAGACGACTACTCAGTTTACTCTTGATAATGTTCATGCTTGAAAAAGATTGTTCGCATATATATGTAGAACCGAAAAGGGAAAGAACAGCAAACGCGAGCTTTTTCAGCTGATCGTAAGAGTCAGGAATACTATTCCAAGCGTTGAAAATGATCATGTCTTCCTTCTCCAGGTCATACAAAGCAGACCACTTGTGTTGTGAACTAAGATTACATTTTTTCTTCTCCAATATTTCCAATTCAACACAAAGACGTTCAAATTTAGAGCGCCATTTCAATTTCAACTCGGTTATCGTGGCATTAAGAGAATTTTTGATATTATTGCGCCTTCCGTGGATATTTGTGCCAGAGCCGCACTTAAGGAGCCAAAGAGCCACATGCAGCTCTAGAGCCGCACTTTGCCAACCACTGGTGTAGACTATTGAGTGTAGGCTGAGAGGCAATGATTGATTGTATGTAAGGTATGGGGAATTTTGAAGGCTGAATAGAAAGACACAGCTTAGATAATCTTAATGATCTAGCCTCTGCACTATTGTTATTATTGCTAACTAAAACACGATGTGCTTCCTGGCAAATTTATTCTCTAAACACGAAGACCTAACACTGCAGTCTTCGAAGAAATAGAAGTAATAAAGTTGATCTGGTTCGCAGGCATAATATATTCTGTCCACATTTACATCTACCACTTGCACGTAGGAATCAGTTGTTGGAAGATTCTAAACTCTAACACTGTTCCATCTTTGGTGACATTCAAGGGATCAGAATAGATATAGCTATCTACATTTGTGATAGACATCTATGATATGCATATTGCATAAAGTTAAAATGAGGAATATTGGTTGTTCACTTGCAATGTTCCAAAACATCTATTCGCATCTTGTGTGTTGCTTACTAGCATCTATAGCCTAACCATTGTAGCATTCAGCCCCATAATTATTTTGAATGTATGCAATACTAAATACGTACGGATATCTATAAGCAATGTGTATTTGGTCGAATGACTTACAATTTAATATTATAGACTTATATAATATATTATATTGTACGTAGGAATATACTATTCATTATAATAATGTACTCGAATTCTTAGGTTTTTCCATTCAATAATTTTATGGAGAAAATTTTTGAGATATTTTATAGTAATTTGAGAATAAACCGCTGAGTATGGAAATTTTTTTGGTGGATATTAATCATTATTACGTATAAAAATTGTTGTAATGAAAATTATTAAGAATAATTTTTTTGATTCAACACACATTTTAATTATGAAAGTAAAATATTAAGAAAAATATTTAACAAATTAATATTTTTCTCCTTGCAAAAAGAAGGAGTTTTTTTTTGAAAGTACAAAAAGAAAATAATATAGCTCGATTTATTTTTTTTTCTTAAACAAAGTTTTTTTTTAAGTCGAAAAATGATAATAAGATTAATAGATACTTTTGATTTAAAGTTTTTCTATTTAGAAAGAAAAAAATCAAAAATTGAAAAAAATTATTGCATATAATTTAATTTAAGAGAATCAAAAGTTATTTATACAAATTGAATGTTTTACAAAATAACATAAACAGATCACAAATAAATAATTTTGTAAAAACAAGACAATTTTTGTAAACAGACGTAAGCTAGCTTACAGTTATGAATGTATCATACAATTTGTGTATAGATTTTAAATTGACACTGGCCCGGTGCATTAAGTCTCTGCTTAAATATCAACCAAGCGGGGTATGACTATGGGTCAAACCCAGGGAGAGGTATAATTTTTAATTAATTTTATAAATAATCTGAACACTCCGACTACGTCCATGGGTGTTGATATACTAAAATATTCTAGAAGCCTCCATGCAAAAATATATTGTCAAAAAACAAAATATTTATTCAAAAAAACAATAATATTCTAGAACGACCCATGGTGGGTATATAAACCGTGACCAGTGTCGATTCAAATCAGTTTTTAAATCAGCCATTGTGCGATTCGTTCAGAGTTTTTAAATCGGCCATTGTGCGATTCGTTCAGAGTTTGAAATCGATCATTGTGCGATTAGTATAAAAGTTTAATATCAAGTATTGTCTGTTACTATCAAAGTTTAATATCGATTGTTGTTCAATTCAGATCAAAGTATAAGTTGGAATTTGTACAAGTAATTTGATCAAGTAATTCGAAATTTAACATTGTGTGAAAAAGAATTAAAATAATTGTTGAAAAAGAAGTTGGATAATCATTTTTTTTTTTAAAGCAATAAAATCAGGTTTTTTTTTTGTTTCGTAAAAACTTGTGTTTAATTTAATTTTTTTTTCTTTCTTTTCTTTAAACAAAAACGTGCGTGTTGTTCCAATTACAAAATATTTAGTAATATCGTTTACTAATATATTTTTTTTTGTTTTGTCGAGTATCGGAATCATTGCAGGTTCGGGCAGCGCTCCTTTGAGGATAAAGAGAGCCAGGATACCGCGACAAGTGGCGACCGTGACAGGACCAGGAGACGTACGGAAGAAGAAAAGAATTACAATGGCAAGCCGCAGCATTCCCATGCCACGTCTGCGTGAGATGATGGAGGCCGAAGGGCTGGACAGCACTGGCACAAGAGAGGTCTTACAGGCAAGATGGGAGGAGCACCAATCTAGGCAACAAGGAACACCAACTTCAAGGACTCAAGGACCAGCCAACCCCACATCAGAACTACGTAGAAGTGTGGTTTCCGATCCGGAGGAGCCAGCTGCAGCAAGCATGGAGAAGATGCTCGCAGCATTGATGACAAAGCTCAACAACATGGACAAGACAATGGGCGAACGACTTCAAGAATCTAATGAAAAATTGGCCAACCAACTTCAAGAGTCTGAAGAAAGAGTGGACGAACGAATGAGTAGTCGACTTCAAGAGTCCGAAGAGAGGATGACAAATCGACTTCAGGAATCTGAAGAAAGAGTGGGCGAACAGACATTAAGTATAATGCAACAAGTCCAACAAGAGCTGAGAGAGGACTTGTCGGAGCGAATGGAGAACCTAAGAGAAGTGTGCGTACGACGTATCAGCCAAATAAGCACTGACGTCGAGACTGTGAAAGCTGACATCACGAACATCAAAACCGATGTCGCTGTAAACCGCACACAAATCGAAGGCATAGAAAGCAACGTAACCACACGACTTGATGGCATGGAAACGAAAATGAATGAACAATACAATAAAGTCGTGGATGACATCATACGGATCGAAGAGCGTCAGACACAACAACTGCGCGACATGCGCATTGATCCGCAAGAAGTGAATACAGTCATTCGCTCCGCCGCATTGGACACAACGACGCTTCTGTCCATCATGCCGGAGTTCAGTGGTAGACCGGCCGAAGATCCAGTAGTTTTTTTGAACAGAGCAACGGCATTACTACGACAAACGCATCTGCCCGTAGATTGTTGGATTGAGATGGTCACAAAAAAATTAACAGGACCAGCCAGAGATTGGGCATTGATGAATCGTGGGTTGGGCTACACCTTCGATGAGTGGAAATGGCAACTGGAGAGTTTCTTCAACAGTATAGGAAGGAAAGCCAAAGCCGAACTGGAATTGATGACAGTTTCCCAACCCACAGGATTGAAGACAGAAGCGTTCGTCAACACGAAGGTGCAGCTATTCAGAAGAGTGCACGCCGACAGAAATATAGATGACGTGGTGCCGATCATATTAAATTTACTACGCGACAACATACGTCCACTAGTAAAAATTTCGAATCCAAGATCGGTGGACGAGTTACGCACCACAGTTCGAACACTGGACGAAGAGCCAGGATCAATAATGGAGGAGATTGGTTCTGAAAATATTAACCTCCACAAAACCACACAACATCGGCGTGAACACCAACAATTACCGGTCCATTTAACAACAATGGAGACCAAGAACTCACACCAGAATGGGCCAATTGTGGAAGTTGATGTGCGTGGAAGATCAATATTGGCACTGATCGATAGTCAAGCATCACACAATTTCATAAGTGAAGAATTGGCAAGAAGTATTGGTATATGGCACCCTGTCAGAGATAGTACAGGGAGTGGAGCCACATGTAATAATACTTTTAAGATTCTTGGAAAAATGTGGATGGATGTGATGATATCAAGAATGAAGTTTAATGTTGAAGTAATGGTTGTACCTGGCCTACGGAACCACTTAATACTTGGTCATGAATTTTTAACAAAAAATGGTGTGAGCATCGATTACCGGAGTGGAATAATTTACTTGGGGTGTGATGAGAGAGTCCGCATTGCATGGAGAAAACCAGATGGAGCCCAAAGAGAAGTGGCAACAATTAACAACGCATTGGGCGAGTTACAAATAAAACTCCTTGAGAACCAAGAGCAGTTGAAAGATGTCATTCGGCGACATCCCAGCGTTTTCGGCAAAGTTGGAAGGACAAAAACAATCACACACAAGATCGAGATTACGAAGAATTCCCCCATTAAATTACGACCATACCCGTACAACAATGAGAAGCAACGGGTATTAGAAGAGATGATTGAAGAGATGGAAGGCGATGGCATTATAGAACCATCCACATCGCCTTGGGCCGCACCCGTCGTATTGCCGAAGAAGAAAGATGGTACTTTTCGATTGTGCGTCGACTACAGAAAATTGAACGATATTACAAAGAGCAATGCGTTTCCGATTCCAGATCTGCAAGAGATGTTGAGAAAAGTCAATGGAGCAAAAATATTTTCTACATTGGATCTACAGACTGGTTATTGGCAAATTGAGATGGAGCCACAATCGAAAGAATACACAGCATTTACCACCCCAAGAGGTCTCTATCAATTTCGCGTCATGCCGTTTGGATTGAAGAATGCGCCAGCTACGTTCCAGAGTTTAATGAACGAAGTACTATCTGGATACATCGAAGATTTCTGCCAAGTTTACCTGGATGACATACTAATCTACAGTCGATCAGTCAAGGAACATTTACATCACCTGGATCTTGTGCTTGAAAGACTAGAACAACATGGATTAACTTGTAAACCAAGCAAATGTGTCATTGGCAGCAACAAAGTCAAATATCTGGGACATATATTGAGCGAAGATGGCATTGACAGAGAGGAAGAGAAGAACGAAGCTATAAGCAATCACCCTGTACCAAGAACACGAAGACAATTACGACAATTTTTGGGATTATGTGGTTGGTACAGGAGCTTCGTGAAGAACTACGAAGATATAGCTGCACCTCTAAGCGAAATGCTCAAGAAGAACATAAAGTGGCGCTGGCTAACATTGCATCAGAAAGCGTTCGAAAATCTGAAATCATCGATTGTGAATGCACCGAAACTAGCACATCCAGATTTTAAGAAGACGTTTTGTTTAAACACGGATGCTAGTGACGTCGGATTGGGTGCAATATTATTTCAAATGGAAGATGATGGCAAGACAAGACGAATAATAAACTACGCCAGCAAGAAACTTGGACCCACAGAAAGAAAGTACGCCACGACAGAAAAGGAATGTCTCTCGATAATCTGGGCATTGAGGAAGTTTCGAGGATATCTTGAAGGAAGACATTTTAAATTATACACAGATCATGCAGCGCTCCAATGGCTGAACAAAACTAAAGATAGTCGAGCCAAATTGACAAGATGGGCATTAGCATTGGGAGCCTATGATTATGAAATAATTCACGTCCCCGGAAAAGATAATCAAGCCGCCGACTCCTTGTCCAGACAACCACAGGGCAAGGCTGAAGACGAAGAAGTGGAGGACATTCCAGAGTGGGTGATTGAAAAGAGGGCAAAAACACCGATAACCCTCAACGTAATTGAAGTGGAAACACCCACACTCGACGATATTAGACGATGGCAGGATGAAGATCGTGATGTGACTGCCATCAGAAGATATATCAATGATCATAATAGTCCACTGAGAAGCAATCTACGTCGACGAGTGGACAGAACACGAGCTAATTACACCGTAGCTGACGGGATCCTCTGGTACCATAGTCAACAGATGGTACAAGAAGTGCCAGTGGTTCCCGAAGAACGCCGACTTGGTTTTCTGAGAAGATATCACGATAGTGATGAAGCAGCACACCCTGGATGGAGAGAAACGTATCGTCAGATCCGTAACCGTGTGTATTGGTATGGGATGCAAGATGACATACGCAGATATGTAAAAGGGTGTGACACGTGTGCTAGAGTAAAGCCACTGAATAAGAAACCAAGTACAGCAATGAGAAGTCGAAGACCTACTTCACCATGGGAGGTAGTCAGCATCGACTTGATGGGTCCATACCCACGCACATCACGTGGAAAAACAAATATATTGGTTGTGACGGATCTTTTCACTAGATGGATCGAAGCATTTCCATTGGGGGCCACGTCGACCTCGAAGATAGCCCAAGTACTGAAAGACGAAGTATTTAGTCGTTATGGATATCCAAGAGCAGTACTAAGTGATAATGGTCCCCAGTTCAGATCAAAAGAATGGAAAGCAGTGAACAAAGATTGGAACACAGAAATATGGACAACACCAATATATCATCCAAGAGCCAACCCCACGGAAAGACAGAACCAGGAGTTGAAGAAGTTGTTACGATTACATTTGTTGGATCAAGAACATAAAAACTGGGATCAACAACTGCAAATCATTATTTGCAATACGCAACAGAGCAAACAGAACAACTGGTTTTTCGCCCGCCAAATTGTTACTGGGGGCTGAGATGAAGAAGCCTGGGGATTGGCAAATACAAACAGCTGAAGAGCCTCAAGATATTGAAGATTGGGCCAACGAGAGAAGCCAAGGACGTCAACAGAATGTTGAGATAGCTCGGCAAACAATATTGGCCAATGCCGAAGAAAATGACCAAGTGGAGACGGGACTCAGTTATCAACCAGGAGAGTCCGTCTGGATGCGCAATCAAGTACTCAGCAGTAAGGTGGAGGGTGTCCATAGTGGATTGGCACCAAAATGGAAAGGGCCTTACAGAGTGCTGAGAAGTTTACCAGCTGGAATATATGTTGTGGATACAGTGCCTCCCACGAAAATACATGGAGGTCTCTTGAAGCCGGCCAGTGCAAGGACCGCCGCCAATGGGAATCTGGGAAGATTGAGTGTGGGGAACGAGGTGTTCGGCCAACTACTTCCAGATCGATTGGGGGGTCAGAGGCATGGAGGTGATGGAAGACGACGGGATGTACCAAGTGTGGACGAGCCAGAGGCCAGAGCATTAGAGCCAGGGTACAACTTGCGGCCCAGACGACCGGCAATCAACACCAGGCGCCATTGAAGAGTGAAGAACTGATGTGTACGTACACTTTAAGTTATGCTAGCTAGCTAAATGTACTAATACAATTGAAATAATTCAAATAGTTCTAAGTCAAAAATTGGTCGACCAAATATAATAAGCAAATTAGAAAATGTGTGTTGGAATCTAGAGGGGGAGATTTTGTTGTAATGAAAATTATTAAGAATAATTTTTTTGATTCAACACACATTTTAATTATGAAAGTAAAATATTAAGAAAAATATTTAACTAATTAATATTTTTCTCCTTGCAAAAAGAAGGAGTTTTTTTTTGAAAGTACAAAAAGAAAATAATATAGCTCGATTTATTTTTTTTTCTTAAACAAAGTTTTTTTTTAAGTCGAAAAATGATAATAAGATTAATAGATACTTTTGATTTAAAGTTTTTCTATTTAGAAAGAAAAAAATCAAAAATTGAAAAAAATTATTGCATATAATTTAATTTAAGAGAATCAAAAGTTATTTATACAAATTGAATGTTTTACAAAATAACATAAACAGATCACAAATAAATAATTTTGTAAAAACAAGACAATTTTTGTAAACAGACGTAAGCTAGCTTACAGTTATGAATGTATCATACAATTTGTGTATAGATTTTAAATTGACACTGGCCCGGTGCATAAATATCAACCAAGCGGGGTATGACTATGGGTCAAACCCAGGGAGAGGTATAATTTTTAATTAATTTTATAAATAATCTGAAAATCTGAACACTCCGACTACGTCCATGGGTGTTGATATACTAAAATATTCTAGAAGCCTCCATGCAAAAATATATTGTCAAAAAACAAAATATTTATTCAAAAAAACAATAATATTCTAGAACGACCCATGGTGGGTATATAAACCGTGACCAGTGTCGATTCAAATCAGTTTTTAAATCAGCCATTGTGCGATTCGTTCAGAGTTTTTAAATCGGCCATTGTGCGATTCGTTCAGAGTTTGAAATCGATCATTGTGCGATTAGTATAAAAGTTTAATATCAAGTATTGTCTGTTACTATCAAAGTTTAATATCGATTGTTGTTCAATTCAGATCAAAGTATAAGTTGGAATTTGTACAAGTAATTTGATCAAGTAATTCGAAATTTAACATTGTGTGAAAAAGAATTAAAATAATTGTTGAAAAAGAAGTTGGATAATCATTTTTTTTTTTAAAGCAATAAAATCAGGTTTTTTTTTTTGTTTCGTAAAAACTTGTGTTTAATTTAATTTTTTTTTCTTTCTTTTCTTTAAACAAAAACGTGCGTGTTGTTCCAATTACAAAATATTTAGTAATATCGTTTACTAATATATTTTTGTTTTGTTTTGTCGAGTATCGGAATCATTGCAGGTTCGGGCAGCGCTCCTTTGAGGATAAAGAGAGCCAGGATACCGCGACAAAATGAACACATAATGTTGTAATAAGTATTCGATATATGTGACGTCACATAGCAATCTTTATTTGTAGAATCTAAAAGTTATCTGGTTATTCCCTGACTATTCTAGAGGTCTTGTAATTATGACAAAAAACACATCTACTTTCAATATTAAAACAAAAACTCAGCCTTGCGCACTACCGTGGTCTAGATAAATGTTTGAATTTTGTTTTTTTATATTTTTATTTTTGACTATAGTTTCGGAAATACAGGTCTTTTATCAGAAAAAAAAACGAAAAACTGTTATGTAATGAAGAAAACTGTTTTCTTATGCAGGAACTGTGTTTCTGAAACTATAGACAAAAATGGATTTTCGCCAAGTAACGACTAAAGTTTGTCCAAGTAATAATACTTGAAGTAAGGGAATGTTTAAAAGAAAAAGTTAATTCTTTAATTTTAACGATTTATATTCATTTTATGTTCATAACATAGTTTGTACACTTTTTATACTTTGAATGTAATCTTTACATATTTCTAATCTCACTTTTTTGTGTTCTGCATTAGTATTACTGTGTTTTACCTTTGGCAAAATAATACATATAAATATTAAAAATAATAAAAACATTGAAAAAGCAGTCATTCATATTTTACAAATTATATAGGCAATAAATCACATGTTAATGCATTTCGATCTACAATAATAAAAGGCATTTTGATTAAGTGTGATGATTTAAAATCACCCTTAAATGGCTTTTCATGAAGTCATGTAATATATTATTAATCGTTCAATAATTATTATGGAAAATAATATTATTAATTTAGTTTAGAAATATCAAAAACTTAGATTTCAGTTTTCTCTGTTTTCACACTTTTTACACATTAAAAGACGGTAGTATAAGAATACATTCTTAAAATATTTGACACGAATTGAAATACATTATATATATATATATATATATATATATATATATATATATATATATATATATATATATATATATATATATATATATATAAATATATATATATATATATATATGTATATATATATATATATATATATATAATCATCAATCTATGACCAATTATTTAATTAATGATCACTTTATTGATTTTGTCACATGTCAAAAACATTGCCTGCCACACATATTTTGATTTTAATTCATCCATCAATAAAAAAACACACAAACCAATCGAATTGACAGTTTTGTACTATAAACCGAATCAAACTATTACTAGAATTCTATAGTTGATCATATTCATTTAATAAATAATAATTCATCTAAACGATTGTTGTTAGTGTATGGTAACCTTTAGTTAACTGATTGTGTTACGGCATACACGCATTCACTGACTGCTTGGCAGCTTGAAGCATACACATAAAGAGCAGTCAAGCGATTGTTAACTTGAACACATAATATACACACATGTATGCATATATATATGTGTGTATGTTAGAGGGAAGGCTATATAAAATGTCACCCTCATTCAATATTATTGTGTGAGTGAATGAAAGTATGAATGCAATGCAACAGAACCCTCAATTCATTAAAATGTAACTAATATACAAGATGTCTCAGAAAAATCTATTTTAATGCAATCGAAAAGAAATTTCAGTTTTTCACAAATATCGCTCTACTTAGACCGGGTGCAAGTTAAGACGCAGTTAGGTGAGGTGATCGTGAGGTTCTGTGAAACACAGAAATGAATACATCCCGAGACGAGAGACGAGACGAGAATAAGTCAGCAAATGACGAGACGAAAATTAGAATCCTGATTTTCGATAAATATTCGAGAGACAGGCCAAAGTACTCTTTTTCATCTCTATAGATTTTTCAACGGTTATCATGTACTAACCTCAATACAGCAAATCATTTTGGGTGGTAATGATTTTATTATAAAAATGAAATAAATTAGACAAATATACACTTTATATGAATAGAAACAGATTGAAAAAAAGGTTTTTTTTAAATTTTATTTTTTCAAGAAAATCGTCATCTGTAAAAACGAAACGAAACGAGACGATAGAAAATTTCTACAAGTTAACACAATACAAGAGACTTACTACTTTCATTTCATATTAAAGGCATGACTAAATACTTCAGTTCGCACGCAAAGTAAAGTGACTCAGTTTCGTAGAGTCCGTGAGGTGCGGCAGTCTCTACTAGTGCCACTGTTAGTGAAAACTATGGCACAAGCACATACTTTATAAACTGGGTCAGCCGGGTAAAGTACCGAGAAAGAGTACTCCAGTATGAAATAAGAATCCAGTATTTAAAAAAAAACTTTAAGTACTGGAAAAATATAAAATTATAAAGAATTATTATGTGGATATTTTTTAACATTTTGTGAGCTTTTTTCGAAGACGTAGAATTATGAATATAGGACCAAAGTATCCAGTCCATATTAGGAAAACATATAACAGTTATATTAATACAAAACTTAAACAACAAACATTACAATAAAAATCTTGTTTATCATTGTAGCAAATGAAAAAATCTTTTGACTGCCGCAAATGACGGCAAGTTCAGAAATACTGACCTTACAGAGAGATAATTGATAAGCACTTGGAGTTGTTTATTTTTGTCTTCAAAATATCGAAAAACTTCGCATTCAATTATGTTGCTCGTCTGCTTTGGTTACAGAAATTAATTAGCGGAAAGTGTCAATTAGCGGAAGGTGTAATACTTAAACAGTAGAAGTTCATCTTGAAATTAATTTATACTAGTTCTCATATCTGCTTTGATTGATAACAGTGGGTACTTCTATGGGCCATAGAAGTGGTGTACTTTTTTTAAAATTGTATAGTCATTATCTTAAGCAGGACACGATTTCTGTGGCCTATAGTACTTGTATTAAAGATAATTTAAATAATACCCAATATTACTTTAAATAACGTTACTGCAAGTGTTCGGAATTTATGTTACAAGTACAAATACCTAGTAATACAAAATCACTTTACTTAATGTGTAACCCAGCTCTGCTTCTAAGCTAGCAATAATTGTTCTTAAACATTCTGTACAGTATAATGTAAGTAATAGGTAGTATTACTATCATCAAAATACACACACAATGTCTATATAATATATATATATATATATATATATATATATATATATATATATATATATATATATATTTATATATATATATATATATACCTATATACATATATATATATATATATATATATATGTCTATCTGTCGATCTGCTAGTAATCACTCCTATATAATGCTAACTCACGCATACACCAACGCACACTTTAATCAAGCTTCAATTAATGAAATGCCTTCTTTTTTTTTTAAGTTCGGAGATTCGATGTAAAGTTGTTTGTTCTTTTTTTTTAGGTTAGGTAGTTTTTTTTTTCTTCTAATTTTGTATTGTACTCAAGGGAACGAACAACCAACCCACGATGTGGGTTTGTGTTGTTGTGTGCTATCAAAGTGTGGTATATCGATCATTGGGAATGCGAAAATAATGGGATGGTTTTTAAATTGGAATAGGTTATATAACTACCTATATCTCTGTGAATCTATTCAACTTCGATTGATAGTTTTATTTATTATTTGAGTCTGCCTGTTGTCTGTTCGATGGAATAAATGTAAGGGGTTGGTTTTTGCCTTTGATGCAAAATTGGAAAGTTAAATTTTTGATTTGTTTTATAATATAGTATTTATATCCTATACATATATATATATATATACGGGTGCCATAAAAGTATACTTGGAATCAGGTGTTCATAAAATGTTCTAATTAATACATTTCCCGGTATCCCCGCCAACTTGTTAAATCAAAAATGAAAATAGTTTCTAAGAGTTCATGCATGAAAAAAATCGGTTCCTGTATTTCTCTATAAAATTTTAATTGTGATTCCAGAAAGAAACGACTTCAATGTTGCCAAATCCAGAATAGTCCCGCTTTCAATATTGTCAAGACATGAATGTCGTCTTCGGCCTTGCTGACGTTTGGAGTCTAATTTTCCCATTAGAATTATCTGTTGCATACAGTATCTATTTGACCGCAAATATGACCCAAATAGAAAACTCTTTTTCTTTTTACTGTTCGTAGCAGTCCTTTTTTCTGATCAATTTCGAAACTTTATCATTGCTTGTAAAAATGTCTCATTTTATACGTAACATTTGCAGTTTCTACCATAGTTCATCCAACCATAACCATTCATACCATCCATAATAAAACTGTAGGAAGCAAATCAAACATCTTATTTATCATGTCGTGCACCGGATCATTTTTTTCCTCTTTTTCAACGCAATGATTTTACAGATTCTAACAAAAATTGTTAGAAGAAATGTAAAATCATCATAATTTATCGAGTGATAAAGGTTACCGAAAAATGTAGTGTCTAATTCTTTTCATCGAAAAATTTCAAAATAATACGGTTTTGTTAATCCCATGATGGCATAAACGATGGCATAAAGCCGTAAGGGGATAGAAAGTTTACATTTCAGCTATTTTATGCATCCGTGTCGCATGCCAGCTGTGCCCAAAACTGAGCGATATAGAGAAAATCTTTAAAAATGTTTATCTTTAAAAATATTTATCTATAAAAACAAACAACTTTTGTTAGAAACATTGTTTTCATACAAGCAATAGTTTGGACACAGTATGAGTTAGAAACCAGTGCAGGTAAACTAAAAGATAAAAAGATAACATTAAGCTTGGAAGTGAAAACAGACCATTTACTATTTTAAATGAATGTATTCCTTATTTCACACTACACAAGGACTGAATTGATATCCCAATTTTTCTGTTGTCTATTATCGTTCGACTAGAGTATATATATATATATATATATATATATATATATATATATATATATTGTTCGACTAGTCGGTTAGAGTGTATATATACATATATATATATATATATATATATATATATATATATATATATATATTTACTTCGAAACACGTAATGATCATCTTCTATGTTCTATATTCTATAGACATCGTATAATTTTTCGTTCTATTGTTTGACAGAACAGACAACAAAATGATAAAATACCTGCTTGCTGCTTTTCACTTGGTAGCAGAACAAATAATCTAACAAATGTTGTTCTTTTTTTGTATTTTTTTAATTTATATATTGTTCAACCAACTATAAATTCATATTTGATTTTCATTAGAAAGGAAGTTGGTTTTCAATTATGATCGTTTGCTATTTGTGTGATCAATTGTGGTTTTCTTTCTAATTAGTAAGAAAAAAAAGTATTCAGGTCGAAAGAGATATTATTTCTTCTACTATTATTTTGTTTCGTAAACGTATAGTTTCTTCTTTGGTGCAGAAAATAATTGTAATTGTATTGAAATATATATATTTTTGATATAAGTGAGCAGTTCATTGGTAAAATAGTTCACTCAGATAACCGAAAGATTTGTGGTTCGAGTCTTCATAATCAGATTACTATTCTAGTAAGTTTATTATAAATAAACTCTTTCAAAAGTTATATAGACCAAAGAAGCTTTTCAATTGGAAAATTTGTGGTGCTCATCTAAAGTATCGTTTTTTAATTTGGTATGAGTTCAAACCCAAATTTTGGTTTAAAAAAAGATTTTTAAGAAATCCATTTTCCTCTGAAGATTTTTAAGAAATCCACCAGAGGCAGCACTAGTGGGGGATACACATATTTTGATTCTGTCATTGACAGCAACGTTAAGCAACGTCATAACTCGGCAAAAAATTAATTTTTTTAAATATTTCAAAAACATTTTTTTTGGCTTGCTTTGGGCTTCATTTCTATCGATTATTAGACATTTTTATAAATCAGAATAAATCATCTAGATTAGGCTTTATTAAATTCACTAAATAGCGTCACAATGTAAGTAGTTCAGTATCTGTCAAAAAACTTAAATATTCTTAGTAACTTGCTTAGTTTACTAAGATGTAGTTTAGAAATATTGATTTAATATTATATAGAGATTACACAAGCAGTTCATAGCATATTTTTGTTTTTTATTCAAAAACTAAAATGGAAATTTATATGAAAATTTATGATGTATATGCTTACACTTTGGGGTAAAATTTGTTATTCAACAAATATTTTTATATAATATATTTGAAAAATATAAGATTTTCCACAAAAATATATTTTCTCTCCAATAGTAATAATAATAATTTTTATATTTTTTACTGTAATATAATTCAATGCAGATACATAGAAGGAATTTTTCGAAATATATATATACATATATATATATATAATATAATATAAAATATAAATCGAATTTTGCGGTATCGTGTGAAAATAAGAATTTATTTTCACATGTTAGTGTAAAAGAGAAGGTACCTACTACTACTGCAATAAAATAAGAAAATAACCTTTAAAACGAATATAAATAAAAGAAGGAAAAAAAAGTAACTGGTGTAGAATAAAATAAAAATGGAATAAATGATTTTTTTGGTTATCGACAGACAGCTGAGAGCTATGTTTTATTTTTGTTATTTTCGTTTTGTATTCATGATAAAAGAAAATAAAAAACTTTCTATTTTAATAATGATGAGAAAGTTTAGTTTTTCAAGAATTGAATTATTTAGACCCCACAATTTAGAAGGTGCCGAATTAAAGAGATCCTTGGTACAACCTTTAAAAATCAAATTTATAACCTGGACAGATCAATCAAGGTTGAACAATTGATGCGTTCTTAACACACACAAAAATGAAAATCTGATAATGATACTTACCAGATATATTTTGAGCCAAACTTGAATACAAAATTTGAATCTGATCTCAGATTTGGTCCATCAGGTCACAATTGTTTTCTTACCTCAGAGTTGGGATGGAGCATTTTGAGAACCTGGAATTTTAAACAGAACATCCAGTTTATTTTGACGGGATTCTGGTTTCCCGTAGACTTGTTTCCTATAGAATTTAAACGTTGGTATGTTGTACACTTAAAGCTTTTCAATTAGATTTATGAAGAATATATCAGCAATACTGTCAACCGATTATTACATAAACTAAAAAGAACGCGTAACGTGATTACTGTTAATAGTAATTAGTGCACGTGATGTGACCAACAGCATTAACCAAGTACATTATTATTAACATTTTTTCTCAGAAAACTAATTAATTTCTCGCGGAGCATTATTAGTGTTCCGCGAAACACAGTAGTGGAAGCTCTATATTAGCTAAGAAATAATACCATGGAAGGGTCGGGGGATTAGTCGTTCATTGTGACATAGTATCTCTAGGCCGAGTTGTAGAAAAGTTGACAATGTAATGTACTCGATTCTTAAGTTTAATTTTCTAGTTAAAAGATTTATTTTTATTTTCTAATCTTATTCTAATTTTCTAATTATTGAAAATACGTGCCATGGAGAGCTCTCTATGCATTCTGTTACATCATGTAGTATACCAGGTATTATAATACGAAAACAGATAATGGAAAGTACTTCTTGACTCCGATGAATTATACAACAAACTCTTTACAAAATACTCGAAATAACGTGAAGACACAAACCTTTTTTCAAAATATACGATGAAATATCAAACGAAAATTAAAGATAAAAAAAAATGTATATCATTTAGTATTTTCTCATAATGTAACAACCAATGCAGCACAACGTTTCATTAATATTACAAACCACTTTACACTAACTGTAATATAATGTATTATATTATTCGTTAGCATAAAATAGAAAGTAGAGAAGGATTACTTACCCTACTAGAGAAAGAGAGAACAATATATATTATACATATTTACACTCATTCCAAATTCAGTGGAATGGTTCTCGAATTATTATTCCTATAAATATATATATATGATATTATATTGAATATATATATATTCCTATATATATATATATATATATATATATATATATATATATATATATATATATATATATATATATATATATATACATATATATAATATGTAGAATAAGTAGTACCTTCCTATACCGCTACCGTCGCTGACTGCTACGAGTACAAGAGTACGACGGCTTTCACGTCTCGGTACATTCTCAATTCACCATGTAATGGTTAAGACTAATGCAATTTAAGGCGCTAGTGTAGCGAGGCAACACGAGCAGAAGCAGCTAGCTATGTATAGTTACCTCTCATCACTTTGAAATCCCTGTGCTTCGTCAACATCGTAACGTGTTTTACAGCGTGATCATATTATATATATTATGCTGTCTAAATACAGAACGTTCATAAAGAATTATAGGTTATTAGAGATATGGAAATACCAATGAAAATGGAACCTTAAAAGATCGCAGATGATCGAAGTTAAAAAAGATATTGTCAAATAAAGATTTTTGATAAATTTCGGAGAAATTTTTATCTTCCCAGTATAAGTTATTGCACCAGTCCAAGTGGCCGAGCGGTCTAAGGCGTTATGTCTGCGCAGTATGCTTACTTGGAAACTAGGAGGTTATGGGTTCGAATGACGACATCGGCAGTTTGTCAATTATTAAGAAAAAAAAGGGGCGGTTAATTGACTAAACTGTTGGCGTATGGACAAGAACGAAGTAACCGGCTATGCTTGAGTTACCGGCTATCCTATCATAGTTGGCTGCAGCCGCTTATCCTACCAATTCCTAGTCTAATCACAAAAATTCCTTCCACTCCACTCACATCCTCACATCCTTAGGCATCAATATGGACCTTATGGTCGAAGTGTAGCCCGTCGAGGGCAGCCTCTACAATCTATCTATCTATCTACAAGTTATTGCACTAGGTCAGAAAATCGATATTATATTTTCATGTTTGGGGGTCACAGCGTCACAGATTTTATTAGCATGATACTCATACGAGATATTTTAAATCATAAATATGAAATTCCACAAAATAAACCGCTGAATAAGATTTATGTACTATGGTCTACAAAAGTTGATTTTTTTAAATTTTATAATTATTTCTTGGTTATAAACTGGTTTTTCAAAAACATTGCGGATAAAACAACATGAATATATATTTATTCGAAAATTGTTTCGAAAAAAATTAATAAGGCACATAATACCTAACTATAATATTTAAAATAATGATATCAACTTTCGTGGCGAAGTGTACATTCATGTTTTTTTCCTATACGAAACCTCACGAATAATCATTGGAAAGAAATTTTATATAATTCAGTCAAAGGTAAACGGAGGAGAAAACAAAATTTGGAATATCTCTCTTAATATTAGTAAAATGGGAAAATTTATCATCAATAAAGTGGCAGTAAATATATTTTACTAAAATTTATCCTGTAACTATTTTTTTTGTAACTTAAATATTTATAGTAATATAGTTTAATGTTCTTATATTATTGTCGCCATGAGAACTTGATTTAATATTCATTATGACTCCTTCCTCGAAGAAAGTTTGTTAGTCTACGTAGCTCCTACGTAACTTTATTTGTTTAAACAACAAGGCTGAAAAAAGATTTTAGAATTTCTTGAACCAGATTAATTGCAGTTAAATAAAACCGTATATTTTTATATAATAGTAAAAAAACAATAAATAATCACTATTCGAAATGAAGATGCGATTGAATAATATTAATTTTGTTGACTTTTTTCTATTTACTACTTTTCTACAGGGGGTATTTCTTATCGCGGAGGTAAAAAATAACTCCAGGTAGAAAATAATCATCAATTTTTGTAAATTTTTATATAATACTAAGAAGTTGGTAGAATGGACCTTCAGAGATCGCACTCACTAGTGGGACGCTCAGAGTCAAGTCTCACAGCTTGTGTTTATCTAAAAAACTGCCTTAAAATTTGCATTAATATATCTCCTCCGCAAAAATATGACTTACATTATCTGAGGGTAAAATTCAATCATGATGATTTTCCAAATTGTCTGTACTTGGTACAGTATATTATACACAATGTTGTTTGCAAATGACATCAACACAAATAACTTTAAGAGGTTAGGTCGCGTCACCATCGGTCTATCCGTTCGTCTGTGAACGGTCTGTGTGTGTACATGCTGTTGTTAGCTCATGGTTCGTTTCGTTGGGTATGGTCTCTTCGTCGTCGTAGTTGTCGTATAAAGTCAGAGTACTATTCCACTTTTCTTCGGGTGTTTTAGTTTTCTAAATGAGAAATGTTGATGTGATGTTCCTTCCTATATCTTCTCTGACTTGATATTAAATAAAGATAGAACTATGTATGTATTATAAGATGATATGGGTGGTATGGAGGTTGACTCTTGAAGATGGATTATATTTATATGATGTAGAAATACCCATTTATAAATATATATATATATATATATATATATATATATATATATATATATATATATATATATATATATATATATATATATATATATATATATAGTGTTGTGTAGGTGAAGACTAAATATTGAACGAATAATATTCACAATACTTTCTACATTCGAAAGTCCGAATATTCTTTTCTTTAATAACATTACCTTTGATTTATGTACTTCGATTTGAAATTTGTCCGATTTAAAAAAAGAAAACGGTTCAGTTGTTCACTAGAGTACGACCACGAAACTTGTAGGCCGAAGGGTAATGTCAGGAAAATTGTAAACATTGCATAAATTAACAAATTCATACAATCAATCTGGCGTGTACTGTTGGCCACGAAGGTATCAATCTTTTTTCAAAATTTTAAATTAATTTTACCTTATTTGGTTTTTGGGGAAATGTTTCGAATAAAAGTTGTTAGCATATCTATAATGAACAACTTTTATCTGAAACATTTTTTCGAAAACCGAATGAACCAGGCACAAATCATTTATGAAATGTTGAGAAATGAGTGCTACTTATATGAGCTATGTGTACAAAAAGCTCCAAAAAGGTATTATATGGATCAATTTGAGATTGAGAGATCAGATGAAAATAAAATCACGGATCGTATTTATTATAAAACCGTATTATAAAAGCGTATTTATTTCTTTTATTGCAAATTAAATCTGGCTTTTGACTGTCTTCTTTGTCCTGAATATTTACAATAGGGAATATGCATGAAAATTTTTTTTCACTTGAATTGAAGCATCTTTACTTGACAAATATCAAGGTAAAATTACTTTTTAAATAACTTTAAAAATAAGTGAGATATGAATGATGGAAATTCCCGATTAGACAAAGAGGGTGATAGCCCTCTTGATATGTTATGTGACGTCATATTACACTTTCACCATTTAAAATACTCGTAAAACTCCGTTTTTAGTATTTTTGCAAGAAAGAGACAGATAATAATCTTTAAAAGCTTATAGCTTCCTTGATATTTGTCGGATTTTAATTTCGTTTTTAAATATTATTACGGTATTAACAGTATTTTCATATTCAGAAAATAAATGTGAAAAAAAATTTTCATGCATATTCCCTATTAAATCGTTTATAATGCGCTCTACGATGTTGTTTGAGTCTGATCAAAGCCCCCAATTAATTTATAATATTATTTTCTAGCTTTTAGTACATCATCGAATATATAATAAAACCGTTAAACATGGAAAAGTATTTTTACATAATTTTTTTATTAAAATATTTCTTGAGAATCGTTAGTAGTTGAAAAGTCGGTTGCAAGATTTGAAACAAACAGGCTTTAACTTAAACAATTATGTAAAGTGAAGGTAAATAAAATTTGAAAAAAGGGTTGTTGCTCTTAAAATTAAAGTAAATTCCAAAATAGAATTTAGAATGAAAACATTGTCTATTCATTTCTGAATTGATTACAAGAAAATAAATATTAAAATTGCTTTTGTACTTTCCGAAAAAATCGTACCTAAAGACCAAAAACTGTCCAGAAAATATAATGGATGGCTGGCTCAAAGGATTCAGGAGATATTTTAAGTAATAAAAATTTTTAATAAGTTTTTAATACAATTTTACTTATAATACTTATAGTTAAATTATATAATAGAATTTATATAATTATTAAACTATAATATTTGAAGTTAAAACAATTATATATATATATATATATATATATATATATATATATATATATATATATATATATATATATATATATATATATATTATATATATATATATATAAAGATAGTTTCTCATATAATATATAAAGTTATTCGTTCTACATTGTATCTTTGTTTCATTCAATTAATTTTGAATAAATACTACAAGCTGTAAAGGCATCCATACTATACTATACTAGTAGTCTAGTAACTATGTTAGTAGATATAAATTTGCTTCGTAACGATAGTACCTACTATCTGTACGATTTACCATATAGTAAGATTTATTTTATACGATGAAAGGTGTATAGTTCATGAAAATAGAACCAAATTGTCTTAAAAAGAAGTTGTATATTTTCAAAAATATAATAGAATGCACATTTATATTAGCGGGTAATGAACTGAAATGGGGAAAAAAATTTAAATAGTTAATTGAGATTTGAAATTAAACATTGTCCTCCCAAAGACTTTTTAACACATATCACGCTTTTTTAACTATTTATTCAGATTTTGAAAATATTGAGATCTCTTGCAAGACGCGGAGCTAAATATTTCAACAAACTAGCTTACTAAGTTGTTCACCAGAGTACGACCACGAAACTTGTAGGCCGAAGGGTAATGTCAGGGAAATTGGGGAAGCAAACATCGACCTACTAGGTCGAAACACTTTTCTGGTGTTTAAAATCAGTTATAGGAAATTTTGTTTTTATTTTAATAATGTTGATCATGTTCCATTTGGTAGGTTTTTGCGAAATCTATTAGCTCGCGATTCTAAAGCTTCAAAAGTCCGTCAGCATAATCTAATAAATTTGTAAATTTTAATTGATATCGACGATTAGAATTGGGTTAAAAGCAATTTTCCAGATTTGTTTACAAATTTACTTACTTATCTTCTTTATACACTTACTTACTTATCTTCTTCATCTTCTTTGGTACACATAAAGTAGCGACCATTTAAAAAAGGTATGTCAAAATTCGTGCCTTATTCCTTCGGTGTTCGAAAAAATGCTTCGGTTAAAAGTTATTCATTATAAATATACTAACAAAATTTATTCGAAACAACAGTTTCCCAAAAACGGAATGAATAAAGTACAAATTAACTAAAAAATTTGGAATGAGCGCTACTTTTGTGGACCATATGAGTACATATGAGGCTAATAGAAGAATATAGGTGCCTGTTATTACTACACGAAAATACCATCTAACACTGGATATAAAAAACGATTCTGTCTAATCCAATTTATTTACGGTCGGTCTATGCTTTCTTAAATTCTATATACTCGTACGTAATCAGTCGATAATTTTGGTAATAAGTTTTGAGGGAGTAATTAAAACACCTCCCGAATTATTTTTGCGATTTAATTAACATATATTTATTTCACTTGCACACTTGCGAAAAAGATTTTCGGATTCCTGTTGATAGTATTTTCAAGTTGGATCATTTATTTACGATTCTAAATATACATACTAGCCACGATGATGATGTTGATAAGGTTTATATAATAATGCCTTGTTGTTTTATAATAATGTTCTAACAATCATCAAAGTTCATATTGTGACTATGTTTACGAAACGAAAATCTAATTAATTCACCATCAATTTTCTGTTCTGTGTATGTATGTTATGTTTGACGGATTTAGAGGTTAGGTTCCATCTATGTATAGCTAGGCTACAGATACATTGCTACGATAAATTGATGATAAAGATTTTGTAATTGTAAATTATAAAATAATAATATAGTAGTGCTTTGGTCTTTGAAATAATAATAATGTTTTTTTTTATTACTGTTGAATATTAATTAATTAAATTAGAAATAAATCTAGTTAGTTTGATTTTAACGAGAATGTTTTTTAGAAGCTTTTTTGTCGTGTTTGTAATGTGTGGTAAGGTTAAATCTTGGAACCAAAATTTCTAGTTCTAATTGAGCTACAGCATTGTGATTATGCGCACATGTATAAGTCAGGACATAATGCAATATGGTATATTTAATATCGTCCTATATATAAATGGAATTCGAAAATATTCCCTAGAATTGAAATTCGGTGGAAGAAAAAATAGAATTGGTAACATAGAAATAAACAATTGTATTTAAAACTTTAAAAATAAAGATTTTATTTATTGAACTTAAAACTAGAAAATTAAATTTTTCATTCAGTCACTAATATGTAACTATAAACAAACACTTGGGGTGCTTATCAAAGTTTGGGCGAAAATTTAAAACTTTTGTTTATGATCACATATTAGTGAAATCGAGAAACAATTTATTTTCTTTTAAACTTATATAGGTGAACCAAAAAAGCGCAAGGTTTTATTTCTTGACAAGAATTGAATTGATTTGTTTGTCATTTCAATTTGTTTCAGAATGGTTATTAGCTATGTTTGCCCCCTTATCTACGATAATATCTCGTAAACAACTCATCAAATCGTCAAATGAATATGAATTTCGTAATTTTGGGTCCAATTTTCCTTGTTTACTGAATTTCATCCAAAATGGGAACAAAAAATATTTTTCGATTTTGTGTAATTTTTTTTAAGCTACCTTAGAAATTAATTTGCAACGTAAATGGGGCCCATTTCGATAGGTAGTTTCTGAGAAATACGCTATTTTCATATAATTTTATTCGCCTTTTTATACGATTTGACACATATCATATTTGATTTTTGTCATAATTGTGAAGTCTCAAAAATTAACAGTCTTTTTTACTGTAGTCAGGGAATAGTCTGAAAAAAATCAGAGAAGTTTATAAGACAATCAATGCTCTGAAGCGATACGCTTTTGACAGTAAAATGATGTACTCAAACACACTCAAATGCAATATATTTGAGACAGTAAGTCACATTTTAATCGAAAATATCTCTGAACTAGCGTTTAATATCTCTGTTTCCCGCGACTTCATCTGCATTTATATAAAAAGCATTTATATAGCTATCCCCCGTAATTTATATAAAATATTGAATATATTTTTTCTTCTAACTTACTTTACAAATATCAATATTTAAGGCTAAAACTAAGAATTTTAACGTAATGCTAGATAACCTATAGTCTTCCTCATAAATGTGGCTATCTAACGCAAAAAAATTTTGCAAATCGGACTGGCAGTTCCAGAGAAGAGCGCGTTCAAACAAACAAACAAACAAAAAACTCTTCATCTTTATTATATTAGTATAGATTTAGTATATATAATATTACTTACAGTAACTCTTAGAACATTTCAACTAATGTTAAAAATTGCATATGATTATTTATATTTTTTACTATTTATCTAATGGTATTTTTTTCTCTGTTGTTTATGCTGGCATGACCACGGAGGAAGAGCTGATGCACCACAGCGCATCGGCCATGAGCCAAAGTACAATATTTGGCTGTTCGGCAGCGGGCCACAGTGGTATTAATCAATTGGGTGGTGTTTATGTGAATGGACGGCCGTTACCAGATAGTACCCGACAGAAAATTGTCGAGTTAGCACATTCGGGGGCACGACCATGTGATATATCACGTATTTTACAAGTGTCGAATGGTTGTGTCTCGAAAATACTTGGAAGGTAAGCAAAAAAACAAAACCATTTTTATTTCCTAACAATTGTAATGCGTAATGAGAATGATAGTAAATTAGAAAGGTATTCTTCAATTATCCCTTTTTTCTACTTAGAATATAATGTTTCCTTAAAGCCTTCTTTGTGGTGGGTCTTTCTTTCTGCTTTTTCGCTCAGATTGTGAAAGGGCGGAAAATGTGAATTAAAGTTGTTGACATCAAAGTAATTGAGTTATTCGAGTCAACTGTCATATAACTTTCATATTCATATAATATTTTTCATATAACCTGTTGAGGTAACTTTGACCATGTATTTGAACGTAAAATTTCTCACCCTTTCAGAAATTGAGCTCGAAAGCTTAGGTAAAAAATTGGAAATTCATTAAAGTTTGGGGGGAAATCATTCAATCTGACAGGACTTACAAGCAAAATGGCGTTACAATGTCAAGTGGCTTAGTATCTGTCAAGTGTCATGTAAAAATTTATATATACTTATTAGGGGCCATACAGGGGGGAGGGTATTGGTCAAAAAAATGTCACGTAACACAAGACAATTTTAACTCTTGACAGAAAATTATTTTTCAAGTTCAAATTACGCGCGTCCTGTATGAAGTACACATGGCACTTATGTTCCTAAGACCTATCTAGAAAACCAGAAATAATCCAAGTATAGTCAAACCTTATTTTATCCGTTCTCATTTTGAAAACCGTCCTAGTTATCCAGATTCATTTTGGTACATTATGGCATACGGGGGGGGTTCCCGAAAATGTTATCTAATGTTACATAGTGGAGGGGGGTGTTAAAAATGATAGAAAATAGCGTTACGTAATTTATGGATGGTCCCTTACTTAGATATTAATGTTCATTATTATTTTTGATGATATATTAACGCTTCTATTTTTTGTATTGTTATAGATATTATGAAACGGGTTCAATAAAACCACGTGCTATTGGTGGCTCGAAGCCTCGTGTTGCTACAACACCTGTTGTGAATAAGATTGCTGATTATAAACGTGAATGTCCATCAATATTCGCGTGGGAGATTCGTGATCGATTATTATCTGAAGGCGTTTGTAATAATGATAATATTCCAAGTGTAAGTAGCTATTTAATTTTCATATATTTTATATCTAATTTTTATTTCTATGCTCGAAAAGTATTTTAAATACTTTTGTAAATGTTTGTGAAAAGCGTTTTAGAAAAAACATTTTTTTTAAAAGTAAAACAAATTGAGAAAGCAACATTTGATCGTACTATTTGTAATTTATAGTTTGTGGCCATGTGAAGCTTAGTCGAGTTTTTTGAATACGCGTACGAATATATTATAAATACTAAACGACAAATTGGTGTTTAGTGCGTAATTGATAAATGATTCATACCTTTTTTAACGGTTATTTAGTTTTTTGACATCTATGAGAGCTGTATAAGGCTTGCAAGCAATCAATTTCTATCTGTTTTTCGTTTTGTTATCAGTTATATTTCGATTGGGTCGCAGATCAGTGTAGTTACCTATATTTACTTACATGTCCATACCTGCTGCAACGTAGTCAGGACCGGAAATGAATAGGCACTACTACCCAGGCATATATATTCTTTATATTATAAACTATAAGTTTAAAAAAAATTCGCTTAGATGGGTGAAGGATAGAAAAAAAATTAATTTAATTAAAAATAGCCATGATAACATTTTGATAGGCAATGTGGTTAACAGATGGGTTAAGGTCGATCTCTGTTCGGCTCCTGTATTATCACCCAACTCTCCTATAGAGATCTTGTCAATTGCACATTCAAATAACATACAACTTGAAATGAAATGTCATTCATTCTAAAAAATTATTTCATTTTGTATGTTCCCACAATCTTAATAAAGTCATATTTTTATACATCTACACATCATCTGTAAAGGTAAACTTAACAATGCATACAGTGACAATGAACGCAGTATTTAAGCAATTAACCCAGTGAGTTGTTATTTTACTTGTTTTGAGATTATTTCATTTTGAATTGTACCATTTTTCCTTAAAATTAAAACGAACAATACAAATCGGGAAGAAACGGATTCTACTTCTTTTGGAACCTTGTAAGAAGTACACGTTTATTTTGAAGTATTTCTTACTGTAAAATATTTAGCAATTGGTCTAATAATAAATATATTATTCAATTGCTATAATATAAATTACATAAAAAGACCCATTCCAAACCATTCTTACATATAAGTACCTCTATCAATGTGTATAACATCTCCCCAAGGGTTTTTTTGTTGTTGTTGTTAAAAATGTCTCATAAAAATGTTACAAAATATTGTGGTATCATCGATAAATAGACACATGTTACATGTCACCAGAAATACTACAACTATTGTGCCGATAGGCAAGACATATAAGCTTAGCTTTTATATATATACTCCTCTCCTAAATAAATATTTACATTAAATGACTATATTTTTACAAATAAATAGATAATAAAAGTAGTGGCCACAAAAATAATAAAAAGTAAAATAAATAATAAACGTTGGTTTTATTTAATAATAAATGTTTCCAAATCGAAATTTAATTGTATCTACTATAAATATTTATTTTTATTTGTACAAATGGCTTTAAAAAAAACTATTTAAAGGTTTAAATACCTACTCAAACTCTAGCACGACTCTATTTAAATAATTTTAATAGTCTTAATAGGCAGTTTTTTAAAATCACTTTTAAAAATTGAGTAACTTAGAAAATGTTTTTCATAATAACTCAACCTTTTTCTGCAAATGTTCATTAGCCTTAGTTGATGTCATTAAAGTTTCTTTCTCCTTGTCTTTCTAGTCGGATTAAATTGTCAGGATAGGCAATTGGCGGCGGCGTCTAGAGCTCGTATAGACACATACATAAAAATTACACACACAATAAAGCGAAAAGGGAACACACAAAATAGAGGAAATCATGATTTTCTCTCTACATATTAGTCAATTCATGAAATGTATCATAAAGTGTTCAAGAAATGTAGAAAATAAATTACTAAAATTACTAAAATTTGTTACCCGATCATATTTACTGTAAATTTCATCCTTATGTAGCTACAATCAACGTTTAATCTGAATTATAAAAATTAAGAATGAAATGCTTAAATAAACTTATAAAGTAACCATTAAAAGTTTTGAATGATATAGTACGCTAATTTAGTAAATTTTAACCACATTAATATATTTAATTAGAAACATAAAAATGGTTAACTGTGGTCATCGTTAAAGCATAGGCTAATACTATCGCGGACTTTTCTGAATGCCTTTTTAAGACTTACAATTCTTTTATTTGTCAGTATAAACTATTGAAGCGCCTTTTTACGACTTGATTACAAACATTTCTTTGAATTTAACATGAATGTGTACATATACACTTAAACCTTTCCGAAGAAGTTCTCTAAATGATGGTAAAACCAACTGAACTTCTGTCTGCAACTAAAGTCACCTAAGGGGTAGTCCCAGGGGTAGATTGTCTAGAGAGTATACTGGATCTATCAAAACGTAACAATGTTAAATTGATCTAGATACCAAGTCACAGTGGTTTCGAAGGAAACGAAAAATCTGATTCTTTAGCAAAGAAGGGATGAACGTTTATCACCGTATTCACTGAGAAAATATACCGCAAAAAAAAATCAGGAAAATACATTTACGTACTAAACCTGAACAGGATACAATTTCGAAAGGTTACCGGATCCATCACCGGATATTATCACCTATAAAAGCATCTGTACACAATACGACTTCACAATGGATCCATTATGTGCAGACAATGCGACGAGGAGAAGGGAAAATCCGGCCGCATCATCTATTACTGCGAATCTCTCGATTACAGCAGATACAAGATGTTAGATGCATCTCACCATGGGATATGAACCTTCAGGAAAACTTCATAAGCAAACTTCTGGTCATTACCATGATTTGGGAGAAGCAAATTCCGTCAGACTGAAGTACAAGAGAGAGCACAATGGCCCATTAGATCGAAGTGCTATACTTTTTAAACCCCAAGATGTATCTATCTATCTATCTGTCTACCAGAGATGTTATGGTAGTGGAATGCATATGATCTCTCACTATCTTGATGTCAATGTATAATAAATTTCGAAGTACAATACTTGTTAAACCCCAAGATAAAACTGCATCAAAGTCCATTGTGTAGTTTATTAGAAGGAACCGAACAAACTGACAGACCCGGATAGCAATTTTGTTATATACTATGTATTTATTAAAAATAAATAGAACAATTTTGCACTCAAAAATATGCCTAATTAGATTTTAATAATCATGATTTTTATGGATAATTAAATATCAAATTAAAAAAATACCTAGAAATATAATTACATAAATGACGTCACTTCATAGCATAAATTTATTACTTACAAGTTTTGTACAAGTGTACCTCAAATATTCAATATTTGTATTTATAAACAATCCAATAATATGTTAAAGTGTAATTTTAGTATTTCATTCATTGATTGATTTGAAGTGTGTTCACCATGGTCGGTGTACATGTTCTTGAAACTTTTTGATAAAAGGCCGTTAAATTAAGATACAATTTGTATTGCCAACTGTCAATAAACAACAGTAACATACAAACTATTGAAAACAGAAATTATGTATATAAAGGAGGGACGCTTTATATGTATGGAGTGTATTACTTAACTCGTCAATTGTATTTAATTTT
This sequence comes from Nineta flava, assembly GCA_963920215.1. Lineage (NCBI taxonomy): Eukaryota > Metazoa > Arthropoda > Insecta > Neuroptera > Chrysopidae > Nineta > Nineta flava. The sequence goes on along the minus strand of OY986042.1, from coordinate 50,953,897 downwards.
GATATGTTATAAAAGTTAGTCAGTGAAAAATTGTCTACAGGGTGGAATACAGATCCCTACACATGGTTACAAAATTAGCGCTCATTTAAAAAAATATTTATAATTGGTTTGTGCCCTATTCATTCAGTTTTCGAAAAGAATGCTTCAGTTAATAGTTGTTCATTGTAAATATACTAGTAACTTTTATTCGAAATAGTATTCCAAAAACCGTTACTTTTCTGTCTCATAGTACCAAATAATTCGTATGCCAGTAGTACACTCTCGGCAAGGCACGGCGAGACGTAACAAGTGCGACATTGTCCTCGCAGCGCTCGATCTGTCTCGTGTCGATTCGTTTCGCCTAGGAAGCGTTCCATATTGAGTGGGCTTTAACCACGAGTCAAAGGAAGTGAGTGACAAGTGCGAGAGTGCTAAGTACACTCTCGTCTACACTCGGAACATATTTGGAACATATTATTGGATTGGTATTTATTGAAATAGTTACGTTATTTGACGTTAATCCATTATAATTATTAAATAAAACAAATATTTGTGATTTTCGTACGAATACTTTTATTTTAATTATAGTTTCGGAAACACAATTCCTTTTTCGAAAATCTCACTTATTTGTTTGATTTAAGAATTAAATTGGATTGGCTTATCAGGTAAAATAACACATTTCTTTACAACTAAAATACATAGAACATACAAGTTTTGTTTTCGATGCGGAAAATCGAAATTGACATTTTTCCGAATCTTTATGTTTTGAGGTATCCTGATACCAAACTCATGTATGGCCATTTGAGGGTCCGGGTATGTGTATGTATGTGTTTCTGGATTGATGTATGTCTGAGAACAAGATTTCTCAAGAATGCAGATAGCGAGAGAAATGTAGCGTTTTGGCGGAAATAGCTACACCGGAAATGACTTTTTATTCTTAATGTTTTTAAGTTTTTTTTTAAATATTTCTAAAACGATGTCATCGCTTGCTTTTATACCATGATTAAACTTCTTAAGACCTAAATTTTCATGTACTTCACGTAGCAGAGGTTGAAAATTTAAAACTGAGGATGCAAAATCCAAATTTTGATTGATATCCACAAACCGGAAGTAGCACTTTACTCTTTGTGTTTTTTTTTAAAATAATTTTTATAGACTTATATGTAAATTTAAGAACCATATATTTTTATTTTAAAGCCATTTGTTAAAACTCTGTATTAGAGATCTAGTGAATGTTTCAAATATTTACAAATCGAAATCAAGATTACAGCATAGGAAAGGTCACTCTGTAAATTGCCTATACCATGAAAGTAAAATTGTGTAGTATGTTAGAAAGTTTTATAGTAGAAACTAACTATATTTAGTATATTTAGTAGCAATTGGCAACAAATACACTGAAGGGGAAAAAACCGTATTGAATGCTATATATATATATATATATATATATATATATATATATATATATATATATGTGTATATGTATATATATACAAGACCACTTGAATACTTACAAACTTGTCTCAATTACATGGAGAGTACATCTGTTATCTAATGTGTATGATAACAATACTTATACATTATTTTATGTAATATATTATGTATAAATGTTGTAAGTATATTGATGCTATAATTACATATTACATAATCATGTTTATGTTACATATATATTTGTATCTGTAGTTGTATAACTGTAAGGTTAAAAGAACTCCACTCCTCTGTCAGTGCTTATTTATACTTAATTTAATGACCCTAAAGGCAGTCAAGTTAATTTTATTTCTGGTTGGATTCAATTACTTTTATTTTTATTTTTACTTACATGTAAGTATGTTAAGGGTAGGGGGATTGAAATTATCATCGAAAAATTATTATTAATTTTTTATTTGTCATAAACAAAATAAATGTCATTTGTTCTAAATTAAATCGCTAATCTAAATCTTTTGAGCGATAAAATAGGAATGGAAAGAATCTTGTAATTGTAGCAAACTTTGACGCTTTTGAAGTTTTTAATAAAAATCATAAAAAGAATGAGAAAACAAAATTGTCAAATAAGAGCTACGTAGACTAAGCGATTTATAGACTAAACAATTTTCTCATAGGAAAGAATCACAATATTTTTATACAGAATGGGGAAAAAGTAATGCAACATGGCTATATTTTTGTTATTAATAATTATACAATGATAATTACAAGGATAGACGCTAGCTTACAAAACAATAACAATTTTAATAGCAAAAAATAAACGAAGTTTTAATAAATGTACTATGAACCATAAAAGTTGCACGCATTTTTCAAATTAATTTGTGCTTTATTCTTTTGGAATTCGAAAAAATGATTCGAATGAAAGTTGTTCATTAGAAATATACCAACAATTTTCATTCGAAAATTTTCCCCCAAAATCGAAAAGTTACAAATCAACTAAAAAACTGTCGAAAAATGACTTTGCTACTTTTGTGGTCCGTGGTATATCAAGATAGTGGGATATTATACACATCACATGTATTTATAGTCTCGTTGTAGCTTAGTTGAAAGAGCTTTGATTCGAAAAGCCAAAAAGCCAGTATATTCAGTATAGAATCGACTTTGTAGGGATTGAAAATATAGATCGTAGAAAAAAATTGTTGGCATAGGTGTTTGCAAAATGCCCTAATTAGTACATATCCGCATATCCGTTCACTCGTCAACACGGTAACTCAGAAACGAAAAGAGATAACAAGCTGAAACTTTGTGTGGGTGTTCTACAGCTAAAAAGTAAGACAAAAAATTTTGCTTGAGCCAAATGAGCAAAACTATCCATTTTGAAATCGTAAAAGATAGAACAAAAATTTAATGACAAAAAATGTATTGTAAATTTTTATTTTCACTTGTTTTAAATCAAATATTAATTTCGAAGAATGTTTTCATATTTTGTAAGTTTATAGAACTAATATAAAATACTATTTATTTCTATAATATATATATATATATATATATATATATATATATATATATATATATATATATATATATATATATATATGTATATATAAATTTATATATATATATATATATATATATATATATATATATATATAATATGATTATATTATATATATATATATATATATATATATAATTGTTTTGATTGATCGGGTATTGAATTATATATAGCACATATAAATACGTATTTTTGTCGACTATATTTATAAAATGTTCGTATGTTCATCCGTGTTCGTGTGTGTTTGTGAGCATTTAAAAATGTCACTTGAATTGTGTGTTTCCAATCAGGATATAATAAATTACAACAGAAGTTTAAAACAATCAAATTCAGTAATAACAAGTTTTGTTCAATACTAGTTCAGAATTTTTTTTTCATTGAATGAATCATTTAGTTTTGTGAGTATTATATCATGTATATATTGATTGTAATATCAAACAATATTATTCAAGTATATGTATAGTACACACACATCATACTCGTTTATATATATATATATATACCCAACTCTATATTCAATCTCATCATTATATGGATGGGAGTCGATCGATTTCAGATAATAGGAAGTTGGTTTTAAAGTCATTTATCGTTTATGATCTCAGTGAAGAGCGACCTGGAAACCGGGTTAATTATACCTCATAAACAATAATATATCCTATATTATGAATACTTTGAAATATATTACTACTTACTCATATTTATTCGCATATTAATTTCGCTAGTCAGTCATATTCGATCAAGAACAGTCATATTAATGCTGTTATTTACATTAAAAATACATCGTTAATTTTGTATCATTTCTTAACGAATATTATAAAATCTAGACTATAATAAAATCTGTAAATTTGTTATAAAAATTTGTTTTTTTTTTGACGATTTTGTTTACAAAGGAATATATGACCCAGCAATTACATTTTCCCTAGCTAAAACACAAATTTTAAAGTAGAATATATGTTGTTGAGTTGACTGGCAAGACTAATATATTAGAATAGAAATAATCTGTATTTGCAATAAACCTTACAGTGGTTGGTAACAATAACATAAAATAATATATCAAATAAAGTTAAATAATGACCATAATACAATACATAAAATAAAAAGTATACAATAAGTTGCTAGATGAACTGTGATTAACAGGTTAACAAATGGAAATCAAATAGGTATTACGTTAGCCAACTCAATAACCAAACCGTTAAAATTAGAATTAAAATTAAAAATTAAATTATTAAAATTAAAAGCAAAGTGCTAAGAGCATGGTTGAGAGAGAGAGGACTGGTTAGGAATTAATTTTCGAGGTCTACTCGTTTAATACGAAGCTTTTTATTTTCAAAGCACTACTTACGTAATAAAACATATTGTTTATTTTTCCATATGTTAGGTCCTTTAATATATCTATTAATTGTGTATTCGGGTCTTTATCTTTTTGAAGATATTAATCGAGGTAGAGTTTTCTGTAATAGGTATTTATTGGACATTCTAACATGAAGTGGAATGTTGTTTCATGTACTCTCAGGCAACACAGTTCGCACAGATCTAGCTGATTTATTTTGTAATTGGAGTTATTAACTGTAAGTTTGATCATATAGCCACCCGTTACCCTGAGCTGGCTTATCAGCTTAATTTTATTGAAATTCATTTTGTATTTCAAGTACTCCTGAGTTCCTTCCAACGAGATAATATATTGATATATGGGACTGTAACTTGATTGTAGTATTTTTTCTTTATCTTTCAACGAAAGATGTTTACGGTATCGTTCTATTAGTGTTTCAAATTTTTCCTCTATTAGTGTGGAATTTTGATAATCCCATAGATCATTGGCTAGTGTTTCACGAGGCACGAGGCGAGGCGAGGTTTTGGTATCACCTTGCCTCGCCTCGCTTTTTTGAATATCAACCTCGCCTCGCCTCGCCTCGCCTCGACCGAGGCAGAATGTTGGCTGAGGCGAGGCGAGGGAAAATTTTTACTAACTGTAACTTATTTTGCATGAATGTACATAATATGGTAAAAAAAACTTATATATATATATATGTATATAAATTTTAGAGACGATGACTTTCGACATCTACTAGGTAGGATCACTGGACATTTAAAAAAAAAAAAAAAAAAATATTTGCCAAATAATCTATCTAATGCTTCATGTATCACTATATTATTTTTTTTTTAAATTTACTTTTTTAAATTTGCCTCGGCCGAGGCAAATTCCTCGCCTTGGCCGAGGCGAGGTTTTTGGGACAATATATCTCGCCTCGGTTAGTAACGAGGATTAACATTTTGAACCTCGCCTCGCCTCGCCTCATGCCTCGTAACCGAGGGCCGAGGAGAGCACTATCATTGGCCCCCAGTGTATACAAAGTATCCCTGAGTTGACTTACCCAGTTTTGCTCAATAAGCGTGCTACCATTACGGTCTAGTATTACTAGTCTATTATAACAGGTTTTAACCATTCGGGTGTCATCCATCTTCAAAACTTTTATCCACCATGTGATTATTCTTTTAAATGCTAGCATCCCAATATGGTCAATTCCTGATTCCCCCCTTATAATATATCCAGGCGTACTATGTGTCCATTTAAATTCTACTTTGAAAAAATTATTTGTAACTCGGTCCAGTGCTTCTAAGTATCTAATGCTCCATGTTTCAGCCTCATATAACAATGTTGCGTTCACAGTGCTCTCCAAAATTTTTATTCGCGCATCCCAGCTCTGCAATTTAGATTTAGTCATGATATCTCTGACGGTATTGACAGCTATATTTGCTTTTTTTATTGCATTTTCTGATGCTTTTAGAAAGATTCCCGAGGAAGAGAAGAGAATGCCAAGGTAGCAATATTTGTTGACAATTTCGATTGGTTGATTTTCAACTGTAAACTTAGCCAAGCGGCTCAATTTACCAGCTCTTCTGAAAACAACTATCTGTTCTGACAAGACTAATATATTAAGGTTCGACAATGTATGAGGTTTATCAATAAACCACAATTGTTTACATGCGATAGAGGTATGCTATTTTGTTACGTGATCTAACAATTTTGAGGGGGGGGGGGTTGTTGAATACTTTCAGCACCGAGATAATATCTAACAAAATTTCAAATAAAATGAACTATAAAACTGATTGATTGTTAAATATTTCTGATTAAGCCTAGTAGCGTGTGAGTGTGTAACAAAAGATTGGTGAGAGGATGAGGTAGTAGAGCACTAGACTGATACGTGATTATTAATTGTTTATAGTTCTGTGATTTTAAAAACTTTATTGGTTTAAAACAAGTAGGACTGTTGGGGGAAAGGCTATATGGAAAGTTCATGGGGCGCTTTACGTAGCACCTAAAATGTTAATGTATTTTATAATCACAGGTATTATAATAAATGTTTTATGACTTTTTCAATCGTAGTCACAGAAGCATATATTCAATACACAACAAAATATACATAATATCAATTATTTAAAATGGTGTTTTAAAATGGATGATAGCTGCAATATATAATATAGTAGTCAAACACAGAATACAAAACAACTAAGCAAAAAAAAACGACTAACTCATACCGTCGCGGCGGTGGTGAACAAAAAATATATATCTATGAACAAAAAATAGTAAATTTAAAAAAATTATTCAAATAAAAGTTCATTATGTATAAAAAAAAAAAAAACAGCGAATAAAAAAATATGACAACAAAATATTCATGGCATTACATTAATTTGGTATAAAACTGTTTTGTATGTAAAAAATCTGATGTGAAACACTCTCACAATCTCTGTATGCAGAGTTTAACAAATAGGTTATATCATTTAGGTTCAACATTAAAGTAGAAGATATACACACATAGTATAAAATAAAGCCCCCCAGCCGCGTCTGTCTGTCTGTTCACGATTTATTCAAAAACTACTGCACTGATTTTCTTGCTGTTTTCACCAATGGATAGAGTGGTTCTCGAGGGAGGTTTTAGTATATAATTTGTCAAGTTTTTGCATTAGTCCTTACATATTATAAAAAAAGGTATAGTTGTATAATTTATTGATGTATAGGTGTATAATTTATCAATGCATAGTAACAGATGTTCGTTGCTTAGGTTCTGCGTGTTATACATTGTCTGCCAGGAGTGGGGATATAGACATTTTGACTGTTATTTATGTAAGCATTCAACAGACAGCAGTCTGCATAAAGTGACTGATATGTAACAGTGGATCAAATATTAATACAGTCGATTGTTCATATGCAGACGTATAGGTGTATAATTTATCAGTCCTTGACGGGAGAAAATATTATATTACTTGGTTATAAGGGCGTTACAAAATTTTTGCGGGTGAAGCCGCGACGGTTAATGCTAGTTTTCTATAAAGATGGAATTAGAAAGAAAATATATGTAAATTATTGAGCTTGATTTATTTTGTTTACGAAGAAATGATTAAAAGTTGTTCAAATTTTTGTCATGAATAATTATGTTATTTCAATTTTCTATATCGCACTGTTTTTAAAAAAAATATCCAAACGCCAAAAAAAAAAGGCCAGAAAAACGTGGCAAAAAATGCCACTTCTATGTATGCAGATTTCAATCAATTTTGCTCACCAGTAAACTCTTCTTACTAGCTAAATTAGAGATGTGACAATTATGTGAAAATATAGGTCTTAAAATGTGTTATCATGGTACAATTTTAAAAAACAAAATCGTCGAAAAATTTTCAAAAAACTCAAAAACATTAAGAATAAAAGGTAATAATTCAATAAAACAAATATTTCAGATTTTCGTAACAATAATTTTATTTTGGCTAGTTTCGAAACACAGTGCCTTCATTAGGAAATATACAAATTTTAACAAAAAGTTAAACATATTTAGGTCCTTATATAAAATTACATAATAAAACATGTATGTATGAATGAAAATAAAGAAATATTGATAAAAGCAAAATAATATAAAAATTCCATAAATGGTTAGCTGAAATAAAAATAAGGTTACAATTGTAAAAAATTTTAATATTGTGTGTATTCTGGACCGATCGTATCAGCAAATCTCAAAACGTATAGATTGGGTAAAATCTTAATATCGAACGAAAACAATACCTCTATATTTTACGTATATAGAAAGACGGAAACAAAATATATGTAGGTATATACATATAAAATTTTTTGTTTTAATGATAAATTTTGATAATTTTTTTCAAATAATTTTTTTTTATATTCATATTTTTTATTAAATGTAATAATAATTGATTTATTCATAACATTTAATATGAAATTCATTTTGTTTTCCTAATCTATTTTGAATAAGCAATACCATTCCATGTAATTAGACTGCGGAAACCTCTATATACAGGATGCTTAGTACCCGGTGTGAAAACCAACAAGGAAGATGAAAGAGGTAATCATTTCAATCCATAATAGTACTACAAAAGTAGCGGTTATTTTTCGAAATTTCGTGTTTGATTTGGGCCTTATTTATTCGGTTAGTTGTTCGTTATAAACATACTAACAACTCTTATTCGAAACATTTTCCCAAAAACCGAATGAATAAGACACAAATCATCTAAAAAATTGAGAAAAGTGAGCACTTTTGTGGCTCAAAATGCCATATTTATTGTATTGTCATGACGATTATATACGTATGCAAAGTTTTATGAAAATCAGTTCAGTCAAAGAATATTGTAAGATTTGAAGTATATAACGTGAAGCTGAATTAAATATTTAAAGATAGAAAATAGGAATGAAATCCACTATCAATCGAACGTTATAAACATAGTTATAATCTATGTATAAAATAAACAATAAATAAAATTCTTAGAACAGCTAATGAAAACAATTGGATATTTATTATTAAATTTAGACATAAAATGATATTATTATTATGATGATAATTCATAGAAATTACTATATATATACATACATCTATATAACTCTATATTATATAACATGTACATATAATATAATCTAAATCAGTTAGTTATATACATAATATATTGTTAAATTTAATTACATTTAAACTAAATAATAATATATAATGTCTATATATACATCATACAACAAAGACTATAGATAGTATGATGTAAAGAAACAAATTGTATCTATAGTTAGTTACCCATTATTGTTATAAAGAAGATATACCATACTTACATACAAGAACGAATACTACTGAAGACTGACTATATCTATAGTTATTATTTAAATGATGATGTATTTTATGTTAAGTAATTATCGATTAGACATGAATATATCATATATTCTACAAGATTCCGTTGTCAAATTATATACAATAAATACTACATAAATCATAAAAATCAGTTTTCTTTTTAATCTGAAAGGAAAAAATATATATACAGGATATCTTATTTTATACAATGCACCTGAATATTTTTTAAGGAAGCAATTTCGCAGAAAATGACGCGGATAAAAGATATTTCATTCGCGGACATCACTTGGTGGTCTTGATTTTCACCTTGATCTTGGCCTTCACGGTTATTTGAAGTGTCACGGTTATTGATAGTGTCTTTCAAATTGGAACTTAAATATATTTTTTTATAGAATCGGGTAGCTGAGGAAAAAATGACATAAAAACTGAGTAATCAAGTCTATTTTGGTGAAACATAAGATGTCCCCTGTCGAGCAAAACAATTTCTAACCGTGTAATTTTTTACAAAAAACGCTTCCGACAAGAAATATTCAAGTGAGTTAGTTGTTTAAAATAAGCACCCTGTAATTTATGTTAGGTTTTTAATCAAAATTTCTATAAAATTAAAAACATATAGAAATGAGTTTTTGGAGAATGCTATCTAAAGTCATACAAGGGTCCAAAAAAAAAAAGATACGTGCTTGTCATAAGTACAAGTTTGCAAACACTAATTTTATTATATTTATCGGGATTAGTTTTTGTATATACCAAAGGAATACAATATTCTTGACGATCAGAGAGTTCTACGTACGCGGATTCCTAAACAAAAACTATTTACAATGAGTATAATACAAAATTGTATGAGTACTTACTGGAATATAGATTTTGTTTTCATTTAGAAATGTAAGTTACATGTACAGTGGATTGCCATAAATCCTGACAAAGATGACGACCAGAATTTGTTTTTAATTATCGAATGAGAATTTTATGGCCACAGAGGAAAAAACGAGAAATGTGTGGTCACATTAATCACATTAATTGGTGTGGTCACACCAATAATCAATAATACACCTCACTGTTTTATTGCTCTGTGGCCAATTCTCATTTGATTACTATTTAAAATTCTAGCCGCTATCTTCGCTCGGGTTAGTAGCATTAGTAATAGTAACGAAAGGTAGGTCAAAACCTGGCAACATTTTAAACCGATCTCTAAAGGACTAGGAGTTTATATGCAGACTAGGAATTGGTAGGTTGTGTACGCTTGCTGCTGACTGATAAAAACTGATAGTGTCGATATTCATCTGGAGTTTGTGAAAGGAAACTTAACCATCGCATTAATATTTTTTAAATTTTTCTAATTGATAAATTTCCATCGTAGGGATTTGAACCAGCAACCCAGATGCGAGCAGTGCTTTTAACAGCTCGGCCACTCGGGCTTGTTTCGTCAGGGTTTAAGGGAACTCACTGTACATAGGTATGATCATGTACTGTATACATACATCTGAATTGAATTCATTCTCATTGATGACAAATCAATTCAATCCACTTACATAGTCATCAGTATAAGAGTTTCAGATCAATTCAATATCGTTATACCATCATTAAAGGAAAATACTACTTACTATATACTATACGTATAGCATACCTATAGTAGTCTAGTATAGTAGTTACTACAAAACAAACAAATCAACTATATGTATATATTAATAAGTTTGGTTATATTTGTTTTTTACATAAAATTAATCATAAGTTAGAAATCATGTTAAGGGCGTTCATGTTCTACATTTAGTACATCAAAAAATTATATATAATTTAATATAGTACATTCATAAAATTATACAAAATTAAATTTACCAATTTTTGTGAAAATTAAAATTCATAATTTTAATAAATTTTAATAAAATTTTCATAATTTTAATAAATTTTTTTGAATTGTATTTTTGTAAACTAGCATCTATTTATCCATTGTTAGTATGGTGGCCTTTCGGTTATATTATACCAACGGAAAATTCACTTCTAGGATATGTAACTGGTATTCCAGGCCAACGCTCTGTCACTAAGCTACCTGAAATGTTGCACAAAGCTTTCCAGGATTCAAAGACTGGCCTGTTGTTGTGCATTACTGGATCCATGAGAATTTCATCCACAGTTACCATGAAAATCATACTAGGGCCAATTCCGCTAAGCGTTGTAATAATAGCTAAATAGCGCCTATAGACTGTCTTGCAATAATAACTGGATATAGGATATTCGATGCATCTCTCTCCGAAAATATGAACCTTCAGGAAGGCTTGATAAGCAAGCTCCTGGTTATGGCCAAGATATGGTAGAAGCGAATCTCGTCAGACTGAAGTAGAAGGGGGAGCACAATGGACCATGAGATCGAAGTGCTATACTTTTTAAACCCCAAGATGTATCTATCTATCTATCTATCTATCTATCTATCTATCTATCTATCTATCTATCTATCTATCTATCTATCTATCTATCTATCAATCTATCTATCTATCTATCTATCTATCTATCTATCTATCTATTTACCTGAGATGTTATGGTAGTGGAATGCATATGATTTCTCACTATCTTGATATCAATGTGTAATAAATTTGTTTATTTACTGTTTACATGACCGTGTAACGGCTGTCTGTCTGTCAAGACGATAACTCAAAAAAGAATAGTTATGACTAGCTGCAATTTTGTGTGTGTCGTCTAGAGCCAAAAAATAAGGGCAAGTTCGAGAATGGATAAAATGGGCAAAACTGTCCATCGTTGAAACCGTAAGAGATAAAGTGACAAAAATGTAAAGACAAAAAATGTTCTTTTTTTAAAAATAAACAACTTTTGTTATACAGGTTTTTGCATAAATTCAGATTATATCGGATATTTAAGCAATTAATTCAGTTAGTTGTTATCTTCACTTGTTTAAATTATTTTTCTGTAAACTAGAGTCTATTTATTCATTGTTAGTTTGATTGCCTTTCGGTTATATTATACCAACGGAAATGACTAGGGCTTACTTAGTTCGACATTTAAGTAATATATCTGAACATTGATAACATTATTTTCATATCAAGCATTTGATGTCAGAAGAATGTATTTAATAAACATGTTTTTTTCAGTATACTTGTATAACTGGTTTTAGCTTTAAAAAACAAATAATTTCAATTATAGTGATTAAAATAATTAATTAATAATTATAAATTTCGATAAATTTATTTTTGTAATTCATTTAAATCAACATTAATTCAATGAATATTTTAAGACAATATTTGTCACAGTGTTTAATTTATTAATATAGTCATTACATGTTTAAATATAAAAAATTATATTTTCTTACAAGACTAAATTTGATATTGAACTGTTGATTACCTTTTCAATTGATCGATAAAAATTTTTGAGGAAAGATAAAAATGATATTAAACTTGCCAAATATCAAAGATTACAAGTTTGATCTAATATCAAGTCTCATGAATGAACATCATAAATTTGTACCATATGTATGGAATAGTTGGTTCTACACGACGCTTCCACCAAAATTATATTGGAAATGATATACATATTTCTTTCTACCCAACGATGTGACAGTTTTATGCAGTTCGATGTGACAATACGCAGGAGCACCGCCTTAAGCAAATAGAACATAAATAACAGCTTCTCTTTTGGAAATAGAACATAAATAACATGTATCTTATTAATTTTCATGGTGACTTGAGACCCCTATTGTGTCTACGAACACATATATAAATAAATATATTTTCCATGTATTTTTAAACTCTTTAGAAGTCACAATTTTAGTCCGCTCAAAATAAAATTTCGTACATCTTATGCTTTCGGTATTTAAAAGGTCAAGTCCATTAATTGGTATAATCGGTCAAGGGGAAACAGGGGCTTTAAGATAGAAGAAAGCCTAAAATATATATTCTATAGAATATATCTCTTAATATTTAAAAAAAACGAAAAATTTATAAGAAGTAAAGTTGTAGGAAATAAACTTGATTTTAATTTATTCACCTGATAATTTCTTCTAAAACTGTAATATATATTTAGGATTTTAATTTACAATCTTATTTTCTATAACTTTACTTCTTATACAATTTCCGATTTTTCCAATATTAAGAGGGATATGCAAAATATTTTTCCCCCTTTTTTAAGAAATATTACTAAAAGTTCTTATAGAGTTTATATTTTATCCCTGTCTTTGAAAATGGAAATTTAAATGTAATATCACTACAGATATATATAATTTTGGACTATGAAGCCATCTCACTATAAAGCCATCTTTATAAGCACATGATGTTACAACACTATAAAGTAAATAACAGGGCATCTCACATTTAAATTCGGAAAATTGAACAGGCAATAGATCTCCCATAAATAAAAAGACAAATTTTACATGAATTTGAATGTTTTGAAGATTAGAACGTTTTCGAGATACAGTTTTTAAATTTAATTAGTTAGTAAAGATATTACGAGTTAATTAGTTAAAACAACCGATTGTATAAAGTGAGTCATGAAAGTAATTAGTGAAAACTTTACTAATTACTTGTAAAAAATACTAATTATAAAGTGAATTACAGCTTCACTAAGACAATAAGTGCAAATATCACTATGTAATAAGTTAAAACAACTTTTAAATTAGTATAAATAATATTAAAGAGAACTCTAGGATTTTTCGAAATAAATTTCGATTTTTGCCCCAATTTCTTAGATCAAAATTTTTTGTATTTTATAAATACGTGTACAGACCGTCACCAAATTAGCAACAAGTAACATCTCCTCGGAGAATAATTACAATTAGCTAATTCATACTGATGATGACTACTTTGTAGTCGAAATACGTATTTATAAAATACAAAAAATTTTTATCTAAGAAATTGGGGCAAAAATCGAAATTTATTTATAAGTTAGTGTAAATCTGAGCCACTTGAGCAACTAGTACAATTTTATTAATTAATTGTCAAAAATACTAATTACAAAGTGAATAACAGTTTCACTTCAACAATTAGTGAAAATGTCACTAGCTTATTAGTGAAAACAACTAACTATATAGTGAAAATCTGAGCACACAGAGTAACAAGTGCAATTTTACTAATTTGTTGTTAAAAACATTGATGGTTAAGTGACGCAATTAGTGAAATTTTCACTAAAGCTTCACTCACGCAATTAGTGAAATTTTCACTATTTCATGTTTAGAGAGTCGAATACAGCGTTTTCATTGGCTTATCTCAAAAACTGAAGCTTGAAAACATCCAAGTTCATATCCACTTTTCTTCTTATTTTTAGGAACTCTTTGGTTTATTCAATTTTTCGGATTAAAATCTGATATATCTTGTATATAAAAATTCTGCGAATCACTTCACGTATATTTTGCGTTCAAATGTTTATAATAAAAAAAAATTAGTCAAGTACCTACCCAATTTTGTTATTTAGAAATATCGAACACTTGTTTTTTATTGCTGATGTTTGAAAGATTTTATTTGATCACATAAAATTGAACAAAAATTATGGTACGTGCTTTCAATAGTCAAATAATTTGTGTAGTATTGTTGAAATGTGCTTTTATCCACAAATTTATTTAGAAAGGAAATAACATTTACAATACAATATATAAAATACTTGATGATAGCAAAAATTTTGAGGAAAATTCAATTAAGTTTGTTTGTTCTACTTTAACTTCTTACTACTTAGGTTGTAGATCTTTAAAGAATGTTGTGTTTATCTATGGTTTATATTTGTGGTGGTTGTGCTGACTTGAAATTGAAAAATTAACTCTGTAATAGCTACGCTGAAAGAATTTTTAATATTCGGCAGAAAAAAAGCGTATTTCGAGTATAAATTGGTGTAAAGAAATGGTATTGAATACATAAAATATTAAATTTAAAATCAATAGTCCAATGTTTTGGGATATTGATGACGCCACCATGTTCAAAAAATCAATTTTTGGGTTTCACAGTGAGTTTTGATCCAATTTAAATGAAGTTTTTTTAACCTTTTTTTGACATTAAATGCTAGATATGAAAAACCATACATATATAGGACGGGAATCGAGCCCACGACCTGTACTATTCTACACCAGCGCTCTAAGCCACCTGAGTTGTTATGGTAGTGATATGCATATGATCTCTCACTATCTTGATATCAATGTATTATTTATTTGTTTATTTTACTATTTACATATTTTTAATTGTTTTAAACTAGCGTCTATTTATTTCCATTGTTAGTATGGCTGTGACTAGCGTTAAAGTGACTAGCGTTTACTTAATTTGACATGTAAGTAATATGCCTCAACATTGATAACTTTCTTTACTCATCAAATGCTTGATCCTATATGATTTTTGTGTGTATGGTTTTTCATATCAAGCATTTGATGTCAAAGAATGTTGTCAATGTTCAGACATATTACTTAAATGACAAATTAACAAGTCACTTCCTTTGGTATAATATAACCGAAACGCAACCGTACTAACATAGACAATAGTTTACAAACAAAAAATTTAAAAAAATGCTTTTTTATAAGCTTTTATTTAGTTTCACCTGTCGCGGTGTCAGTAATGGAATCTTGCAAGTTAAATTTGGCCCATTTCCTCTTATCCTACGGAGTTGAATTTTTACATGTTGGTTCAGTTCCAATGACAATTCATTTTTATGGTAAGTAAGAGCAGAATCGACAAGGAGAAAGGGGGTATTATACGGAGGGGTAAACACAAAATTTGGTATATCTCTCTTAATATTGAAAAAATCGAAAAACACATAAGAAGTAAATTAGTAGAAAATTAGTTTTACTAATTTCCACATTAACCCCTATGACATAGGTATCAAATGAAAGGGCTTGATGAGTGAAACCCAGTAAGTAAAGTGACGTCATTCTAAATCCAATATGGCGGCGGCCGCAAAATGTCGATTTATAATTTCCACATTAAACCCTATGATATGGGTATCAAATGAAAGGGCTTGATGAGCAAAACACTGTAAGTAAAGTGGCGTCATTCTAAATCCAATATGGCGGGCATCGAAAACTTATAAAAGCTTATTTAAAAAAAATTGATAAGATATCTGTTTCCATTTAGCCTATAGATAGTTCAGGATACTTCAGTCTCGAAATGGGAGATAGATATAATACATTTTACATCAAATTTGAAATTTATAATCTAGTTAGTATATTTTGATAAGTTTATTGAAATCGGAAAATCGGTTGGAATTTCTTGATGAAATTAATTAGTTCAATTAAATCCAGGTTTTGGTTACATGAATGAATTTCGATCCAATTTTAATGAAATTTTATTTTGAAACTTTCTGGACCAGTGCTTTGCTAACTGAGCGACCCAGGTGTTATGGATTGTTAAACACATAAACTTAATATTATTACTCTGTTAATATTTGTAAATGTATTTATAAAACTTCTTAACAAAACCGACGAAAAAAGAAAGGAACAGAAAAGCGAAAAATAAAAACTTTTTAACAAAAAATTAAACCTTCGAAAAAAGAAAGGAACTGAAAAGCAAAAAATAAAAAAGAACCTTTTAAGTCTAACTAAGTCCTACACTAATGTAAATATCTAAATAATTTTTAGTCGACGCCAAACAAACAATATATTACAAAATTTAATATTTTGTAATATTTACTTTTAATAATGCTATTAGATTAACTAATATAATCTAATTAGTATAAATGTATTCACATATATAAGCCAAATACGTGCTTGTTTGTCTGTTTGACGCCGACTCAAAATTATTTAGGTATTTATATTAGTGTAGGACTTAGACTAAATTAGTTCTTTTTTATGATTGGCTTTTCAGTTCCTTTCTTTTTTCGAAGGTTTAATTTTTTGTTAAAATGTTTTTATTTTTCGCTTTTCAGTTCCTTTCTTCTTTCGTCGGTTTATTTTTTTGTTAAAAAGATTTTATTTTTCATTTTTTTGTGGCTAAAATATACTACCTAATTAATAACTATATTACGAGGTAGCCACTGTAAACCCTTGAGGAGTTACCTCTTCCGCCTCCGTTATCAGATCAACTTTCGGTCTCCGTCATGTTATAGTATCATTAGAACTATATATGTGTACCAAGTTTCAACAGAATCGGTTCACAGATGAAAATTCAGTCGGTGATTTTTGTTTTTCAAATTTATATGGTACCAACTTCGAAGTTGAAACCAAAAAAAATCGGAATCATTATCGAAATCGGACTGCTCCGTAAAAAGTTATGCGTGGTCATACATTTAAAAAAATATATGGGCACATACATTTAAAAAAATATATAATATACGGGCTGACTTGAGAACCTCCTCCGTTTTTTTCGTCGGTTAAAAATGTTCAAATATTAATATAAAATACATCATATTTGAATAATTTTCAAGAAATCGTAACTGGTTTACAGAATATACAATGAAACCAAACACACAAACATGGATGATGATGGGTACAACAACATAATGTATTTCATTCTCAATTCTGATAAATATATTCTTCAAAAAATAAACATTATTCAAATTTTGTGTTCTTCAACTTGTACGTTCGTTCGTTCGCTGTAATTTGTAAAACAAATACTTTAAAACTGTATTGTTGGAATGTTTGTAAATCATAATTTACAACTTAAATATAAATTGCTGCGTATGTTATTAATATCCACATATATACATATAAATAGTGAAAATATTTAATAAATATACCTCCATCCATCCGTCAGGCAGCCATCCATGTAACTCCATTTGTATTATTTGAACACAAATATACATGCGTGAGTGCACTAATGAGTTTGCGCAAAACAATTGATATTCTTATTATATCTAATATATATATATATATATATATATATATATATATATATATATATATATATATATATATATATATATATATATATATATATATATATAGGATATATATATATATATAGGATATATATATATATAGGATGTTCCGAAATTCATTCAGGAAAACTATACCACGGTGAAAGTTGCAAAAAACAAACAAAAAAGTTTAATAAAGTTTTCCGATTTGACGCTTAGTTTTTGAGATATAATTAATTAAACATTAATAAATTCAACCGTTTTGTGGGTGTCGCTACACTTATTGAGAACTCTGATTGTCGCTACTCTAGCATAGCTGCCCTACTCCACTTCTGTGGCCCCACCTCCTTACATTATGTGCTCTGTGATTGGTATAGTAGTGTAGCGACACCCGTAAAAATTCAAAAATTCAAATGTGATTAGTTGAATTTATTATTAATGTTTAATTAATTATATCTCAAAAACTAAGCGTCAAATCGAAAAACTTTATTAAACTTTTTTGTTTGTTTATTGCAGCTTTACACTGTGGTATAGTTTTCCTGAATGAAATTCAGAACAGCCTGTATATATATAGATATACTCAAAATATCTTTATATATATTTGTGCGTTAATATATTTAGAATATATAAAACATTTAGGTGAAAATTATTTTGGGATTACTCTTTATCAGGGACCTTCCATAAAATTATTTTGGGATTACTCTTTATCAGGGACCTTCCATAAAATATGCCACGCAAAATTCACCCTTTTCACCGTCCCCATTTGTCACGATATGTCACATTTTTGTCAACACCCAACCTAGTATTATATCAACCTCCACCCACCTCCCAAATTGATTATTATTTTTATGATCATTAGTACCATAGAAAAATTATTAATACAATCGAAAAATGTGATCATGACATATCCCCAACATTTTTAAAAGAGCTTTTCAACTATACCTTGAATGCGATATGTGTAATCATGCCAAATTTCAACTTGCATCAATAGTCCGTGTCAATAAGCTATGAAATATAGACGGGTATGGAAACTATACATGTTCCTGGTTTAGGTACGGAATACTAAAAAGTTTTTCTAATTGAGTTTTTATAATAGTTTTTTAGCAAAACTTTCCTCTACAAGAAGAAGATTGCTAACAGCAGATTTTTGAAGTGCGCAAATCATATGAAAGATGTATTGTATGAAATTTTTACACCTGAATAATTTTGTAACGATAATTTTTTTTGTGGTTATAGATATATCCAGAAAAAAGGAATCCATTTCATATTCAATTTGTTTGTTTTTTTTTTTTTATATCTCTCTTATATTTTTAAAGATCTTCCAAAAAGATAATTATTTTTTTTATAATGAAAAAAAAAATTGTTCATATAAAAAATGTATTCATAATACATGATAACTTCCATTGTATAAACGTCTGCCTCAAAAATATGCTTATCGTAAGCGGTTCTTTTTGAAATTGGTACAGGTGTGTATTGGTACTTTAAAGGTTGATAGATCAGTGTAGCATGAAATAGAACTCTTTGATATTGCTGATATCTACATTTTGATACTTTTCTTAAAAAATCTGAAAGGGAACACTCAGACGACCTCTATATACAGAGTCTTCGTCATGGTACAAAAATATTAGGATTTTACCGGTAAAACTATTTTCGAGAAAAAATATTGCAATCGCGTGAGACATTAAAACTAAGTTGAAAGTCATATCTTGTTCACAGACATATATACGTACACACAGATCCACCAATGGCCAAAAATGGGTTTTTTGGTATAAGGGGACCTCAATTGAGATTCGATCTCAATATCGATTTTCATCATCGAAAACAATACCTATATTCTATGTATATAGAAGTAATCAATATTTTGACACAATACTGTCCGTATAAATACGTGTTTATTTGACGATTAGTTGTGCGGATATCGGGATATTGTCAAAATCCGTACGAAGAAAAACGGGTAACAAACATTATTACAAAAATTCGTTTATTCTTCTTGCATATAAAAATTTAAATGTTGATTTTTTTCAAAGTGCAGAAATCTTGGATTTTTGTTATTAATCTTTTAACATTTCTTCCACCTCTGATCGATTTGAATGACGATAATACCCTTACATCAAAATCAAAATTATCTTATATTAGCTGAATTCCAAGGAGTTGCCCGTGGAACGCCAAGATTTGCTCCGGCACTGTTGGTGTCGATAGCGTACTACTGAATTATTCAACTTTATTAATTTTTACCGGCACTTCCGCTACCAGAATTAAAATGTTATTTGGCTTCCCAGAACGTCCACCTTTTTACAGCTCGGGTTACATTATTGGAGTTTCCCTAATTTTTTTGAAAATATAATATAGCCTATATCACCCGGGGATAGTGTAGCTTCCCAACGGTGAAAGAATTTTTTAAATCGGTCCAGTAGTTTCGGAGCCTATTCAATGCAAACAAACAATCAAATTTTTCCTCTTTATAATATTGGTATAGCTATAGTTAAGACATCGTATGACTCATTTTAAACAGTGTAATTGCAAAAATCACTACAAATACACGTATTTTGATTTTTAAATGAGTATATCAAAATATTTCTGAATCTTAAACAAATAAAATACCCACAAAAATTTTTTAACTAGTCAATTATCATCCCCTCAAATCTATCTCCCCTTAGTTACAAAAAAAATATTTTGTGGTTTGATTTTTTTTTAACAATCAACTATCCAGGGACCACTCAACGTAGGCAGACATTATTTCCCACTAGTAAATAACAACCGGATTTAATTAAGATAGTAATTATCTCGAAACGACCGTACTATACGAAACTACGGATGTTAAAATATTGAACAAAAAAAAAAATTTACCTTTCGAAAAATTTCTTAGTAATAAAAAAAATTCAATTCTATTCAATTTTTCCTATAACAAAAAAAATAATAATAATATTTTATATTCGGTGAACATTTCGTAAATACAATTTTCTAATATAATATTAAGTTCTTACCATTCCATCTGAATGTCTGTTCTGTTGTACCTCATTCTCTACCCCCAGTTCCACCCCACCTCCCTACTCTATTCACCATATGCCTCCCTCCTCAAGCACAAGCAAACGTTTTCTCTGATTTTATTGTTATAAAAGAAAAAAAAAACTAAAATAAAATAAAAGCGGACATTGGCAATGCTGCAACCTATTTCACATATGACCGCTCACGAATTGTGCAATACGCTTAAATGCTCTCATTCAAAAATAGATCCGACGATGCGTAAAACATTCGAAGAATATCAGTCTGTGCTGGCTGTTAGCTAGCTGCTGCCTGCCTGCCTGTTGTTGTTAGAGCCTGTGCTTGTGCTAGTATGTCTATAGGCTCTAACGTCGCTTGTTACGTTCGTAGATATTATAATAGTTTCAAATCATTGTATATCACTGAATGTTACAGGCTAACTATTACTGCATTCAATCGCATTAAAAACTAACCGTTAACTTCGCTTAATAATAATTAATTACTTTAAATTATTCGAGAAATTTCACAGCTTTTATGTGAAATTATCTATACAGTATACAAATTGTCATTTTTTTTTCGAAATGCTCCCGTTTTATAAATAATATATACTCTTTATTCTTCTGCACGGTCTCGTATTTACGTCAAATCTATTGAACATTTGAAGAAATATTTCAAATAAAAGTTGTTTGTTTTTATGAGATAAACATTTTTAAGGGGCACAGACACCACGCGGAAACAGATGCTTAGAACATTAAATTTTTGATGGAATACATAAGTTTTAGCTATAAACTTCTGTACGTGAGTGATTACTTTTCGAGATACAACGATTTTATGAAGTTCATCAAGTTGGTGGTTGAAATGGTGTGAAATCACACTACATGTTTCCTGAGTTACCACGGTAACAAACAGATTCATTCATTATTTATTAGGCAGAATAAATATTTGGCATAAATACCAAATTTTGTCTTGTCTTTTAGTTAATCATTTTAGATTAATTGGAACCGTTTCTCCTTACATTTACTAATAAAATGACAAAAATTGAATATGCAATTTATAAAGTCATATGAAGACCCAAAAATATCATGTTTATATTTAGGATTTTATGCACGCACGAAAACACTGTCCGGCCATGGTGGTTTAAATGTCATATTAAACTAAACTTTTATTAGTATGATCTAAGTAAGTATATTAATATGATCTAAGTAAGGAATAGTATTTCTGTAACATCCTGTACAATAAAGACTTTTTTTAATTTTATTTTTCGACGTAACCACTATTGTTATCATTATTTTTATTGAATTGTATTGTCATTTGTTCACAAAATAGGGCGTTATATATATATATATATATATATATATATATATATATATATGTATATATATATATATATATATATATATATATATTTTATATTGTATTATATATAATATAATAACTAATATATATTATATATAATATATAATATCGTTATATGTAGTTTTTTTCAATTATTTAAATCATGATATTATGTATGAATGTATATGTGTATGTATGTAAGTTACATTGTGTCATATTAGTCGGGATAGCCAGGAATATATTAACCATTTATTTGATTTTTATATTGAAGGAAATAAAACAATTTATTCAATTTTAAGAGAGTTGAATTGCATTTTATTTTGATTTAATTTCGATATTTTTTTTAATTGAATATATTTATTGTGAGGATTCTATGCGTTAATTTTAAACCACAATACATTTTATGATTAGCTCAAACATTGGAAAAAGGTAGACATAGACATAATCGGGTTAATCCATTTCAAAACGAGACAAATGATGCTCGTTTAGACAAAATTTTAATTTTTTGTATAAAATTGAAATAGGGGCCACGGCTTATTCTTTTGTGGCTACTTTTGTGACCTTGTGTACATTCTATTTGTAAATACATAGACTTTGTATCAAACCATTTTAAACAATATTTAATTGGTTACATTTTATCTGCGGTAACATTTAATCCTATTACACTATTAATTTGTTACAGTTATAGTCAATAACCTTAAATTGTAAGATTATATTTTCACGATTAACGAACATGCAGTCACTTATTAATTCTAGATGGCACACAAAAAATTAGTTCTAGATGGCAGTTTTTGAGTTACCGTGTTGACAGACAGAAATTGACTAATTAGATTATTTGATGAACACTTATGCCAAAATTAGCTACATTGAGCAATTTCTGAAATGCTGTTTTTCACGGTATACAGAATATTACGATCGCACAAGCATGTCTTGTTTTTTTTCGCTATAAACTGTGCTGTTATCTAAGCAGCGCACAAAAAAGTAGTGGAGATGCAAATATGCAGACATTAATTTCTCATCAATACGATATACTCGTACTGATAAGTCAAACACTCTTACTGAAGGGACTCCTAAGCTATGGGACACGTCTCCTTAATACCGGTGACGGATAGTAATAATACAGGCTATAGTAGGCCGGTTTTTCAACGCGTAGTGAAATATTTCTCGTTAATATACGAAATACACGTGTTGGTATAGATGTGTGTTGGTTTACGGCACTCGTACAATGAAAATTTATTTTACAAAAAAAGGCTACTACATAAATTATAGAATATTTCCTCTATTTTCATCGTAAAATGAATCAAAATGGAGATATTGTTAAAAAAACTGTTTTTGGACACCATTTTCCCAATATGGTGGTACGAGTGGAAAAGATACGAAATGGGAAATTAAAAACTCGAATGGAACACGTCAAAATCTATAAATCCACCAAATCAAAACTCCCGGAAAACTTCATTAAAACTATTAATTTCAGAAAATCTTCTTGTTTTTTTAAATATATAACCTAAGTATACTACACTAAGTGTCATTTAAATAAACAATACTTTATTTTGAATAATTAGAATAATCATTTTTACCTATTATTGATAAGTATTCGAATGTTAACAACATAAAATAGAGAATAAAATCAAAACTAATAATTAATATTCATCAATATTATATATATATATTGATGATAATAAACAAATACAAATACGTACAGATAACAAAACAAAGTAGATATATCGAATTAATTTGAATAAAACATGATTGAATGTTACGTATTGAACACATTAAAACAATGGTACACAAGTTGAAGCAAGCAATTATATATTACCTATCAACATCTACCTGTTCAGTTCTGTGAATCATAAATACAAGGTGGGCCATTAAAGTTGTAATTTGAGTCCCCCAATTTGTTCTTTCTTGTATTAAAAATCAATGTAAAGGATGGTGATGTACTGATGGAAAAATTTCATCAAAATTTCTTCAAAGCTCTATTGATACTACATAGTAGATGAATATATATATATATATATATATATATATATATATATATATATATATATATATATATATATATATATATATATATATATACATTTATTTGTGTCAGTTTTAACCCAATCAGAATGCAATTTGGTAAATGAGGTGTTATTGGTATTTAAAAGTTTGTTAAAATCCTAAATATCTCTGTATATATTAGAGTTTTAGAATAAATCATCAAGTAATGAAATGTAGTAAAGTAGATTTTTTACAACTTAACTACAGTCAAAACCGGATATAACGACATTGAAGGAACCACATAACTTTGACGCTATATCCGATAGCTGTTATAAGCAATATGCATACTTATAATATTTTTCGATTATTTTAATTCTTATCTTTAATTTTGTTGTTTCTTCTTTCACTAAGCCTCCCTTTCACTTTGATTGATTATACTCATTAACGACCTTGGCTTTTCAAATACCAAAAGCATATCAGAGACGAAATTTCATTAGGCTCGGTCAAAAATAATGACCGCTAAATATTAATAGCTCTAAAATTATCACCTTTTGGTACATTTACTTAATTTAAATAGATCACTCACTACACTTTCGATAACTAAACAACAAAAACAATAACAACCATAGTTAAGCAATTTGTAATATCGAAAATCAACGAATAATGAAAATATCTACAACCAAATACGTATACAATACACTTCAAATACAATATAAAATTAGTGAACTGCAAGATGTATGAGTCGAAAAGGACTCAGTAGGTTAGGAATACGATATTCCTTGTAAGTGTGAGACATGCATGAGCACTTTACGTATCTGTATAAAATATGTATATCAATTTAGTCATCTATCGATACTAATCAGTTTGTAATAAGTAATTAGTTTGATTAAAATTATAAAAAACAGTACTTGATTTGTAATAAATATTGGAAGCGCAGGGAAATTATGTTTATACATCATACATAATTGCATACAATTTTGATGGGAGCGTTGTGTAAAAATTTCAATCTTGTATGCATACAAGTACAATGGGCCACAAAAAAGCGCGAATTTTCAAAAAAAATTTAATTAATTTATATCTGTATTCGAAAATGTTTCGAATAAAAGATGTTAGTATATTTATAACGTACAAGATTATATTCGATTTAGATTCGAACAAGAACATTAGATGAATCCTAAGCATTTTTTCGAAAACCGAATGAATATTATTAAAATTATATCATTTGATTTGTCATAAATATTGGAAGCGCAGGGAAATGCTTTTTATACTTCATAACTGAATACAATTTTGGTGGGAGCGTTGTGTAAATATTTAAATCTTGTTGGCATGTAAGTACAAAAGTAGCGCGAATTATTAAAAATTTTCAATTAATTTATACCATTATTCGAACAGGTTTTGAATTAAAGTTTTAGCAATTACAAAATTTTGAAAAGTTTTGTGCTTTTTCTGTGGCTAAGTGTACATACATCGCAGCCCTATAGTAGTGAGTAAGATCGAGGCCATAATTTGTATTAACAAGATCATAAAAAGGGTTAGTACATATTCAAATTAAAAATAGTAATAGAATGTTGATTCTATGGTCATGGAGCCATAAACCAATAAGGTGTGGTCACATTTCAATAATCAATAATACACCTTACTGGAGTCCATAAAATCACATTCGATTACTACTATTTTCTATCTGAATTTGTATCAACCCCTTTTACGATAAACAAAGAATACACATCAAAAAGTTTTCGAGTTTTTCATGAATAACTTAAAATGTATTAATATTTCGATAAAATTTATAGTGATGGAGCGTATAAGTTCGTACAACAAATCGCATTAGTAGATTGCGTCATAGTTGCGCCTGAAAAAACCAGAATACATTGGTCAATTTGGTGTCCTTGATGAGATCCTCCACAAATTTTAGATTGAGTTCCAATGAAAGGATTTGATTTGTGGCTTTTTGCTCGAAAGCTACTAAAAGCACAAATTTCGAGTATGATATAACGTTTTGGTAACAAGTATATTGTAATTTATGATCTTGATTAAATCTTGCAATGCGCATGAAGGTCTGGATGGTTTTGGACTCATATAGGCCTAAATTCCTCTCATATTTTCATGGATACAGTAATATATCGCCCCGAAGAATAATTACAACTACCTAATTCATGCTGATGATGACGACTACTTAGTAATCGAAATTCGCATTTATAGAAAGTATAAATAATTGATATAGGAATTTGGGCAATTTTTGAAATCTAATTTTAGAAAACAGTGTTTTCTTTGATTATCTTTAATAATGTTTTGGTTTTGATTAGGAGGTCTACACTAATAAAGAAGGTCTATTTTCTTTTAAGACGCCCAACTTTTTAGTTGCCAGATATTTAGACTGTCGAAAATTAATTCTAATGCACCCTTTACAACAACAAAAAATACGCCACCCATCAAGTTTGATCAAAAAAAAAAAAAACAATAAATTGAAATGTAAAATCAAACCATTCGTCAATATAAAACATGCATATATATATACATATACATACTCTATTGAATGATGACGTTACTGTTGATAATGACATTTCTCATCACTGTGAGCGCCACTGTACATACGCAAAACAAAAACATAGAGAACATATATACATACATGAGTATAGTAGTGAGTATATTTGATTGACTTGACGTAATTAGTGTAATGCATTTTATGTAAATAATATCAAATACGGCTACTGAACACATTGTGTTTGTATACACTCATTGATATATACATTCAAGCTTAGATCGCTTACTTACTGTTAAAACTATCGGTTGTAGAGTGAAAGTTAATATTTAAAATGATGGTGAAATTCACAGCTGTCAGAGGTGCATTTACCTCAAATAATGTCATTAAAGGAGCGTATAATTACGAAGTTTCATGCATAAGACTTGATATTAGATAAAATTTGGAATTTTGGTTTAATCACGTAATTATGTTTGCTCAAGGTCAATACCTCTTATCAATCATTTGATAAAGTAATCAAAGATTAACATTATGCGAAAGTATAACTTTTTATATTGAAACTTGTAACAACTATTTTAATAAATTAGTCACTATGATAAAAATTGCTTAAAAATATTCTTTGAATTATACAGTTTATTTAATTAGACTTTTTTTGTGTGTTATCGAGCGTTAGTAATTAATTATATTATATTATTATTTTAATCTATACTGATTGAAACTTTTTTTTTTTAATATACTGAAGCAAGCATGTTTATTAAGGTTGTTGTGAAACTGGTGAGGGAATGTAGGTGTGGTGATTTTGTCCTATTCTAAATGCATTGATATCTCATCTATTGCCAACTCTAAATAATTAAAAATTTTGCAATTACATCGCTCCAAGTAATTTAATTTTTGTAAAAAACATTATATTTATAAAAAAAACATATTCTTTAAACTTACATCCTAAATTTCATTTTTTCGAAGAGTTTTAATAATTAAAAATATGTTTTTATGTATTTCAAAAAAGTTGATACAACTAGATAAAACGAAATCAAACTAGATAAAAATTAATATAACTAAAAATATAACTAGATAAAAATAAATAACACTAAAAATAAAACTAGATTTAGAACATTTTTCGATTTACAAATTTAATTATCTCAGAAAAAAAACAAGATTAATTTGAAATTTGCTCCAAGCATTTATAAGACATTAAATATTATGACAGTTTTTCATAACACTGGCATAT
This sequence comes from Nineta flava, assembly GCA_963920215.1. Lineage (NCBI taxonomy): Eukaryota > Metazoa > Arthropoda > Insecta > Neuroptera > Chrysopidae > Nineta > Nineta flava. Next base: position 50,926,058 of record OY986042.1, on the reverse strand, counting down.
CTGGTTGTCGAGATATAGACTTTTGTATTCATGTTTTTACCGACGAGCCCATTTAACCCATGTAAAAATCTCTTAAAAATCGTAACTTTAACATTTTTTTACTCAAAAACTAAAAACAGGATCAACTTCAAATTTTGGCAAGATATTCTTTATTATTGAAATAGTAAGCTGTAAAATTTTGAAGAACCTGTGATTAAATTGAATTTCTTCACAACAACCTTAAAATAATGAATTTTAGTTTTAATTAACGACACAGAACAATACACATTTTTGTGGATTTTTTAGAATTTTATGAAAATGCGACTGAAATTGCCTTATTTTGATGACCGGTTTATATGATATTGTTTGAAATCGTACAAAATAATACTACTCATTAATAAATAATTATTCTAAAAATAAATTAAATCACCACCTACTCAATTCAATTATGTTCAAGAAATAAAGAGTAGTTTAATCATATTCCATAACTCTAATGTACCTCTATCCTTGGTAATAAACAGAAATAATTCCCCCGATTTGTTTCGAGGTGTGCATTAGATAAAAAGGAAAGGCAATTGAACATTTTAATACTATAAATACAAGTTAAGAGGACAGCTATTTAAATATATTTATACTTTCATTTTCACATCTGCTAGGGGTCCCACGAACGCTCACTTTTATTTTTATTTCATTAAAACCGAATAGTGAAATCCTAAAAAAGTAAAGCTTTCTTCAGCCATTGTAAGCGATCTAAGTTTTATGATGACATTCTATGTATAAAATTATATCACGAATCGTGATATATAGAAAATCACAACCAATCTCTGTATATGATGTGTACAAAATATCTACGTATATTACAACCATGTACCACATGTCACCGAATCCTATCCTCGACAATTCGAACAAGAATAACAACAATAGTTATATCAGCAGCCAGCACATATAATATTATCATCTTTGTCTTTTATTTTATATATGAAAATATATATGTATGTGTTGTATTCTATCTTTATCAATCATATTTCATATGGTTTTATTCGCTATCTCTATTTATCTTTAACCAAATATATATTCCTTGTGTTGACATCATGTTTTATACAAATATTACTCTCTCTTGTAGTATGATTACTACAAACTATTTTATGATTCAAAAAAATATATGTAGGTACATCTGTCATCTGATAAAGTTTTTTAATATATTAATACGATTGTCTTAAAGTTGATTAAAATCCATCATAAGCACACTTCAAAGGATCAAAAATCGAAAACAGTCGAATTTAGGAATGGAATAACGTTTAGCATCATGACACATTATGAGGGCCAGGACATTGTTCTTAGCATATTTTGGTCTGATTAACATGAGTTTCGAAGGCTTGGCTATAAAGTGAGGTGACAAATTGTTATAAACAATTTTTATAAATAGATAAGAAAAGAAAATATTTTTGATATAAAATTTTTTTTTTTCGTACTTTGACTCAATCTAAACAAAAAGGCATCTTGTAATTTTTCCATAAAGCCTATAGTTTTCCTGGAAATATGTACATGTTTCGGTTACAACGTAGCCATCTTGAGTATGAATTACAGCTATCACAAAAGACATAATACATGCCGCTATTTTATTGACGGTTTAGAAAATTAATTGATCTAGGAGACGAGGCAAAATGTACTATCTCGGCTTCGTACATTTTGATTTCGAAAAAAAGTTTCGATTAAAATAAGACTCATTTTAATAATGTTGTGTGTTATAGAAATACTACCAGCTTTTGACGTAAACATTTAAAAAAAATGGATTGGGTATGAATCGATTGAAAAATTAAAAGTCGAATTATAAAACATTGAAAAATGGGGGAAATATTCGAAAACTTTGAAAACAGTTACTTGGTATTCCACTGTATACAATCACTAATCAAAAGTTGTCTGGAAAATGTCGGTAAATATATTCTCTATGAATTTTGGGCAGTAACCAATAAGAATTCAGTAGAATAGGGACACATATTTTATTTTATAGGTTTTAAGTGTCCATTAAGAATGGATAGGTTTTAAATATTCATTCTGAATGGACACTTAAAAGCAATAAAAGAATAAAATTAAAGATAAAACCCTACCGTACTGAATTCCCACCAAATACTACCCGAAATTTGTAGTGAAAATATTTACATTATACATTATCCACATAACTTTTGAGTAGTGATTGTATATTTTCAAAAAATTGGAATGATATAAAATTAAAAATTATTAAAAATTTGTTTTTAAGATGCAGCGAATACCTTTTTATTCAAAGCCACTTTGGCATCTTTTATCGTTTTATCGGTCAAATAAATTTAATGATATTTTTGCAAACATTTTTTTTAAACACAACTAATATTCCTAGTTTTTAGAGAATAAAGATTTCGATTAAAAACTATTGTAATAATGTGTGAATACTCAATACAATTATATTTTGATATCGATGTTTACATGATAACGAACGTACATGTATATAATATTGTATTATATAAGGTTGATTCACAATATACTCAATGAATGTATCTATAATACATATATCTATAATCAAATCATTTTATATCATTTCCATTGTATTCCATTCAATACTAAATATATAGACTTTCAATATTTTTTAATACTTTATACATCTATTATTTAATACTAAACAATTATAATTATATAATAATATCAATATATATATATATATATATATATAATATATATATATATATATATATATATATATATATATATATATATATATATATATATATATATATATATATATATAACTTGTGTTAAATCAGAGCTAAACACTACTGTCGTATTTTATTCGGGAATGGAATCTTCATTTGATTGAATGCATTGATTAATTCATTTTGATTGTGATTATAATTGCTTCCTTAGTCAATGATTAATTTAAAAGTATTTTACAGAAACAGTAATTATTTGAATAATCATTCCGCAAGTCTAAATTTTGTAAAGGTTTCCATAGGCACAAATACCTCTATAAATTCCCAATAAAATAATGTCTAGCATTTTTTCTTTCCCTAAATTATTTGGGCTGTGTTAATATAGGACGGAGTTAACTTGAATATATTATTAATACTGTTGTTGGATTGTTTTATTTGTTAATTTCTGAAACAAGACAAAATATCGGATGTGGAATCTATTGTTGAAACAGGCTAAAATGTGGTTTCTACATGTTATTATTGCATATAAACGTAAATAATATGAAATTATAGAAAATATCGACGATAGTTAAATATAAATGTTACTAATTAACTTCCCAGCGCTTCCATAATCTAACGCACTCTTTCTACTTGGGGACTGGGAGGTTACAGGTTCGAATCCCGACATCGACTAAACTGCTGGCGTATGGACAAGAAAAAAGTAACCGGCTATGCTTGTGAAGGTTTTCTGCAGTTTCCTTCACGAATTCCAGATGAATATCGACCATAGTTCCTACCAGAGTCGGCTGCAACCGCACATCCTACTAATTTCTAGTCTACACACAAAATTCCTTCCACTCCACTCACATCCTTATATCCTTAGGCATCGCAATGGACTTTATGCTCGAAGTGTGTCCCGTCCAGGACAGCCGCTACAATTTATCTATCTAATTTGAATATATTATTAATACTGTTATTGGATGGTTTTATTTGGTTATTTCTGAAACAAGGCAAAATATCGGATGTGGAATCTATTGTTGAAACAGACTAAAATGTGGTTTCAACTTGTTATATTTGCACATAGACGTATATAATATGAAATTATAGAAAATATCGACGGTCGTTATAAATATAACTATAACTAATATAAATATAACTAATATAAATATAAGTATAACTAATTAAGTTCCCAGCGCTTCCATAATTTATTAAAAATGTTAGCTATATTATCGTAGGGTTTTTTGTGTGTAGAACCCCACGCACTAAATATCAGCTTATTACCTTTTTTCGGTTTTGAGTTATCATATTCACGAATGGTTAGGAAAGCAGACAGGTGGACATCCATAAATAAAAAAATTATAACATTTTATGATCAGATGTATCAAAATGTTTACCTCTATGAACATACTATAATATAATACAGGAGCTATTGTCTAGCTAACAAACAAATGAGAACTGTAGAAACTGCATATAATTACCTCAAATCAAACCACAAACAAAAAATCATATATTTTTTCGTATTAGAATTCAATCCTGATAAAGACATGATAATCTATCTCCATATACAACAAGTACCTATATAGATATTATACACATACAAATACTATGAATGAACAAAAATGTTATCTCTAAAATTATCTAAAATGAGATTTATTTTCAATCTCATTTCAATGTCAAATACAGTCATTCAAGTCAACATCATTCACATATTCTCTTTTTGCATTACTTAACAACAGTGTATTGTAATCGTCATCAGTCAGTAATAAGTCAGTCAAAATATACACAATCATTTGCGTATTTCTAATTTTATTATTTGAATATATTTAGACCCGGTATATATCTATACTAATATAATAAAGCTGAAGAGCTTGTTTATTTGTTTGTTTGTTTGAACACGCTAATCTCTGGAACTGTCAGTCCGATTTGAAAAATTCTTTTTGCGTTAGATAGCCACATTCATGAAAAGGGCTATACGCTATCTAACATTACGTTAAAATTCTTAGTTAGCCTTAAATATTGATATTTGTAAAGTAAGTCGGAAGAAAAAATATATTCAATAGATATAGATATACATGGGTCGCTGGTTCAAATCCGGCTGGAGGGAGAATTTTTTTTTAAATAATTAATTTTTATTCTTTTAAATTTGTTTTTATTTAATTTAATTTATTTTAATTTGTAAAGTAAGTCGGAAGAAAAAATATATTGTATACATATATCATATAGCGTGATTATTATTTCTAGTATTATTTTCAATACATATATATTTAGCTTTCATATATAATTGCGGACGAAGTCGCGGGGATAGCAAGTAATTACATACAAGGGTATATTAAGTTAAGTCCAGACTTTGTAACAATTAGTCCATTTCCGCATGTACATCCGTCAACCGTCTGTGGACTTGATAACTCAAAAACGAAACGAGATGCCGGTCTGAAATTTAGTGTGGGTTCTAGAACTAAAAAGTAACTTCAAGTTCGAATGGCTAAAATCGGACTATGCCTCGATTGGAGTTGCTTATTTTAAAAATAAACATGTATGTACTATACAGATACGTATTTCAACTATAAAGTAGTCATCATAACATTGGCGACGAGAAACACTCTATTTACAAACATCTCCTGAATAACGACTCAAGTAACTTTCAGATCGATTAAAATAATTTCCCGACTTCGAAGTAGAAAAATTAAGATAAAACTTTCTTATATTATATTTATATCAAAATCGTAGAAATACTACATAACACAAAGTACGCATATAAAATCGTCAAAAAAACGTAATTCTCGGCGAACTAGAAATATTTTGTGAACATTTTAAGTGATATAACAATAATATTTCCTCCATTTTCTCTTTTAATCTTCACATACATAGTTATTTAATCCGGGCAGCGCGAGGAGAGAAAGACGTATGAGAAGAATTCGTTGACGAGTTATATATATATACATATATATATATATATATATATATATATATATATATATATATATATATATATATATATATATATATATATATGGGCTGCGGTGTACGGTATTGGTACGCTTCACTGAATTTTCACTGGTTGTTGTTGTTGCGTTCTGAAGGAGGCAAACGGAACAACAGGGAGATGTACAAAAGTATAATAACGCGTGAGGTAAAAACCTCTTTTACTAACACACATACAATTATATATATATATATATATATATATATATAATATTGTATGGGAGACAATCAAGGGCGCGTCCCCCTTTCATATTATACCATTCCGCCCTCATCATCATAATCATCATCTTCTCATAACGCATTTTCGAAATTCCCCTACATACAAACATATTACATACATACAAACGGATGTATAGGTTCTCAGTAAAAGATTATTTTCACCAATATGCCTCTCCTAGTATATTAATAAATCCTATTTATATATCTATTTCATTTTATCTTAGATGATATTCATATATTTGATCGCACTTGTGTGTATGTATGCAAGCTTTGAGTGTTTTTCTCTGTAGATGTGAGAACATGTATGGTATTAATAATATCATCATTTTTTTGTTGTGTTTTTGAGTATTTATAAGATTTGAGTTCACTTTAAAATATTATGAAGGACTGTTTATAAAATTATTTAATATACAATTTTAATTAGATTCTTATTAAATGCTATTTGATCTTTTTTTTATGTAAATAGGAATCTAACTTATCGACATAAAATGAATAGGGTTTTGATTTTGAGGTTATGTAATATTTTTAAAAGAATTATATAAAATTTATTCAACTTTATAATCATCATATTGTGAATGATTGTTCATTATAAATATATATATATATATATATATATATATATATATATATATATATATATATATATATATATATATATATATATATATATATATATATATATATACATATATATATACATATATATATACATATATATATACATATATATATACATATATATATACATATATATATATATATGTATATATATATGTATATATATATATATATATATATATATATATCTTACAACATCAAATAAATCACCTTGAGATTGGAGATTATTTAAAAAATGTTTCATGAAAATGTCCAATTTATTTACAAAATAAATTGTTGTAACAGTTAATCGGTATCATCCTTACGAGAGAGTATCCCATGCAAATTTTTTTTAAATATAAAAATGAGCACAATGCCTTAATATCTCTGCAAGGAACCGAAAATATCCATCTCACTAATATGTGTTCTGAGTGTTTTCTCGGTAAGTACCGCATGTACAGCCAGATTATAAATAAATGTTATTTGTTTTTTATGATATAATAAATGGGAATCTATCTTACCGACATCAAAAAAATGTCATTAAATTTTGAGGTTATGTAACATTCTTAAAATCTATGAAATTTATTCAACTTTACATTCAAATAATTCAATTCTTATTTGGTTTTTTAACATACTTATCTTATTCCATAAATAGGGATCTACCTGATCAGCATCAAATAAATGACGTTTTGATTTGAGGTTATGCAATAGTCGTAATAAAATTGCGTTGAGTGATTCAACTTGCCTTGAAAACAAAATATTGTAATCATCCATCACCTGCATATACTTTCAGGAAAGGTTAATTATTATTTCCCGTTCATTTGACAGTGTAACGGAATGACGCAATATTTCTGCATGTGACTAATAGAAATGTGTTATAGTTGCACGTTGAAATACATTTATTTTGAGAATAACAATGGTAGTTTAAAATTGTTTATTTTCAACAACATATATTATTAATAGAATTATATAAATAATTCCAGTCATATTCATATTTTATTTTAAAATTATAATATCTAAAATTAATTTTATCTTTTTTTTTCAATACTATTATTATTTATTTTATATATTTTTATGGTTAATAATCACATATCATTTTAAAAATGAAATTAAAAACAGTTTTCCGTGAGCCTTTTTTTGCATTCCTACAATTACTATTAAAATAATTTTAACTCCTAATCTTAATTATGGACGATAAAAGTGAGGAGTTCACCTTAAAGTGTTTTATAATAGTTCAATAAGTATACAAAATGGCATTAGTAGTCAGTTAAGTTTGGCTGTATATATGTTAGAGCATAGGTGGGCAAACTTTGACTTCACTCGGCTCTGAGTGAGAGGTAGGAAGAGAGATAGAGTAAATACAGGGTACCTACCAATTATTATTATTTTCTTTTTTTAATTAAAACATTTTCTGAAAAAAATATTATAATACCAACTCTTTTTTATGGTCACTATTATACAAAGTATACAATACATACAATAAATTGAATATATACTCTGGAATTTTGTGGTTGGTAATTTGGGGCATAAAATGTACCTTTTTAATATATATGTATAAATAAAATATAAATGTTATATAAATTATAAAATATAAATCTTTTGATCTTTTACGTTTACCGCTTGACAATTGTAAACCGCTTGTAAATTTTTTTGATGGTTTAGATTTAGATTTTTGGAAATTCCGAATAATTTGCCAATTCATATCGGAGAACTAATAAACAATTATTTACCTAATTTATTTATTTTTTCTTCGTAGGGGGTATAGTGTCATGGGAATTTGATGACACTGGATACAATAAACATGCCAATGATAAGGCTGGGGGGGGGGTAATTTGTTACTGATTTCTCATTGGTTAAATTGTTTCATTACATAAAGTGGGAATTTTATTTATCTCATAATTTCTTAAAAAAATAAAAGTAGTGGTTTTAGTGAAACGGTAATTTTACAATTTAATAATCGATTTAAAGATTTCGAAAATATAAATGTAACGAGTGATTTTTTAGTGGCCCCTTTTAAGGAAAATTTAAAATTCCCGCTTTAAAAAAAATTTTTCTCAAATTTTTTCCGGATTCCAATGATTGCGCATTATTAAACGAATTGATTACCCTTCCAACAAATTATAATTTATTAGGAGCCATGAACACGAGCACAAAAGGTATTTGGGAAATCGTCGCAGAAATCCCATCTTCGTTTGAATATCCGAAATTATTAAAAATAAAAAACTTAGTAGTTGTTTCGCTTCTTCTTATCTATGTGAATCGGAAATTTCACAAATGAAACATATAAAATCAAATAAATTATTGGGCAATAATTGATAGTCACCTTGTATTGAAACATCGTTTCATCTTACTTCAAAACATACCTTTCTTGTTTCTCTCACTCAGCTTATGGAGAGTCCAGTTGCTCAAATTTATAACACATACCCAGCTCTAACAGTTAGAGCATGACTGGAAAATATAAATATGTTTTTAGATAACGGTATACCTGTGAAACAGAATTTTACGTATGAAAATGACTACAATTTTACATTGCCCAAAAAATGAAGAAAATGTGAAAATTATTAAAAACCTTTAGTGTCAAATAAAAAAAATGGTAAATTACTATTAAACCGACTAAACATAGCTTGAAGAGTGTGTACTTTTGCCTGTCCAAGAAAATAATATATTTTTATATCATGAGAGCATATTTTTAGTCAAAGCAAAAAAAAAGTGCTATCAAGTTAAAGTTGAAGTAAAATGGTATCGTTGAAATGCTAAGTTTTTCTTTGTTTAAAGTATATAAAAAATACTACAAATCGTCAGTTATTAGAATTAGAAACTTCATTTGTTTAATTTTATGTCTTATTGTTTTCCTATAGAAACACCACTTTAATCCAAATTTTATACATGGAATCAGTCCTCGTAACGTCTTCTCTGCATAGCTGAAATCAACATTTGTCGTATTTAAATTTTCAGTTTTCATAACCTAAATTATTTTTCCTATAGTGACAAGCGTCCTTATAAGGTAGATCTGTATAGATCATTGAACTCTCTACTAAATATATACCATAGTCGATCATTATAGAGATTAGTGGTTTCTATAATCAGTGGTTGATTATAGAAATAAATCCATTTTTTTTAGAAATATAATACTCCATTAAAGATTTATTTAATAAAAACTGTAGCTACCAGTAATTTTTTACACTATTTAAAAAAAAAATTCATTCATCAAATTATTTCCATTTGTCTGATTGATGAAATATTTTATAGTATTTATGACGTCATAAAAAAGTGACACTCTTTATAATAATATATTGAATGATGGTTGTGGAGTTTTCCGGTATCAATAGATACAAAAATAGCGATCACGTTTCAACAATATTATTATTATTATTATTATTATTATTATTGTCATCTCGCCTCGTATATAATATTGTAAAATAATAATAATAATGATTGTCTTCACAGAGGGTGGTATGCTTTTTTTTATCACCGCATGCTGTGAAATATACCGAGTATAACTCTCTCTGCTATATAGTTGTAAAATTATATGTGGTATAGGTATACTATATAATATATATACTATATGGCATAGGGCCCAGAGGTGGGCACAGACAGCTCGCCTGAGCCTTACGAGCTCTCCATAAGCTGGGTGAGAGTAAGTAAAGAAGGTATGTTTTGAAGCAAGACGGAACGATGTTTCAATACAGGTTGTCCTACCGATTATTGCCCAATAATTTATTCAATCAATTTAGAAATAGTTTTATAAAATATTTATTGTTTAAATAATATCTTTTACAGTATGGAGAGATACACCAAAAAACATAATAATAATAATAATAATAACAATAATGATAATAATAACAATAATAATAATAATAATCTGAACTTATCCAAGACTGCTTGCGATGTCTTCTCCATTATTAAATTCACTACTTTAATTTTTTTTTAAAAACAAATTATGCGAAAAATAATTTCCATTACTACAAATAGTACTTTTCACTTTTTCAATTCAAAGTAGACTAACTCGAAGAACTCAAATTCCCACTTTATGTAAAATTTAACTTAATTCATCAAATTTCCATGACACTATACTGAGCATACTCCATACGAAGGAAAAATAATTAAATCAGGTAAATAATTCTTTATTAGTTCTCGGATATGAATAGTAAAATATTTAGACAAATCATTTGGAATTTCCAAAACTTTAATTCTATTTAAATTATCCTTTGCAAAAATTTCCCTCTTTTATTACAATGGTCCAGCGGTAAACTTAAAGGTTCAAAAGATTTATATATATTTTTTATATATTTTTATTTTATTTATACACAAATATGATATATACTAAAAAGGTACATTTTATGACCCTAATTACCAGCCCAAAATTCCAGAGTATGTATTGAATGATTGTATGTATTATTTACTTTGTATAATAGTGACCATAAAAAAGATTTGGTATTATTATATTTTTTTCAGAAAATGTTTTAATTAAAAAAAGAAAATATTAATAATTGGTAGGTTACCCTGTATTAACTCTATCTCTCTTCCCTACCTCTCACTCAGAGCTTGGCCGAGTCATCTCCTGCCCACCTATGCGGCATAGGCCGCTAGGCCAGGCCCTTTATGTTCGTTCATTGAATAATAATTATGATTATGATTATTATTATGATTATTTTATATTTTTTTAACAATGATTGAGTTTAATGTGGTTTACCCAAGAATATTTATATATCTGTGTGTATTTAAATCTATTGTTATAACATTTGTATCAATGAAAATGTTTTGTAGTTTTGTAAATTTTATTTTCAATTTCGTTCCTTTAGGGTACTATACCCTAAAAGAAAAAATGGAAAACTTATATGGGGAATATATTAGGTTAGTTCATCTATCAAGTTTAGTCAATGTTAACCGAATTTTTGTTACATAGTTAATTTATGCGTTGATGTTAAATCAAAAAACTACTTGGAATAAAATAAAACACGAAAAAAGGATTATTCGACCAATTTGAATAACTTCCACTACCTAAAGTAACTGTGCCCAACACCATCGTCATGAACAACCTCGTAACTAAAATTGAACAAAAAGTTGCCAATACAATTTTAATCTAGACTACTTCAAATCATTTATATTTTTAAATATAGTTTGCAACTGCTGTATGTTTGCCTTTGACGGGATCTAATTACGGCTTCGTATTTAATTGACTTTTGACTATCTTTTTTGTCCTTAATAGTTATAGTTAAATGATTCCCCTTCGTGGGCGCATAACGAACGCATTAAAAGTATGTTTAAACAATTTTTTTAATATTTGTAACTTTTCACGACGCTTCCACCAAAATTTCTAATTTCTGTTGCATGTCATAGTGTCGAATTTCATCATCTCGATGGTACTATGAACCACAGAAGTCGTGGTCATTTTTCAAAATTTTATAATTTATTTGTACCTTAGTTATTTGGTTTTCGAAAAAGCTATATTTCGAAGCATTTTTGCGAAAACCGAATCAATAAGGCACAAATCAATTATAAATTTTGAAAAATGACCTGGACTTCTGTGGCTCATAGTACCATATTATAGTATTTCCATGAGTATTAAATGCGTGAGCAAAGTTTCATGGGAATCAATTCAGTGAAGTAGGTATAAAGTCGGTTGCATGATTTGCAGCAAACAAATATACAGAAGTGAAACCAAATGAAACCATTTAAAAATAATTTTAAAACACGTGAAACTAACGACGAATTGAGTTAATTGCTTAAATACACTGTATATGAAGAGAAAAAAAGGTTACAAATAAATGTTATTTATTTTTCAAAATGGAACATTTTTTGTTCTATCTTGTATGTTTTCAAAGCTCGTTCTATCTTCTATTGTTTCACATTTACCAGTCTGGTGGGGACAGTAACGGTCCAATCAATTCCCGAACTTGACCTTACTCTTTAGAGTTTTGTCATTTTTGAGTTATTGTGTTTATGGACGGACTGGCGGATTTCACAGAGAATTTTATTCCTACCAGTATTTTATTTGGCTTTAAAAGGCTCTGATGGTCGAAGATCCAAAACTCATCATATTTAAGACTATTTTGTGATAACTGAAATTGTTTTTTGTTTACTTCAAAGTAAAAAACAATTACAGTTTAATGTCATCTCAAACTGTAATAGTCATCGTTTAAAATATATCCGGTTTCGTTAGATAACAGTTTCTATCTAGCAAGTAAGCAAGTGTCCTCTATACCAATAATTCATATTTCCCTCTCAATATGAAAACCAAATATATTCACAGCATGAAACACCTACCCCATCATTTTACAATGATGATTCTAAACTAAAATCACTCAGCGGAATGAAAACTTCCACAAACATAAAGTCAAATAAAAATTTTCTCCCACAACCATTCATAAATTATCGAAAAAAAAGAAATAATATTACAGATATCAAAATATATATTACAATGAAACAATAATATATCCCATAAATGTTGGATGCGTGTCAAACATGCATATTATACTGTATGTTCACAGTTATTTAAGATGTTCCTGTGATCGACAATCACGTTCATTATTATCTATCTATGTATGATAATATCCAGAATTATTATGGTTTACAACCCCCTTAACATTTTAAAAATGATGTAAATGATTTTAACATAAATCAATGATGCTTAACTATATACAATCAAAACAGTGGAACGGATCATATAACATCATGCAATTTTAATGTATTTTTAAAGACATTCGTTAAGGCTCATTTTATCAAGGATATTATGGCTGATATGCAGTTGTAAATTTTCTAAAAATATTTTAACAACAAGTGAAGAGAACAACTAAGTCAATTGCTTAAATACCTGGTGTATATTGAAAATTAGACAGATGTTTGGGGAGAAATTGTGGTGAAACTATTATTTAAAAAAAGTTTCTAATAAAATTTGTTTATTCCAAAAAAAAGGTCATATTTGGTCTTAAAATTTGTCTTGTATCCCTTGCAGTTTCTAAGATATTTTACTTCCTGGCAGGGAGTTACACGTTCCGTTTTTGCCCATTCACAAACTTGACCACACTTTTTAGCTCAATAGCACACACAATTTCAGCTCATCATCTCTATTCGTTCTTGAGTTATGGCAGACGGTTATGCGGACGTGAACTAATTAGGTCATTTTACGAACACTTATACCATCGGGACTTAATATACCTTCATTTATATTATATATATAATAGGTATAAAAATTCGGTAATATGCAAATTGTTTTTATCGAATTTTCATAAGAAAATAATTTAGCTAAGGGAAAAGGAGGGCTTAGAGCGTGGGGGAAACACAAAATCTAGAATTTCGCTCGTTATATTAATCAACTATTACAAACAAATAACTTAATCGTTTCCAGGATCTCGCGCTATGATTTACCTACAAGGATCACTAGGGATCAAGGTAAACAATTTTAATAATGCATGTGGGAAAATTTTGTCTACTCTGGGAATTAAGAACATTTTGTCAACTGTTTATCACCCTAGAATCTATCAATAATTTTTTATATGACATTCCTCTTCGACTACCATATGATTTCTTTTCGGAAAGAATTGATATACATCATTTTGTCCAACAATCCACTCATGAGTTTTTTTTTTACTAAACGGTTCGCGAACAAAAATGAATACTATAACAAAGGATTTGAATTTTCCAAAAAAGGTGGTTTATATGCGGGAGGATCATATCAAACCTCATTATCTTGTAATTGTAGAGAAACATACTCTGGAATAAAGAGGTTTTCAAAATTTCGTTGTTGTTGACGTCAACAACAAACCTACATCGGTATCCATTGATAAGCAAAAACCTGCGTACCTTGTTCATTGTTAAATTTTCATCTTTTCTTCTGTTAAGTTCCATTCATTTTCTTACCGTTTTTTCTGTAACTCTAATATTTACAGAAATATTTGCAATTTAAATATGATGACTATGGTTACTTGATTTCATACTCATTATAAATAATTCGCCTGAGAAAATGCGTCTACGCAGTTCCTATTTTTTTGAATTTTTATAAAATTTTTGTTAATTTTCCAAATATTAAAATATTTATATACGAGTATAAATAAACAAATCTCCCTTCTCTTTGAGGATAAATAATGTCCTCAAATTCAAAACGTTTCCATTAGAAAATACATAAACAATAAAAACAAAATCGACATAATTGAATACATAAAAAATTAAGGAATCATATATAGTTGATCTATGTACAAAAAAGGGTCATTATTATGGATACATACATACGTACATAAAAAAGGGTCCTTAAATTATTATGCAATGTGTTTTTCACATGTGCTAGCAACAGCACATATGAACATAACATGTTCATTTTTCAAGAACATTTGTACTCTCAGATAAGTACATATTGACTGCATATACATACATGAAGTAACTCCAGTTGGTTAACGCACTACTGTATAGCTAGTAAATTGTTGATATAGCGATAGTACTATACAGGATGTCTTATTATGAATAATGCACTTGAATATTAGTTCAAGGAAGTGTTTTTGGAAGATATCACTCGAATAAAAGTTGTTCTGTTGGCAGGAGTCATCCTAAGGTTATCTTAATTTTCACTTTAACCATTACCTACTAGGGTGTTTAAAGATTTGTGTTTTTCAAATGGAAACTCAATTTTTTTGACAGAATCAGATAGCTGAGGAAAAAAAATTGTAAAACTTGGTAATAAACTCTATTTAGGTCAATTTATCAAGAGTGAAAAGTTTTTATTGGTGGTCAATAAATAAAGATTGACCATTTTTTGTTTAAAAATAAACATTTTAATAAATGTAAAAATATTTAAACAATACAAAATTTATCGAGAAACAATAAAATTTTTACTTTTGATAAATTTTTTCTAAATCCTTTATTTTTCTCTAAAAAATGAAATATTATCTTTGAAAATCAATTTTTTTAAATGGCTATACAAAGTTTCATTATTAACCAAAATAGAGTTTATTACACATTTTATTGTCCTTCTCCCCTTAGCTATCCGATTCTGTCAAAAACATTGATACAGTATTTCAAAACTTCAAAATCTTTAAAAATATCTAGTAACCATGATGATTCATATTCATTATTATGGGTATTGTACAGAGAAATACAGAGCGCGTACAGACAAATTTTTCCGAAATTGCTTCATCGGTACAAAACCAATAGCTACTTTTTTCGAAAAGTTGTTAAAAATGGGATCCCATTTGGAAAACGCAGTTGATCTTCAAATAATCCAGAAGGCCTTGGTTTAAGTGCAAAATCAAGATCACCATAAGTTGTTTCTGACCAAACAAAATAACTTTAATTCGGATTACTTTTTCCAAAAACACTTCCTTGAAGAATTATTAGTGAATTGTTTTAAATGAGGACACCCTGCATATATATACATATATTCTATGAATTGACTCAAGTAGTTAATTTAATTTTCCTCAATTAATTAGTAAATAAAATAAAGTATTTATAGTATTATTATATTATTTGATTTTGAATAAATAGAAATTTATATTTCTATGTCTGAATTCTATTTGTACCCCTTCGTATCTTCGCATTCAGAAGAGGTTCGTTCAACTTCGTTCATTGTATATTTTGCATATGGTTGGTTATTTTTTAGTTGAAGAGCCATAATATTTATGATTAAAAAAATTGTATTCTGTGAATCACGTAGAACGGACCTAGAAAATCACTTGAAGTCAATTAAACACATTTAATTTGTTTAATTATTATTTTTTTCTTCTAATTCTGTGTGGTGATTGAAATTAATTGTATTTAATCGATTTAAAGCCCTTCAATATTATTAGAAGTATATGGTAGAAATTTATAGGGTTGAGATACGATTAGCTATCCGAAGTTTACAAGATATTTACTATCAATGAACCAATGAAAAATGCTTTATTAATTTGTGAAATTTTATTTTATTTTATACAATTTGGCCTGTAATAAAGTAGGCCTGTAATAAAATAAAATAGTTCTGATCTATTTAATGAAGAATTTGTGGGTACGGTAGTGCACTGCCAAGTTCCAAATTGCTTCTTCGGCTTTCCTATACCACAATTTTACAAATAGGATATAATAATCGTATAAAGGCTACATATCTCCGTAATAATTTGTCTAATGGTCCATCAACTGGAATAAATAGAAGCTAAAAAAGACAAAAATCATGTTTATTAGACGATTCAGCGAATGCTATACGAAATATCGCCTGAAACTTTAAAAACAGGGGGCGTAACACCATACAAAAAGGTCATATCTCGGAAACTACTTTGAATGAAATTTACTATATAAAGTAA
This sequence comes from Nineta flava, assembly GCA_963920215.1. Taxonomy (NCBI): domain Eukaryota; kingdom Metazoa; phylum Arthropoda; class Insecta; order Neuroptera; family Chrysopidae; genus Nineta; species Nineta flava. Next base: position 50,909,356 of record OY986042.1, on the reverse strand, counting down.
ATTAGACCCAAAAAATACGAAAATCGTCTTCATTTGATGTTTTGGTGAGCTGTTAACGAGATATTGTCTAAAATCGTTTAAAACTGGCCATAAAATCGCATTAAATTTACATTTCAAATTAGACTTTAGCTCCAGTAATTATTAGTAGATGGCAGAAGTATGTACTGAATATACATTTATATAAAATATTTATTTAAATTTAAATATGTCTGGGAGGTATATTGAAAAAGCTATGAAACGAACGAAATTTAGTAGAATGTTCTTCACTTAATGCTAAAGCTACTGTGAAAATTGCAAAAAGATTTACTAGGCCGTTTAAAAGTTATTGCAATTTAAAAAAACCGTAATTTTATCCTAAGAACCCATCTTATGAAGATTTGTTCACTCAACAGATTAAATTTATTTCAATTACCATTTAAAACGAATCTACGAACCGTTTCAAATTTTCAAATTATATAAATTGAACTCTATTTAAATAATTTTGCAAAATTTTATTAACATTCACTAAACGGTTGTTGGGAAAAAAATTACAAATAGAATTTCAAAAAATCTGTCTTTTCCACTTATATACGTATATGGTGGTATAGAAAGAAAATGGATATATGTTTTCACTGCCAAAAATTTTATATATTTTTTGTTATTTCATATTTAAAGTACTTTTATCTCCGATTGTTTCGCCCTAACGGTAAAATAAATGGTACTGATACAAAATTCAATGTGTACTGGATATTTAATCAATTAACTCAGTTAGTGGTTTCATATTCTGTGTCTCATAATGAACATACTACTCTATATATACTCTATGCAAATTTTTTTCTAGCTACGATAGTAATATATTCTGTAAATTATTTCCCCATACATATATTCCAACAACACTTTTTTTATGAAATGAACTGTATGTATTACTATACTAATCACCATGCATCCAGAATACAACAAACTGGCTCAAATTGTATATTTTATATATATTCCCAATCCCTTTAAATATTATTATAAGGTTATTCTTTAGGTGTAACCATGTGGAAGAACAACACCTCACCATAGTCCATAGTGTGTATGAGAATACCAACATCAGGTCCGATTATACATACATACAAACATACACAATTTAATAATATAAATCCTTCGATACCACATCAACTCTACAATACAACAACAAAATCTTTCAATTCGCCAAACACATCAATTTATTGTGGAAAAGTGTTGATTATAATATTATATATATTATATATATATATATATATATATATATATATATATATATATATATAAATATATATATGTTACACGAGGAATAAATATTATGTTATAATGATTTCATATACAGAATGATTTTAAAGGTATACTTCTAAGGGTGACTATTCCTCACCCACAAAATAGAATTTTGTGGGTATAACGAGTTTCGAAAAAATATTTATCCGCCTCTATATAACGAGTTTATAAAAATAATTTAATGAAGGCGATTGTACACTGTAGAGAAAACACTAGCATAGAGTCGATTTTTTGCCCTATAGCAAATGCTCTCGAATAGTTCTTTTGGAATGTATACAACAGCAAGAGCGCTCTAGATAGAGCAACCATATATCCAGAGGCCCAGTCTTCCAGAATTTGTCTTACGTAACCAAAATGGAATTTGGACATTGTATTGTTGACGCTTAAGTATACACAAATAAATATATGAAGTATACTCTAGAAGTCTAACTCTAAAGTCTATCTAGCAGGTTAAATACAGCAGCTACGTTAGGTTAGTTTAGAGTGGCTGTTTTAGGATGAGGCACACTTGGATCATAGGGTCCATTGTGATACCGAAAAAGTAGGTTGGCCCATCCTCAGCCACTACTCCATGAACCATATGCAGCTGTTTAAAAACAGTGAGAGTGCGTTGACGTCAACGGACTTTAGATCGGAGAGGTCGTCAATGAAAGGTTGACTCAGATGAGTCCGTCTCCTCATGGCAAGAGCAGGACAGTGACAGAGAAGATGAGACATCGTTTCCTCTTCCTCCCCACTGTGACAGCTCCTGCAATAATCGTGATGCACTGTAGGACCAGTCGTTCAGCGTGTCTACCGCCAAGCCAGTGTCCTGTAATAGCCGCAACGATTTTGCTTATATAGGCCCTTGGAAGCGGGACAAGATTTTCGGAACGCCTACGATTGTACTCCGACCATATCTATCTTGTAGTACCACAAGTGCGTTATTCCCTCCATCTAAGATTGGCCTTTCTTAAGATATTCTCATTCAGGAGCAACATGCAGTTCGCAAACTTAACTCCCGGATACCTATTGATGCTTGTGTCCGACAGTCTTGTGCCATTTCTAGCAAGCTTGTTGGCTTCACAATTCCCTGGAATGTCCCTGTGTCTCGGTACCCGTATAAGGTTTACATTCATTTGTTCCGCCAGCTCATTTAAGGACGTTCGGCAGTCCTGTGTTACCTTTGAGGTTAGTTAGACTGAGCTTAAGCATTTTAGGCTGTCGTTGAGGATATTAATAACGCTGCACATTAAAATGTTCAGTCTTATCCATTCGCATACCTCGTCAATAGCCATCACTTCCGCTTGATACACACTACAGTAATCCGGTAGCCGGAATGACAGCCTTACAGCAGCTAGAACCTTAAAGTTTTAAATTTGTTTATAAAATTTCAAATTTCAATTTCGTTTAAACATGAAGTGGAACAGACAAACCACTTTAAAATTAATCGAAATGTAGAATACAACCCAGAACTGTGGGATCAGCATTGGAGTAGAATATATACACACATAATGGTATTTATTTACTATCAAAATTGTATTTGAACAAAAGTGTGTAAAATGATGAGCTTAAATTGAGCTTAATTTATTTTGTTTACGAAAAAATGTTGTTCCGATTTTTGTCAGGAATAATTTTGTAATTTGAATTTTTGTTTCACTCATACATACACATACATACATACACTCCCGATCATAAAAATTGACCCAGTTAAAACATTCTTAGTGTTATTGTATGTAATATATATATATACGCTTAGAATGTGACTTACTGGTGGTTCAATTTTTATGAAAGGGAGTGTATATGCAGACCTTTAAATGGGTGTCATGGTATCAGAAGACCTCAAAACGTCTTCGATAAAAAAAGATTCGATAAAAGCTCAATATCGATTTCCAGCATTGAAAAGAATACCTCTTTATTCTTCGTATTATATAGAGTTAAAAAATGTTTCATTTTGAAATATTTTCACACATATTAAGAATCATCCTCTATAAATATGATTAGAGATACGCTTGATTATCACTATTGTATACAAGAATATGTTGTAACAATAAAGATATTTAATTTTTAAGCATGCAAAAACATAATAGAATTTTCCCACAAAATGATTTATGTATATAGTAACTCTTTTATATTTGATAAAATACCTACTATACGGAATGGAATCAAATTGAGTAATTTTGTGCATTAATTTACACCTGTTTTATATCTATGGTATCAACACAGAGAAAACATGAAAATCATTCTTAAATCGAGAAAATAAACCTTTGCATAATAATAAATACTTTTTTCTTGGCAAATAACTTTATTTACATTCATTTTATTTTATGAATAAAATGTATCAATTTTTAACATCAAATGCTTGAGATAAGAAAAATCATACTCGCTTAAGATTGGATTCGAAACTACGACCTCCTGTTTTCTAGACCAGTACTCTACCTTTAAGCCACCAGATGCTATATTGTTGAAATGCATTTAATTTTCCACTTGTTGATGCCAATGTATTATTAATTTGTTTTTTCTAAATATATATTTAATGGATAGTTTACAAAAACAATAAAATACTAAAATGTATTGCTGGTTTATGTTTATTTTTTACTCAAAATCTAAAAGCTGTAGTCTGGGAGACCAAAGGGTTTTTCAGGATGATGAACATCAAGCTGGTACTTTGTAAGTAGCTTTTAATTATAAAATTTTGGAAAACGGTATCGAAATTTTCTGAAAGCCGTTGATAATTGAGGATGGGAGACTCGGAGTCCATTCCATTGAATTTGTAGGACGAAAATTTTTCCTCGTTCTTCAATTGATTACCTTACGTTTAAACTAAAAAGTAACTTGATGCTCCTAAACTTTAGATGAACGGTCAAATCGACATGTTCAACGGCTTCCAGAAAATTTCGAGTTATTATTCAGTTTAATTGTAAGATAATCAAGTGAAGAACGAGGCAAAATTCGCGTTCTAAAAATTCAATGGAATGGACTCCGAGTCTCCTATCCTCAATGTTCAAGGGCTTCCAGAAAATTTCGATACCGTTTTCCAAAATTCTATAATTAAAAAAGTTGGACGTCTTGCCAAAACGAAGCTACTTACCAGCATGATGCATATCATCCTGAAAAATCCATTCGGTCTCCCGGACCATGAGACACCTTTAGATATTTTATCTTAACCTGGATTACAAATTAATTTCTACAATGCTGAATATTTTTCAACACGATTTATCATTTTGTAACAGAACTATTTCGTTATTCAATTTCATACGTAATACAATTTTTAAAAGTGACAGAAATATACGTTTTAGAAACAATATTTAATGTAGAACAAGCTGCGAAGAATAATTTACGTTTTTAAATTGTTTGTATATCTTTCGTTGATTATGCTTATAATTAGGTAGGTACTAGGAAAAAGCTTATTTATGCAGATGAGCTTAGTTTTATAATATTTATAATCTAGGGAAAAATTATTACATTTTTGATCTGATGTAAACTCGAAGAAGGAAACAAAAACATCAAGAACACTCGACTGTAATATTTTAAGCATGAGCAATTTTCTGAAACTATGATATCAGATTCCCCCCCCCCCTTCAAGTCTTTGGAAAGAATTAACGAAGTGCCAAATAGTTTGTATGCTATTCCATTCAACTTTCTAGGACCAGCTGGACATGATTTTTATTTTTAACAATTTCGAAAAGTATTTAAGAAAAGGAAACAATTCCAGTTCTTAAATCGAGTTTCATCAAATTATAATTATAGTTAAAAAAATTTCTATTAGTTTTGTAAATTTATGTAATTCTTTTCAAAATGCTCCTTTTTTGTATTCATTAGGTTTTGGTCTATGTTTCGAATAACAGTTGTTAGTATATTTATAAAGAGTAACTCGGCACTATTGCCCTAACTGCTCTAAAAAGTACAATCATATTTAACATGGGTCAGATTGAATGAGTTTCAATAAATTTGGTTGGATTTTCTTCCCCAGCGTATCCCACAAATTTTAATCTTTTAAATTGAACACCCAGCCGTCTTTTTCAAGTCTTACAAAAACATTTATCCTACTGGTCGATGCACAATCATAAAAGCTCTCTTCAATACAAGAAATTTTTATAAATTTGTTGAAGTTGAATTTGATAATAGAATTTAATAATAAATATATATATATATATATATATATATATATATATATATATATATATATATATATATATATATATACATATATATATATATATATATATATATATATATATATATATATATATATATATATATATATATTAATAATAGAAAATTGCGTAAGTTTTTGTACACAGATAAAAAGGAACCAACATATTTTTATATCCTTTTGTCATAATACCAGCATGTGGTTTTGAAATATATTTTACAGAGACTCGATGATAGTTTATTCAGACCCATCTTCTTTCTCTACGATATATTAATAATTACATTTTTTTCAATTCAAAATTCGGTTTTCAAGTGATTTTATTGTTATTCCTGGATAATGTATAATCCGATTATATATAGTACTCCAAAATTCATATATATTATATAATATATAATTCAATAATAATAATTTTATATCGTACAATATACCTACGTATATCAGAGATATTGCATTCTCATATCTTACAAGAGGAAATAGCATCTTAAAAAAAGATTTTACCTGAAAAATCGAGAATATTTTTCTATTTTGGATACAATATGTGTATTTATTTTTTTTAATTATAGAAATGTTTGTTTGTACCAAAATGTATTTTGTACAATTTAAAAATTTTATCTGATCGTTTTTGATTTGTTTAATTATTTGATCTGATAAAGTCGGTTATTGAAACTGTTTGGGTTTTTGTATATGTTAATTGAATTTTTTAGGTTATATTTTAATAAATAAGGTTTAAAATTTCAAGAATATTTTCAGTAATCAATACTAATTTTTAAGTCATACTAGTTTTGTATTGAATGGGTCGATACTTGAAGAATGTTGGTAAAACTTGATTTGCAGAATTTAAAATCAAAAAAACTAGTATGATTGTTAAACTAAACAAATATTTGATATTTTCATAACAATATTTTTATTTTGACTATAGATTGTTTAATATTTTATATTTTCTGAAGAAGCAACTGCGATTGCGAAGTTTTTGTCAAAATAAATATATTGTTACGAAAATCTCTTTAGTCAATAATTATACGAGTTTGTTTAGTTTAAATTCTGCAAATCAAGTTTGACCGACTTTCCTTAAGACTATAAATTTGGCATCTTAATTCTTGGATAATTTACCTTATGATTAGGAAAAAGGATAGAAAATTTGTTGAACAATCGACTTTAATAACTTTTTCGATCCAAACTATTTTCTTTGTGGAAAGAATAACTCTTTAATTTTTTATGGGCAAGAAGATTTATTATTTTCAAGATTTTAGTAGTTTCGTTTTAGTAGTTTAGTAGTTTTCGATTTTTTAGTAGTTTAGTTTTGTTAGTATATTCGTTTGCTTCAAATTTTGTATTCGACTTTTCACCTACTTCTACAAAAACCATTCCCATAAATGGAGAAAATTTATATACACCAATCGTATATAACCAAAACTAGGGGATGTATAAAAAAGTTTCAAAAAAAGTCCTGAAAAAAAACTGATAAACAGTTGGCCACCGTTTAAAACATAAGCAGATACTATGCGGACACGGATGCATGAAACAAAAATATAATTATTGCAATATGTTTACCTTTTAAAATGTGAAACTTTTATTTCTAAAATTAATATTTTAAAAAAAATCTAGGCGGAAACTTTTCAAATTAACACTGTATATACGTATCTTTATATTATATATAAATGGGATATATGTATATATACATACATATGTATATATATATATATATATATATATATATATATATATATATATATATATATATTATATAACAGTATAAAATCTTATATAAAAGGGATATGGATTATTTCTTTTTATTTACAATCGTTCTGTTAAAATATAAATAGATATTGTAACGGGATTTCATCAACCACACAATATAATTTTATGTAATATGTTACAAAATATAATTAAATAATACATATAGGGGTTGTGAGGGGTGATTACTTTGGGGTTGAGGATAGAGAAGAGATACGATATACTTTCACTTAACAAAATATTTTCTATATAATCATTATTATAATAATAAGATCACTTAATAACATATGTATATTTTATTTATTATTGTTGTATATCTAAATTATATTTTTATATATTTATTTATTCAATGTTTACTTGTTATATTACCAATGTGTATAGGGTAAATAAGGTAATATTTACTTGCTTATTAAAAAAAACTAGACTTAACTAAGTATGTTTAAGTTTGTTAGTTAATATTAAATTATAAGTCATGTGACTGGAAACAAGGTAAATTTTTGTTCCCCCCCTCAAAGAATTGTGTGTTACGTATCCAAAAGCACCAAAACAATCCTTCATACATTAAACACTCCAATAACTGTTTGATGATTAATTCATTTCAAAAGTCTGTTGCATGAAAAATATATAAAGAGGGAAATTTTCAATATCTTCCAAAATTAACGCGGTTATACTTTTGTACTTTCTTTTTCAAAATGTTAAAGTCATTCTACTGCAAAAGAATTCATCAGACTGAGAAAAAAAAATGCACAGGTCCTAATTCAAAGGTAGAACGTAGAATAAATCTTGGTTTTTCTTAATTCTGAGAAATAGTGACATGCAAATCTATTATCGTGAATAAAAATTTATTAAATGTGTCTCTAAATATGAAAAAAAATTATGAATTAAGACCCAGCAATACTTTTCGAATTCGAAATACAACTAATTCGAAGTATAATCATATTTACTTATTTCTTATTCTATTGACGTTGTTATTTCTCATATCATGTGTAATCATTGATTAACATATAATATTTACTGTAAATGAATGTATACAGGTTTTACTGTTTCACTGTATTGATTAATTTTAACTATATATCATTTTTTGTTCCAGGTTTCATCAATAAATCGAGTATTAAGAAATTTAGCATCGCAAAAAGAACAACAAGTTTCGGCGCAAAGTGAATCAGTGTATGATAAATTACGTATGTTTAATGGCCAAGCACCTGGATGGGCATGGTACCCAGGAACACCACCTACCCCACATTTAGGACTACCACCAAATCCCACTACAACGTTAGCGGGACAAATTGCTCGGGATGATCTACAAAAACGTGGTGAGTTTAATGTTTTCTCTTGATGACCTAGATATCAAAAAATTATACAAACTTCAATACAGGACCTACATTCATAAAGTTTCTACAAAATCAACAAGAAAGTTGATCATTTTTTGTCGTAAAATAAAATTAAAATTCATTATTTTAATAAAACTGATTGTTTCAGTACATTTGTATTAATGTGTTCATTGTTTTAGCGCGAAAAAAATAAATATTTCAAATTATTCTAATTAAAATGATTTATAATGTAAATAATATTTATTACAATGTCTAATTTATTAACTTTGTTGCTATTAGTTTAAACATAAAAAATTTTGTTTTACGTTAAAGCTCTTTGCTAAGAGTTTGAGTTTTTAATCGTTGATAATTTTTTCAAATAATCTATAAGAGGTTTTTGAGAAAATAATTACGTGATTGCATGACAAATATCAAAGTTTGTTTTATCTAATATCTAGTCACATACATAAACATCCTTAACTCCTCTTCAGGTGATTTGTCACTGTTTCAGTTTGTCGGTAACGTGACTTCTGAAACACTTTGGATTGTGTAACGCTTATACGTTATTTAGAACAATTTACCAAATTCTGAATTATTAATAAACACGCTGTATATAATTATGTTATCAAATATAATATGCAATATGTACAAATATGTAATATTGTAAATTATAATATTGCACAATATTGTTTATACTAGGTAACACGGTTATATGATACGATGTCATAGTTATTTCTACACAGGTTGATTTAAAAATCATTAAACATTTTATGCTCAAACGTCTATTATTGGAAAATATGCCAAATATTTTAATGAAAATAGTATAACATGTTGATTGATTAGACATAATCTCCCGTTTTCTGCAGTTTCACGGAGTACTTTCTCTAACATAAGTTATGTTAGGCAATGCCCTCGCAGAATACCAATTAGATACTTTATTTCGACACTACCAAATTCAAATAGCAAGTTTTTAATCAAGTAAAACTACTTGCCAAGGCTTGGTAAATAGGCCTTTCTGGGCCTTATTTACCAAAAGAACAATGAATTTATGTGTAGACTAGAAATTGGTAGGTTGTGCGACTACAGACCACTTTAATACGAACTATGCCGATATACATCTGGTGTTTGTGAAAGGAAACTGCAGAAAACCTTCACAAGCATAACCGGTTACTTTCAATCTTGTTTATACGGCGACAGTTTAGTCAATTAACCCCATTAATTTATTTTGCGAATTTCCTCCAAAGGAAATGCAGCTATTGTTTTTGCACCAATGTTGGAATTTCGTAAAAATTTCTTCAAATGTCCATCGATCTTACCTATTAGATGTTAAAAATCACTATCACTAAAATTTATATATATATATATATATATATATATATATATATATATATATATATATATATATATAATATATATACATATACAATATATGTACTTTTTTTAAATGTCTGTGGATTCTCTAGCGGTCACAGTTTAATTCCCATTGGAATGAAATTGGGAAATGGGTATTTGGGTCGCTTTTGGTATTCTAAAGGTCAAGTTTGTTAATGGGTAAAATCGGACGAGGGGAAATGGGGTTTAGAGGGAGGGAAAAAAACAAAATTTGACTATCTCCCTTAATATTTGAAAAATCGAAAAATTTATCAGGAGTTAAGTTGTAGTTATTAAGTTTTACTGCAATTTTGTTTCTTATAATTTTTCTTTTACACTAATATTTACAGAAATATTTACAATTAAAGATTTAAAGTTAAAATTCTAAATATCTCTGTTCACATTAGAGTTTGAGAAAAATGATCAAATAATGAACTGTAGCAAACTTGATTTTCTACAACTTTATTCCTTATACATTTTTCGATTATTCTAATATTAAGAGAGATATTAAATATTTTGTGTTTGACACAAATACATGAAATATATTTTATTGTAAAAAAATTTTGATTGGCGTTTCCATAGTAACTATAAACTATAATCGTTACACATCGATTTATTTTGGCTATTAATAAATTTAATTTTTAGCGAATTTCCTCCAAAGGCGAATTTCCTCCATCTATTGTTGCAAATACTAAAGTCATATCGGATATTATATTTCATTTTGATCACACTAAAATTATGACCGCTAGAGAGTGATTTATGTATTCTAAGGAAATTCGCTAAGTTGATGCAGCTTCTGCGTAACGAATTTTTATTTTAAAATTAATTCACAAGAAAAACTGTCGCCATTGGTGATCGATCCAGCAACCTCCCAGTTCCGAGCAGAGCGCCTTTATAAGCTTGACCACTAGGACTGGTCATCTCAGATAGTATTATTTGTCTGGTTTTAGTCTATTTAAGGTTAAAACTACTAAAGAAAACAGAAGATATGTTTGAGATATTGTCCTATAACTGTTTACGATGTCTCCACCAAAATTTCGAAGTTCCGTTTCATAAAACCTATTAAAGGTTCATGAACTTTTGGATGGTAAAACTTACAATGTTCCTCACTAACTGTCTTTATTTTTTTTCATTTCTCAAATATAAAAATAGGGAATATGAAAATACTGTTAATACTGTAATAATATTTAAAAACGAAATTAAAATCCGACAAATATCAAGGACGCTATAAGCTTTTAAAGATTATTATCTGTCTCTTTCTTGCAAAAATACTAAAAACGGAGTTTTACGTGTATTTTAAATGGTAAAAGTGTAATATGACGTCACATAACATATCAAGAGGGCTATCACCCTCTTTGTCTAATCGGGAATTTCAATCATTTATATCTCGCTTATTTTTAAAGTTATTTAAAAAGTAATTTTACCTTGAAATTTGTCAAGTAAACATGCTTCAATTGAAGTGAAAAAAAAATTTTCATGCATATTCCCTATTATAAGTAACACTCAATATATACCACTCATTGTATTAATAGCTCTCTCTATACATACAATGTGTTATACGGTATGACAACGACATGATTCTAAAACCGTTCTACAACAGTCGTCAATCAGTGAGTCAGTCTGACCGCTCTGACTCTGACTCTGAGCATACTACTCGATAGAGTTAGAGAATGTGGTCAGAAGTGGTATGATGGTGAGTAAATAATATTATGCACATGATATTGTATTTCCGCGCCAATAGACTAATTATATTTCAATCATAATGGCTTGTCCTGAAGCAATGAATATCAAACTAAATGGTTCTGATAATAATCATAATCATCACTCACAACAACAACAGCATCATCACCATCCTATCAACAACGAACGTATGATGCATTTCCTCCTAATATTATAGAGCCAACATAACCTAAACCTTACCTTGTTGCAGTATATACAAATATACAGAAAGTTCCAGTAACATATGCATTACAGTTGATAAGAGAGAATTCCATTTTGAATCAATCATGAACTAACATGATAACAAGTGAAAGTTCATTATTCATGCGTGAACTGTTTATTTATCATTTTATACATGCACAGATGTATGTAAAGTACGACTTGTAGAGTTGTAGTGTATATAGAAAAATGTCATGTCTACTGTAAGATGTTTCAGCTGAAATTGTAACAAAACTATTTAGTTTGTGAAACAAAGTTTTTTTTTAAAAAGTTACTCCCCTTGCGATAGAGTACCAACATGGTTAAATTTTAGTTCGTTATCTTGGTTTTAATCCATTCGAGTGAATTTAGAGCGAAGGAAATAGAGCTATTGGTCCCGTACGACTTTAAAATTTGGCAAAATTTTCATCAAATGTCCATCGATCCTACCTATATATATATATATATATATATATATATATATATATATATATATATATATATATCTATGGACATATATATATATGTCCATACATATATATATATATATATATATATATATATATATATATATATATGTGTGTCTGTAATCGCTCTAGCGGTCACAATTTTAATCTGATTGAAAAAAAATTTGGTATTTGAAGCGCTTTTGGTATTCAAAAGATCAAGTTCGTTAATGGGCAAAATCTTAAAAGGGGAAAGGGGGCATGGTTAGAGGGAGGGGGGAACACAAAATTTGACATATCTCCCTTACTATTCAAAAAATCGAAAAATTTTTAAGAAGTAAAGTTGTAGGTATTAAGTTTTACTGTAATTTTGTTTCTTATCCTTTTTTGCGAATTTCCTGAAAGGAAATAGAGCTATTGGTCTCGTACCGACTTCAAAATTTTGCAAAAATTTCTTCAAATGTCCATCGATCCTGCCTAGTAGATGTCGAAAAACACCATCTGTAAAATTTATATATATATATATATATATATCTATGGACATATATATATATATATATATCTATGGACATATATATATATATATATATATATACATATATATATATATATATATATATATATGTGTCTGTAATCACTCTAGCGGTCACAGTTTTCATTTTATTGGAATGATGTTTGGTATTTGAGTCGCTTTTGGTATTCAAAAGGTCAAGTTCGTTAGTGGGTAAAATCGGACAAGGGGAAAGGGGGGTTTAGAGGGAGGGAGAAACACAAAATTTGACATATCTCCCTTAATATTTGAAAAATCGAAAAATTTATGAGAAATAAAGTTGTAGGTATTAAGTTTTACTGTAATTTTGTTTCTTATCATTTTTTCTGTTACACTAATATTAACAGAAATATTGACGGTTTAAGATTGAAAATTAAATTCCCTAATATCTCTGTACACATTAGAGTTTGAGCAAAAATGATAAGGTGATGAATTGTACAACTTTATTCTTTACGTATTTTTCGATTGTTCTAATATTAAGAGAGATATTTTATATTTTGTGTTTTCTTCTTTCTTTATGCCACCCATTGACGTATGCCATTTATTAATAAAATTGGCCTTGCAAATACTAAAATCATATACATTTCATTTTGATCAGATTAAAATTGTGACCGCTAGAAAGTGATTTATGTATTCTAAGGAAATTCGCTAAGTTGAAGCAGCTCCTGCATAACGAATTTTTTCAGTTACACTAATATTTACAGAAATATTGACGGTTTAAGATTGAAAATTAAATTCCTTAATATCTCTGTACACATTAGATTTTGAGCAAAAATGATAAGGTGATAAATTGTAGCAAACATGATTTTCTACAACTTTATACCTTACTCATTTTTCGATTGTTCTAATATTAAGAGAGATATTTCATATTTTGAGTTTTCTTCTTTCTTTATACCCCTCCCCCATTCCCCTTGACGTATGTCATTTATTAATAAAATTGGCCATGCAAATACTAAAATCCTATACGACATTTCATTTTGATCAGACTAAAATTTTGACCGCTAGAAAGTGATTTATGCATTCAAAGGAAATTCGCTAAGTGGAAGCAGCTTCTGCGTAACGAATTTTTTTGACATCAAATGCTTGATATGACTTTGGTATCAATGTTCAAACATATTACTTAAATGTCAAATAAAGTAAACGCTAGTCGCTTCCGTTGGTATAATATAACCGAAAGGCAACCATACTAACAATGGAAATAAATAGACGCTAGTTTAGCATTCTGTATCCTGTATCCATTGTATAGTACATTCTGTATCCATTGTATTGAATTGAACTTTAGATGAGGTTTGGTTTTGGTTAGTTACAACGTGATATTATTCCTGTATAACTCCATCGAATTGGGGATGGTCTTCTCTCAGCTAGGATACGCTTATGTTTGTATGTATTTTGGATCCATAATAATAAACATAATAATCATAATAATAATAATATTCATTGAACCAACCAGAATCAAGTCTATTATAACAAACAATAATAATGTATGGATGGATGTATAGTACATCGAGTTTTGTGATTGAAATTATAATTTAATACAAAAAAAAATATTATTATTTCTAGGGGTTTGAAACCAGAATACAAATCTAGTGCTGCTCAATAAAAGAGAAAAACGCACTCAAAGATCACTATACCACAAAAAAATTGATATAGGGGTTCATAAATTGACCAAACTAGTCTTTTTCCGAATATCTGTATGTGTATCTGTATGTTATTATAAATAACTCGAAATTTTATAAAATTTCGAAAAAATTGCTTATAAAAAGCTGTATAGCATCAAATTTCCTGAAAGAAACGTAAAGTGAGTCACTGTTGCAACCATAAAAATTTAGAAACTCGTAAAAAGTAGGGTAAATTTTTGATGTTATTTATTAACTTTACTGTTTTTTAGAGTTATAGATTTGTTCTGTTTACATAGAAAAATTAAGAGGTTCTTTTTAACAATGCGCAGAAGCTATGGATTTTTCAACGAGGTTTCCACCTCCAATCAAAGGAAAACAATTTGCACGGTATACAAGAGATCCGGGGCTCGATTCCTGATAGAGGTGTAATATTTTCCCTTATGCTTAAAATTAAATAACTAAACTATTTTATGTAATTTACTAGTTTGACCCTGTCAAAATTGTGTTAGTTGTGTACTACATAATTAGACCTTCTTTTTGAAATTCAGAAGTACATCAGTTATGTGTTAAACAATAAATATACAGGACCCACCACCATAAACATAAATGCCCCTGTAAATTTTAATGAATATTTCAAAACAACAAACAACACATACAAAAAAATTAACTAACTTAGTCCTAAAATAATAACAATAACATAAATATTCGTTAATACAAAATATAAAAACATAAAATGAGATAACACTATCTAACTATGATAATAGTACAATGGTCGTGTTCAGTACAACTAAGTAGTTAGTAAAACTAAATCAGTTAGTCAGTCTTAAAAAAAACTACTTCTGATCATCTAAGATCAGCATTTTTTCTCAGGACACACTTACTAACGTGTCAGTAGTGTTGCTAAATTGAGGAATTTTCCTCTAAACGCACGCCATCATGTATCAAAATAAATAAATATTTTGTATTCGATATTTTCAACTTGGAAAAAAAATTTAAAAATTCGATAATAAAAATAAATCGTGTAAGTTTTATTAAATCCACAAAATTTTGTAGGAAAGTCACCCAATCTTACAGTACTTGCGTCAAATGGCGTCACTAAAATGCTTAGAATCTGTCAAGTGTTCTGGCAAAAAAACTAAGTTTAGGTTGTTGTGAAACTGGGAAGGATAAGTAGGGGTGGTGTGTTTGTCCTATTCTAAATGCATTGATATCTCATCAATTGCCACCTCTAATTAAGTTTGCAATTAAATCGTTTAAAATAATTTAAGTTTTGTAAATAAATATACATATTTGTAAAAAAAATATTGTTTAAAACTTAAATCCTAAATTTCATTTTTTCGAGTTTTAATAATAAAAATATGTTTTTATGTATTTCAAAAAAGTTGCATGGTGATAAAACTAGATAAAATTAAATAAAACTAGATAAAAATAAATATAACTAAAAATAAAACTAGATAAAAATAAATAAAACTAGATTTAGAACATATTTCGATCTACAAATTTAATTCTCTCAGAAACTAAAAACAGGATTAATTTGAAATTTGGTCCAAGTATTTATAAGACTTTGATAATTATTATGACAGTTTGTCATAAGAGTGGCATATCTGGTTGTCGAGATATAGATTTTTGTATTCATGTTTTTACCGACGAATCCATTTAACCTTTGTAAAAATCTCATAAGAATCGGAACTTTAACATTTTTTACTCAAAAACTAAAAAGAGGATCAACTTCAAATTTTTATAGGATATTCTTTATTATTGAAATAATAAGCTGTCAAATTTTCAAGAACCTGTCATTAAATTGAATTTTCTTCACAACAACCTTAACTGTGCTTAGTAACTTACTTAGTTTATTTAGGAATTTTTTGGTCTGAACCCAACCATTGTTACAACATACATACTATATGCTTTATAATAGAGAGTTGAGTTGACTACGAAAATTAAATTTACCGCTAACACATTTACAAGCTTACGAGATTGTATTATTGGGCTGTATAGCTCTATAACAACAGCAAGCATCTGTTAGCCTATCCTAGTCTTACGTAGCTCTCTCTCTACAAAAGTTCATTCGTCTGGAAGTTATGTTCATTTTCAAACATTAAACTTCCTACTCTGAGTATGAATACACTTTCTATGTATAGCAGAAGAACACATGCAGACTAAATATATGATGTGATCACGTTACTTCTATACACTATATACTAGAGTTCTTTGCCAGTGCGTGCATGCTCTATTTATTTTACATTTATACATACATAGATGTCTAAAAACATGACCAAGGTACTATATATGTATGTATATTTATACGAATGTTGATATAATCTAACCACAGATGTAAGATGTAAATCTAAGACAAAAACCGAAGGTACAAATTAACAATAAAATTTTGGCAAAAAAGGCGCTACTTTTGTGACCCCTACATAATTCTCTAGGGTACTTAAAGATTTAAAAAACAGACATTGTGCCAAAATTTTAAATTCACATACATAATTTAAAAATATTTTCATATATTTTTCAATCTTCGAGTGCGGAAAACTTGACTCACACGTTTGTAGTTCTATGTCTTCAAAATAAAACAAAATTCGAAAAAGTACTTACCACAAAACAATTGCTAGAGATGTTTTCGAGAAAACTCGATACATAAAACATTTCCTTAGGCTAGGTTTCATTTTTGGTTTGGATATTTTGCTCAGTAGTTTATTTTAGCAAGCTCTTTTGACACAAAATTTATAAATGAAATTTGAATGTAATTGATAATTTCAAAAAATCGTTTTCGCAGATATTCACAAAAGCCAAAGTTTATGATCTCAAAAGACGTCAAAGCGTAAAGATATAGTAAAAAAAGAAAGAGAGGCGCAGTTCGGTTTCGTATGCACATGATCCGTAGATGTTTAGACTATCCCTGGCCACTGTATGACCGATGGTCCGTAATCATTTTGAATCGTTTTTTCTCTTATATACGTTTTCTACAACTCCAAGATATTTAGGAGTCCTATGAGAAATCTCGAATTATTTTGTAATGTTCATTTCGTTTTCGACGTTACTGTAGCTCTTGCAATCATTATGCTCTGGAGTTTTTAGGCTCGTTGGATTCCTTTAGCCATGAGTGATCCTCTGGTATGCGTTTTCTATAATTTCGAGCATATTTACGATTTTCACTTATACTCTGGCGAATATTTTTATTGTCCTACTATGCCTCCTAGTAATGCTCCGTAAGTTCTTCACAATGAACGTACAATGACGTCACAGATACGTCAAAACATCGATACCTGAGGTCTCATCGTTACAGAATCTTTATAGAAATCCTACGTTTTAGTCTGTATATAGAGGTATAAAGCAATGTTTTCCCCTATATAATATAATAATTTAAGAACAGATGAGTCATTTACACAAATACTGATGAGCTGTTTTGTAAATGATTTTTTATATTTTTTTTTTTGGGTTTATAAACTTTAAAGCAAATTTAATTTGAATAAATTCGATATGCTGCGAATGTGTGTTTTTGTGTGATATTGACAGTGTAATAAAAATGAGGGGAGGGCAATGATGATGATAGGGCAATTTTTTTTTCTATCAATTATTTTTGTTTGAATAGTTGGAAAGTATTAAATTTTCTACATATATTGTAAAAGTTAAGTTAAGTATTTAAAATAACTGTCATTAAACTTATAGGTTATGTTAAAAATTTATTGTTTTTTCGAGAATGCGAATTCGATCATTATCTAGCCCTTGATGGCAAACATAAATCGGTCCCATCTGGAAGAAAATGAATTTCGAAAAAAAAGGCATTGATTGGAGATTTAGAGCCTTAAATTTCCAATAAAAAACTTTCGGGACACTTTTCAATTTGTCAGTTAGTTTCCTGAATAGAGCCCGTTAAAGTTGCTTTCGAAAATAGTCAAGTGATTTTTGAAGGTATTAACAATTGAAATAATTAGTTATCTTTTTAAACAAATCGTCAAATAAACAAAAAAACGAACACACTTTTTTCCCTATAATAAACGATTTCAGGATAAAAGCTTGCTTTTTCTTTTTTAGGTAATAGAGGACCATACGCAGTCAAAATTTTTTTATTGATTTACAATTTATAAATTTGGTTTATGGAAAAATGTTTCAAAAAAATATAGTTATAAGGAACAACTTTTATCTGAAACATTTTTTTGGAAAACCGAATGAATCATTTTATCATTTGAATTTCGTGGTCGTAAAACAACCCCTATTACATTTACCCCTTCAATACTAGATGCATTATTTCTTTCTTAATTAATCGACTTTCATTCTGGCTAAAGAATCGTTCTTTTTTTAATATTCTGATTGAAGACACTACTGTTGATATATAATAATAATCGATTACAGTAAAAGGTAAGGTATAAATTTATTAAGTTAATGTCATTAGTATCTCGCACGAATTGTTCGAGAGGAGAGACAGACCATCTTCATGATATACCATGTATAAAGAGTTTGTGTTGTTCGAAATATGTTTTGAACTCTAATAGATAGTAAAACAAGTACTCACTACTGAAACTAAAATGCACATATACAATCATCAATCTACTCAATTGAACGCAATTATTATTTCTTTATCATCTTATAAATGTGTGGTAGACAATAAACTATTATTTCGATTGTGTTTCTAATTTGTCGAAAGTCTCCTGTTCAATTTCAATCATAATATAATTTTATATACATATATATTATATATATATATATATATATATATATATATATATATATATATATTTATATATATATATATATATTTATATATATATATATATATATATATATATAATATATGATATATATTATATATATATCAAATTTTGTATTGATTTTTCTAATTTTCGTTAATTGACATAAATACAATTATTAAATTATTTCTGATTTTTGCAACAATATTTTTATTTTGACTAAAGTTTTGCAATCAACTTTGCTTCTTCAGAAAATATAATACTGATAAATATTATCTGATGAAGATTGCAAATTATCGTCAAAATAAAAATATGAAAATTACGAAAATCTCAAATATTTCTTTACTTTAATTCTCATTTTCTACTTCAACTGTTGTCACTCGAAACTTTTACAAAGGTTTTATATTTTAACAATTCCGATAAGTTTTTTAACCTTTATATACGGAGAATAACCGGCCAAGTAGCCCTGCTTGTTAAGACACTCTGTTAAGACGCGAGACTGGGAGGTTATGGGTTCGAATCCCGACAGTTTGTCAATTATTAAAAAAAAGGTGGGTGGTTAATTGACTAAACTGTCAGCGTATGGACAAGAACGAAGTAACCGGCTATGCTTGTGAAGGTTTTCTGCAGTTTCCTTAACGTATTCCAGATGAATATCAGCATAGGTCCTATCAAAGTCGGCTGCAGCCGCACAACCTAGCGATTCCTAGTCTACACACAAAATTCCTTGTCCTCCACTCACATCCCCTCATTCTTAGGTATTACAATGGACCTTATGGTCGAAATGTGCCCCGTAGAGGACAGCCGCTACAATCTATCTATCTATCTAATATAATTTTAAATACAAAACACGAAACTATATTTTATTTATAAAACCAAAAATTTGTTAATAATGTAAACTGTTTTTATTTTTGACACTTGAAACATTCCTTGAAGATGAAACATTCATTTGTTTTAAAACTGTCGATAATACAGATAGCAATATAAGTACAAATATTTGAAAGTGGTACCTTACTTATTTTGTACTCATAACCACAAAAGTAGCACTTATTTTTCAAGATTTGATAATTGATTTGTACCTTATTTATTCGGTTTTCAAAAACTATATTTTCCCAGTGATCACGGTGTTTGACATTCATCCACTTGTTGATCACCTGTTTACATGCAGTCTTTGGAATTCCTAAAATAAGCTCTGGGCCTATGAAGGGTATTCTTAGGTACCTGCTTTTTCGTTGTCTTCGAAACCACTGTGACCCGGCACCCAGATTAATTTAACATTGATTCGTTTTGCCAGTTCCGGTAGTTCGCGGGTATAAGCGACTTTTATATAAAATTCGAATAAAAAATAAATATTCAATACTTTCCTCATTCCTTCAATCACCTAAAAACCAAAACAAAATCTATATTATCTGATCAACCTCAACCTCTGGTGATGATTTTAATTTGTTTTAGATTAAATACTGCTTAGTTATAGATTAGATAGAAAGAGAACGACCAATAATCTTATTTTGTGATGTTTTGAATAAATTTTTTCCCATGTATACCACCCAAATAAGGAGAATAATATATATATATATATATATATATAAATATATGAAAATAGATATAGATAGATATAGGAAATAGTAAAATCCTTCACAAACAGAAAAAGGGCGGTAAATTGGTTTGTTGTTGAGAGTTCGAAGATATCGTCGTGGTTTGACTATGACACAACAACAACAAAAACGTCATCGAATAAGAGGAGTTTTCCATAGTTACTGGTGGTGCTGGTTGTTTGTTGGGATGGGAAGTTTGATGGTATTCTTCTGTTGTGAATGGTGGAAACAGTTCACTCTTATACAGGATGTTTTAAATTTTTGTACCTGAATATTTCTTCAAAGAAGTGTTTTTAGAAATGATGATCTGAACAAAACTTGTGTTTTCGGAGGAGGATATCTTAGGCAGATCTTGATTTTCACCTTAACCAGGGACTTTGAGGGTGTTTGTGGGTTAATTTGGTGTTTTTCAAATGAGAACAAATATTTTTTGGGGCAGAACGAAATTCACAGTTCTGGAATTAATCATACAAGCACTATCTGTAAAAATATAAGTCGAGAATTATTTTTACTTGAGTTTCGTTTTAATTGGGTTACAATTACCCATAAATGATTATTACCGAATTTGATGATACAATTGCAAATATGTACCGTTATCGAAATAAAACTTACGATTCTAGAAGCGGTTGAACGCAAGGTCTATATCAAAAATTACTAATCTGACCTTGTTTTTCTTAGGCCAAAATTACTTAAAAATTAAAACTTTAAAAAATTATTACTTTAAAATAATTTTTAATGAATTCGACGTCAAACATTTTATAAAAAAAAATTTTAGCAATTTTTCTAAAGGGCAACTTTTATTTCAATTTTTGTCTTCAATTTTAATGAAAATCACGTTTTTATATCACAAATAAAAAAAAAAACTTAAAAATTAGATTTGAATTATGGTTTAAGATAATAAATGCTATTTATGTTTTCGAATTCGAAGTTATGTTTAAATTAAGAGACTTTATAAGAGGCTATACGATGTCTATCTCAAAAACTACAAATTTCACATTAATTTGGTCTGGATTTTTGTTTTCCTTTTGTCAAAATATTCCATATAAAATAATTTTTAATGAACTGAACGGCAAAATTTTGTTATTAATTTAGTATAAATTTGAATTGAATTTTCATTTTTTACAATCAAATTTATCCTATTTTTTCAATTTTTCTAAAGAATAATTTTCTTCACATCTTAAATTTCTATCCCGTTTCGAGAAAAAGTAAGAAAACATTCTGTATGTATGAATTTTCTGGAATATAAATTGCTTTTATATATATATATATATATATATATACATACATATATATATATATATATATATATATATATATATATATATATATGTATATATATATATATATATATATATATATATATGTATATATATATATATATATTCGTATATAAATTTTCCCGAAAAATATTATATGAGGGCTATGTATACAAATATAGGAAAAATACACAAGGAAAATTGTTTGGGATGAAACATGAGTTTTTAGGTATGTCAATGTTTAGGGAAGTTCTTATACACACACACACACACACACTGGAGATATTATGAATTTATTGAAGGGAGAAATGCGTGCAGGCGGAAATAAAACAGGCGGCAAAAGTATGATGAGGTTCAATAATAGTAAAATTGTTATATAACAGCAGTTAAAAAAGGGAAGAACCTTACTATCGCCTTCATGTATAGTTGGGAATATCCCTTTCAATAATATTACTTGTATGTTTATTGTTGCTCTTTGTAAATGCGCTATGGTTAGAGAAAAATGTAGATATGAGATACGAGGGGATGCAGTTCATTTCAATAGTTTTGTTTGGTATAAGTGAAATACTATCTGACTATTTTGAATTCCAATGGTCTATTATTTAGTATTTTAACACAATAACAGGAAAAAAGGCCTGTGCTTTTTGATTGTTTAATTGTCATATACAATAAATTAATAGGCTTTTAATTAGCACTCTTCAAAATTCCTTTCATTAGGGTATTTTTATTACCTCTATATACGTAGAAAATAGAGGTATTGTTCTCGATGCTCTAAATTGACATTGACTTTATGTTTTGAGGTCCCCTGATATCAAAAAGCCGCACACATGTGTGTTTATGACCAAGATATATCAAGAACGAGGATAGCAAGTGTAATATGATACTTTAAACCTAAGTTTAATATTGTGGTCTAAACGGACTGCAATGCTTTGTGGAAACAGCTAAACCGGAAATATTTAGGTCTATTTTTCTATTTTTCTGTTTTTTTTAATTTTCTTAAAAATAGTACGACAGAGAAAAATTTATTCCTGACAAAAATATTAACAATTTGTATACTAAGTATTTTTTTTGTAAACGAAATAAATTAAGATCAGTTCAATAATTTGCATAATTTCGTTCAAATTTAATTTTGATCGTTTATAAATTTTGTTATGTGTGGATATATTCAATGTTATATTTTAAAGCCTTTTGTTAAATTCTATATATAGACGTCATGTTTCAAGGCACATTTATTTTTATTTACTACTAGCTGACCCACCCCGACTTCGTACGGGTTCTTTACAGAAAATATAAAACAGCCTATGTTACTCCGAGGAGATGTGGCTTTCGGTAAAGTTGGTTGAGTAGTTTTTGAGTTAAATCGTAAATACATAATAGCATTACCCGTCACGGTTTCGCCCGCAAAAATTTTGTAACGCCCTTATAACCAAGTAACATAATATTTTCTCCCGTCAAGGACTGATAAATTGTGTTTAATTTTGGAAATACATTTGTTGTATGCACTGCCACTTATTGGCAATATTTTTCAAGTACTCATGTTGTGTATACTGCCATTTATAGGCAAATTTTTTAAACATATTTTTTGTATGCATCGCTATCTATGCATATTACTAAAAATAAACTAACTAAATATTAATTTTAAAATAATTCACTATGTGAATAGAAATCGAAACAAATTTGAACAATGGACTGTATTATCCACTGTAACATATCAATCACTTTATGCAGACTGCTGTCTGTTGCTTGCTAATATAAATAACAGTCAAAATGTCTACATCCCCACTCCTGGGAGACAATGTATAACACATAGCTCCTAGAGCAACGAGCATCTGTTACGATGCACTGATAAATTATACACCTATACATCAATAAATTATACAACTTTATTTTTTTAAATAATCTTTAATGACCAATCTATACAAAAACTTGACAAATCATATACCGAAACCTTCTTCGAGAACCACTCTATCCATTTGTGAAAACAGCATGAAAATCGGTAGTTTTTGAGTAAATCGCGAACAAACAGATTGACGCGGCTGGTGGACTTTATTTTATACTATGTAAGGATTTGTCAGCAAGATCGATTTTAATTTTAGAACAACACATGAAAATTTGTTTATATTATGTAATAAGCATTTTAGATAGCCTAAAACAAACTATATTTTATGAATTATTATTATTATAAACTGATTCAGCAGTTCTTCATTAAACATTCGGTTCTTTCTACAGAATCGGTTCACAGATGGCAATTTAGTGGGTGAACAATCCATTTTTCTATCCTTAGGCACGAAATTTTTTTTCAAATTTTATGGTACCGACTTCGAAGTATACCCTATCCAATAAAAAAGAAATTATTGAAATCGGACTACTCTGTAAAAATTTATGCGTGGTCATACATAATATATATATATATATATATATATATATATATATATATATATATATATATATATATAAATATATATATATATATATATATACCAATATTGAGTGCTTTCAAAGTGTTTCTGTGCACACAGAAAATATACAGCAATTATGATATTTGTTCTTTAGTGGAAGCGCTGGGAAGTTTTTTTTTTGTGTGCTAAAATTTGAAATTTTTTTTTCAAATTTATATGGGACCAACTTTGACTAATCCCCTATCGTACAAAAAAACTAATCAAAGTCGGACTACTCTGTAAAAAGTTATGCGTGATCATACATAAGAAAAGAAAATATATAGGTTGAATTGAGTGCCTCCTTCTTTTCGTCGGTAAAAAATACAATAATGTTATAATAAGTTCACAAAAAATAGAGTAAAAGCCTACTTTAAATAAAAAACATGGTTTCTCCGTTACATGGTGTATATATATATATATATATATATGTACATTTACATATGTACATTTATGTAATAATAATTCCTTTTAATTTTCATTTTTAATATTTTATTTTAATTTCATATAAAATATGGTATTTTAATATATATATATATATATATATATACACATCTATATATATATATATATATATATACATATATACATATATATATATATATATATATATATATATATGTATATATGTATATATATATATATATATATATGTATATATATATATATATATATATAGATATGTATATATATATATATATATATATATATATATATATATATATATTAAAATACCATATTTTATATGAAATTGAAATAAAATATTAAAAATGAAAATTAAAAGGAATTATTATTACATAAATGTACATTTTAAATAATTTTTATATATATTTATATATATACATATACGTGTGTCAGGTATCATAAAACTAGGCTTCCCATAAAATTCTTATCTATCTTTTTTAATATCATAGTCAACTATTGACTGAACTTCCTTGCGCCAACACCAAAAATACCCTACCATAGCTTTTCAGTAGCTTTGTTTGGAATGCGAGAAGTCTTGGGTTCAGGCCCCACCCAAAAATATGAGGTTATTAAAGACATTATTAAGATTTTTGGGGCAAGTTTTTTGTAGTTGATTGGTTATTTATAAAAATAAGGTATTTATTTTATGGGTTTTTGTTGATATTTTTATGAATTACAATTTCATAGTTACAAGCGTTTTGCATTTAAAATCTACTATAGTCTCCGTATTTGCGTTTATGTTTTTTGAATAGTAAATTTGGGATAGTTTCAAAAATTACCTTAATCCAAGATCAACTATTTGTATTGCGTAAATACATATTTCGATTACTAATTAATCATCATAATTATTATTCTTCGTGAAGAGATACTATTCGCTACTAATTTCTCTCTATATGCTGATTTACCATTCCCAAAGAGTACAAAAAACTTAAAAATAAATGTAAAGTTCATATTATTGATGTTTAATCAACGACAGAAATTATATTGGACAATTATACTTAATAATAATCATTACGCCTGTCATAGTCAAAGGCAAAACATTTTTTATTGGTCTTTATAGAGCCAGCACTTAAGCTACGAAAATTGGTTATAAATAGTGCCTGAGAGTTATTACATTCAATTTTGTAAAAATTGAACGTAAAGAATCTGACAAAAGAGAGATTGACTGCGTATAAATCTATATCGAGAAACGGCCGTACAAAATACGTTATTTTGTGTCGAAACAATTTTTTAGACATTTAATTGTGATTTTTGCACACTGATTTTAGTAGACCTTGTACACAATCACACACAAAAACATGGGAATAGAAACAAAACAATGGAGCAAAAATAGAAATGATTATACCATAACAAGATATAACACAATATTGAAAACAGAGAAACATGAAAACACATCAGAAAAAAAAAAAAATGAAACATTAATATCAAAGAATATTGTTATCAAGAAAAAGAGACTGAAGTTAGGTTAGAATACACGAACAGATAAACAATCAGATATATATATATATATATATATATATTTATATATATATATATATATATATATATTTATATATATATATATATATATATATATATTTATATATATATATATATATATATAGTCTCTATATATATAGTCTATATATATATATATATATATATATATATATAGAGGATGTCTCTCTAAACAATGCATTTATTCTAGGAAGCGTTTTTGGAAAAAAAGACCCAATTAAAAGATGTTTTGTTCGGAGTGGCACATCTTATAGTTATCTTCATTATTACTTTAACCATGGCCTTCAAGGTTATTTGAAGATCAACTTGCGTATTTCAAACGGAAACCTTTATTTTTGATAGACCGACATCTGAGGGAAAAGGAATATTAAAACCTTGGTAATAAAGTCTATTTGGGTTAATAATTAAACATTTTATACAACTTTATTTTATATTTCCAAGGATATGATTAAACTTTTTGAAGACAATAAAAATTTACCAAGAGGTTTTTTGGTGATCATTTGAAAAACACAAGTTCCTTGTAGGCCATGGTCAGGGTGAAAATCAAGATCACCAAAAGCTTTTGCTCCCCTTGGACCAAAACAACTTTTATCCGTATCAATTTTCTCAAAAACACTTCCGTGAAGAAATATTCCAGTACATTTCGAGGAAAATGAGGCAATCTGTACATATTTATAAAAAGTATTCACAAAAATGAATAACAAAAACAATGGAAAAATATTGTATACGTCTCTGAGAAATACAGAAAATGATAAAACAACACAATATAGAGTACAGAAAAGTTGACGATATGAAATGAAAACGAACGACCCAGTCCACTGAAAAAACAGCCAAGTCCATACAACAACCATTGACGACCAACCCCTGCTACTGCTGCCAGTTTTGTTTCATTTTGTTTCACAAAAATGTGTAACAATATACTATACAGATGCTAAGGTTTTTCCTTTATTTTATTTTTTCTGTTCTATTCTCCAATTTTACACGGAGAAAATTTGATTGTAGTACTTAATATTCTATTCAACATGTTTTTTTACAAGCTTTTATTTAACTTTCAATGTATGTATGTATGTATGTTTTTTTTATAGAGGTTGGGAAAATACTTTTACGTATCATCAGGACTAGTTGGTGTACCTGGGTATGTCGGACTCAGAGTTCAATACCGACTAAAAACCTCCTCTTTCTCCGGCCTCTGATTCAACGCGGAAACCACCGTAAGGCATTACTTCGCGGGGAGAGGATCTTACTGCTGCTCTTTCTTCAGATAGTTGAACTCGCATCTTCTATTTTTCTAGCCGATATTTTCTTTGGCTCTTTTCCTTTCGATGGAACGCAGATCCTTGAGGACTTCCGTGGCAAAGGTACTGGTCGTGTTCCAAGCAGCCTTTATCGACACCATTTCTTCTCCCAATGTTTCTGGTTTAAGTTTCTGTTGAAGAACCGTTTCCAGTTCCATACGTTGCGAGCTGAAGCGTGGGCATGTAAGGAGTACGTGTTCTATGTATGTATGAATGTATGTATGTATGTATGGTCGGGTCAAATCTTGAAAGCTGAATTAGAACCACTTCTTCTTATCCGACGATGTTGAATTTTTACTTGTTGGTTCAGTTTCGATGACAATGCATTTTTATGGTAAGCATGACAAAAATTGACAAGGGGAAAGAGGGGTTTAGAGAGAGGAGGAAACACAAAGTTTGCTATATCTCTCTTAATATTGAAAAAATCGAAAAACACATAAGAAGTAAAAATAAAAAAGCTTGTTTTTAAAAATGTTTTTTTGATAGCTTATTTAACTCTATGTACGAATAATATAGAATTATTGTTTTCAATGCAGAGATATTGCCGAATTTTTACGTTGTGAGACCCGTTGATACCGAAAATTCCTTTTTGGGTCATTGATGAGTCTTTGGGTATGCATATGTGTCGGCGAACAAGATATGTCAGAAACGGAGATAGCGAGAGACATGAAACTTTAAACTTAACTTTAATATTGTCGTCTCACGTGACTGCGTTAAAAGCTAAACCGTAAATGATTTGAGTATTCTTAATATCTTTAAGTTTTTTCTGAATATCCCGAAAACGAGTTCATCGGTTTGTTTAATCTTTGTACCATAATTACACTTCTAAGACCTAGATTTTTACATACTTTTCACTACTTTAGTTTTGTTAGAAAGTGTGGTTAACTTGCGAGTGAGGTTAAAATAGTATTGAGCTTCAGATACATAATTTTAAACTTACATATCTTTACCATTATAGAAATTCAAAATCCAGATTTAGATTGAAATCCCCGCAACTAATGTGTTACTTCACTCTAGGCGATTTAGTGGTTTTGATTTTTATAGATTTAAGTATAGTTTTTGAGAATTCAATGATATATGGAGAGGTTTGAATCATTGTGAATTTTTGTTAATTTGAGTTGGGGTCACGTTCCTGACAGGAAAAGCCCAGTCTGTTTATCTGTCTAATCTGTAATTCTAGTCATAACAAACGACTTAAATTAGTAAATATACTGAACAGATTGACTGTTTCTTGCCAGGAATGTCCCAAAGTCAAAATTTTACTTATACCACTATGATTCCATATGTTCAAAGTCATTTTTCAAACTATATACAGAGGTTGTGTGAGTGTTTCACACTACATTTATTCAAAAATTATATCATGATTTTTTTAAATAAAATTTTTTTTCTCCTGTGCAAAAAATCTACAAAATAATTCAAAAAGATTATATTTTTTAAAACTATAACCAAATCATGAAAGAAACTAGGGAAAACTTTTAGAATAAAAAATTCACGCTACTCTCTCTGGCAAAATATGGATTTAAAAAAAAAAAGAAAAATTCTCCGTGTTTAAAAATGGACTACCCGATGGTAGAGATTCAAAAGAATGGGAAAACGAAGAAGAAATGGGAAACATACCATGATGTAGGTGTGTGGGTGGAGGGCGAGGTAGATGGCGATGTTTCATCAGAACAGATATACAATTTTTTGTGTGTTACTGTGCTGGTATGAGATCGCAAGTAGGCACAAGAAAGTTATATATATATATATATATATATATATATATATATATATATATATATATATATGTGTATATATATATATATATACATATATATGTGTAAACCACGACCATTTTCATTTCTGTATGTCGTCATCATAAAGGTTTTTCATTTCTTTTATATATTTTTCCATTTTGGCATAAAACACATATCAACAAAAAAAAGGAAACGCGGAAAGATAAAATAGAATTGGAATCATCGAAGTGGAATGTGAAGACTACTAAGACTACTATATACAAACTGATCGAACAACGTATATATACCACCAAACCTTGCAACTATTTTTCTCGAATAGAATTGTGTGTATTTGAATATATACAGGATGTCTCCTCCTTTTAAACAATATACTTGTACGTTATATTATCGAATGATAATTATTAGTGAGAACTCTAGGTTTTTGAAATAAAATTTCAAATTCGCCCCCTTTACCTAGATCTGTTTTTTGTATTATAAATACGTATTTCGACTACAATGTAGTCATCATCAGTATAAAGTAGCTAGTCTTACTTTACTCTTTGACAATTAGAAATAGATATAAATTCAACAGACAAAAATAAAAATAAATAGAAAATTAACTAGATTAAAATATACTAGATTTAAAATATAATAAATTTTAAATTATATTGAAATTGCTCTTGTTAAAATTTCCTTCATTCACATTTATTCCTGTTAATTTTAATCTTATTAAAATTACTCTTATATTGTCGCAGGATATGTTACTTGTTGCTAATTTGGTGACAGTTTCACCGTGAAACTGTCGTAGTAGTTTCAAATGTGAATGAAGGAAATTTTAACAAGAGCAATTTCAATATAATTTAAAATTTATTATATTTTAAATCTAGTATATTTTAATCTAGTTAATTTTCTATTTATTTTTGTCTGTTGATCTGGACTTTATATCTATTTCTAATTGTCAAAGAGTAAAGTGAGGCTAGCTAATTTATACTAATGATGACTGCATTGTAGTCGAAATACGTATTTATAATACAAAAAACTTATCTAGATAAAGGGGGCGAATTAGAAATTTTAATATATTTGTATATTACTTTAAGGATGCGTTTTTGAAAGAAAAAAATTACCCGGCTATAAGTTGGTTTGTATGGAGAAGATCACCTTGCGTTTTTCAAATGAGAACCTATATTTAATTGGCAGGATCGCATACCTGAGAAAAAAAACAGTAAGTTTGGATAGGTACTAAAGGCTATTTTGTTTAATAATTAACCATTTTATAGCCGTTTTAAAAAATAGATTATCTAAGATTAGATTTGAATTTTTGTGCGAAATAAGGTCTTTCTTAAAAAATACAATCGTCTCTTTGAAAATTTATTTTTAAATGATTAATTTTTAATCAAAATAGACATTATTATTCAGTTTTAATGTCCTTTTAACTCAGCTATCCGATTCTGTCGGGGAAATTCCCAATTGAAAAACGCAAATAGATCTTTCAATAACCTCGAAGGCGAAACTCGCAATGAAAATCAAGATCCCATAAAATGTTCCTCACCGAACAAAACAAGTTTTATTCTGGTCATTTTTTTTCCGCTTTCTAAAGGTAATATTTATATGCACTGCTTATAGAGACATCCTATATATACATATATATATATATATATATATATATATATATATATATATATATATATATATATATATATATATATATATATATTTGTTCATCCAAGAGAAACATCATCTCCATTGACTACTACTGCTCGTGGTGTTGTATATATATTTTTTCTGTTCTTTGTAACGAAACGAGAATAGAACCTAGAAATTGTGTATGATACCTCGAATAGTGGGGATAAAATGCATACAGGATGTATTTTTCAAAAAAAATTTTGACTAATCTAGATCGAATTCGAGGTTATTCGCGTATAATCCCGATCGATTTCGACATTATTCTTTACATATCATGAACTATGACAATCTCTGATCTCAAGTTAGCAGTACTAATTTTAAATAACAGTCTCATTGTAACCCAGTCAGAATGGACAGAATAATTTTATTACTTTAAAGTATACATTTTGAATAGACACTATAGAGTAATAAAATAAATAATAGTTTAAAAAAACTAAAAAAACACGCTTTTATAGAAAATCCAACTAAAAAATAGAAAATAAAATTTAATAAATTTGGATTAAGAAAAGTGTAAATAAGAAACAAATGTATATTAATGGAATAACTATTATTTATTTTTTCAATACTTTTCAATAAGTATTTTTAATCAGGGACTTTTCAGAAGTTTCACCTCTAACGTGTGTGACTTGCACACAGTCTACACTTTTTTTTTTAAGTCAGTAACTTATCTGGGAAATTGATGAATCCTGGCTAATCTAATCAGGATAATCGGATATTTTAATCGAATTATTGCATTGTCATCGGTCTTTGACAGGTGTGCAAAATTTGAATTAAATCTGATCGTTCAAAGTAGGAGAAAATCGAGCCCAAAAGGGTCGGTTACATACATACATACAGGTGAAACTAATAAAAAGCGTATAATTATCCTATCCATTTTGAAAGTACAATAATTAGCTATAAAGAATCAGATATAACAAAAAAACATATTTACCGCCATAGTCGCTAGAACTTGTGATTAGTGATTGTACATTTATTGTGTAAATGTATTGTGCAAATACTGTTAATAATGTGCAAATAAGTGAATTATATCGCGAAAAGTTATTACAAATAACTTAAATGTTTTTTAGTTCACTGTATTTCGGGTTGACAGTTCGGACAAAAGATTCTAAAATCATGCTACACTGAACAATAATTTTTTTTTGACAAGACACTTATTTTGCTATTATAGCTGACATTTAACTTTGTTTTTCTTAAAATGCTTTGACACTGGTACAAAATTTTGAAAAAATTTATTTCTACCACTGTATAGTGTTGTAGGCAATATTTCTTGTATTATACAAACAGCTTTGTACTTTTCAAAACGGGAATACAGAGCGAGATTAAATTAGAAAAACTGATGCGAGTGATATTTCGAATGGATTTTCAGCCCATAAGAAAGAATAATTTAAAAAATCACCAATATATTTTATTTTCTATAATAACTCTATCGAACAAGATAGTATCATTGTGAGTATAGCTATGAGGTATATACCAAATGTTAGCTATAGTTGCCCTAGCTCATAGATATAGTAAGTAATATTGCTACTATATCTACATATATATATATATATATATATATATATATATATATGTATAAATATTGTGTGTATATGTAGTACTTTTTACTGTGGCTTTTCTGAAGCTTGTTTTTGTGTGCAGTGGTCGAAAAAAACTTTGGTTTGAATCGTTCTTCGGTTCATCATCCTATTTTCAATATATATATTGATTACTTATATACAAAAGGGTACAATACATAATATATATATTATATAATGTATATATATTTTATATATAAATATATATGTATTCTATTGGGTGAATCTAAATACTCTATATACGAAACAATTTCAATCAGACTTTCAACAAAATTTTATAAAATAATGAATTATGTTGATTGAAATATCCTAAAAGCATTCAAAATCATATAATTGTCCAAAAATATCATAAAAATTATTGAATTTAGAAAAATGAAATGTAGACGGGTATCTTATTTCAAAAAGACCCGTCTTTTAGATAATATTTTAATAAAGGATTTTTGTTTCCTGCACCAAATCTATTGCATGGTTTAACTTATCATAAAAATAAGGGCTATTTCATATGTCACTTGGAATGTATAGATTTTCTGCATGTTATTTATAAACTGACTATGACAATAGGAAAAAACTACGTAAGAAAACTTTGGTTTGTCAAAAAATATAATAGGTTTAATCGTCGTACATATGGCTACAAAAGCAAAGTTCATATTTCAATTTTTATAATTGATTTGTGCATGTTTCATTCCGCTTTCGGAGTAAATGCTTCGATAAAAGAAGTTTCGACACATTTTCCCATAAGCCGAATGAATCCGAATGAATAAGGTACAAATCAACTAAATAATTTTGAAAAATGACATCTACTTTTGTGGTCATGTATACAAAGTATAGAATATTGAGATCAATAAAGAGCATCAACATATATTTCAACAGCTTAATTTTCCCCAAGCCAAAGAAAATAATTTTGAAACAAATACTTATATCTTAGAGCCACGCTCCTGTATTGCTATTTTATATCCAATATCTTATACTAATATTTTTTTCTCTTTATTTGAAAAAAAAAACATTTTTTGGTGAACAATTTCTATGAATTTCTGAATGAGATACATAAATCTATATCAAATATTTTATTACAATGTTTTTATTTGAAATATTATATATATATATATATATATATATATATATATATATATATATATATATATATATATATATATATATATATATTAAATTAAACTCCTAACGAAAAAGAACTTCATCTCCGTTTTTATTTTATTTTTTTTGAAAAGTTATTCTTTTATATGTAAAATAGTTTTTATTTATCTGTATATTCGAACTGACATAAAAAAAATGAAAAGACGAATAATATTGGGTATAATATTCTATTTTATTTATAGATCGAATAATATCATATATTTAGATTTTTACATGTGTACAGGATAAAAAAGTGATAAAGATTCTAAAGTTATAAAGATAAAGATATAGGTACATTTCTCACATATTCCAAGAATCGAAGGAACATATTAAGGACAAGTTCATTACTCGAAGGGTTCGTTACTAATAAAATTTCGTATATGTCTCTCTCTTAATATTATAGAAATTTCATTTCGCTACAATTTAATTTCTTATCATTTTTTCTGTTCCGCTAATATTTTTCAACATATACCGCTAATATTTATGATTTAGTATTGAACATACAATTGGGGCAGTCAATTAAAGCAACTTCAAATCTCTTTGGGTTTCGAAAACTTATGGCTACAACAAAATTATCACGCGCTAGAGAATGATCTAGAGAGCATCATCACAAGTTATTCAAATCAATTATTCGAACAGGATCAGAGTCGACTGCTTACTTCGACATTTAATACCCTGTATAAATGGTTTCCGAAGATAAAAACATGCAATACCTACGAACTAATATCTCTTTGGATGTGACCCGTTTGATAGCACAGCTAAGGCTCATGCGTAATTGTGTGTTCATTATGTAATTTGATGGAACAAGAATCCTTAGAACATTTTATGCTTTGTCTTGTTCTGTCACCTTTCAGGACTGCCCTCTTAAGATACTATTCCACAGAGGGTACTGAAAACAATTTGGCCGCACCTCTGAACTGCAACGACAATCGTAAGCAATACGCACTATATAACTTTACTATGAAATCGTTGAAGTTCAGAAGTCTGCACTAATGAATAAACATTGCGAATTGTTGAAACTACCAGATCCGCCACTGATAGTATTTATTTACTATTTATTTTGTATTTTTTTCTTTTTTGTTGTTGTTGTTTTGCTATTATTTTGATTTAAGCAAAATAAATTTGTATTTATGTTTTTCAGAATCAATTCAACACTTTTTTTTATATTCAAGATTCGATTTTATGTATTTATTAATTTTATTATTGTACCAATCACTGTAATGTGTAAAGGTAAATGATAGATATATTAAATAATTAATATTTAAATAAATAATAAATATGTATGAAAGATATAATTGATCTTTATTGATTTGATTTATGAAATATTATATTTATTTATATGTAAATTACCAAGGTTGTAAACATTCAAAGCAACCGAGATAATAGAGGGGAATTATAGTTGTTATGCAACAACTAAAAATGTTGAACAAAATTATAATAATAATTTAATGAAGAAGCGATACCGCTACAAATGACTATGGTCTAAATACAGAAATTATCTTATCTTATCTTATCTTATCTATATAGGTATGTGTGTCTGTAGTCACTCTAAAGGTTCGCTATGAACATTAGTCAGATAAAAGTTTGTTAAGATCTATTTCCAAAAGAGAAATGATTTATTTATTCTGAGGAGATTCGCTAAAATGACTTTGAAATGAATTTTTTTTTATTATCAAATTACCAATGGTGTTTAATATCGTTATATCTCGATAGAGACAATTTTCTGGAACATCTTGTATATTTTATTCAGATTATAAAAATGTTACCATTTTTCCTATCATATAATGTAAAGTTAGTTCTATGGTCATTTCTTTTTTTTCTTGTTTTTTTTTTTTGCTCTTTACTGTTTATGATCTACATTTTCTGTTTGTGATATTTTTTTAATTGACTCCAACATTCATAACTAGCGTTCCATTCCTCGTTGTTCACAGTTAGATTATTATTATTGATTTAACCTTCTGGCTTTCTGCGTTTCTCTCTTATAGATGAATTAATATTACCAACTTTTAGATAGAATCTTCTATTTTATATTCAATTTTCAACAACAACGATGATTATGAGACAGATAACCTTAAAATATTTATCTAACGATTATAAAATAAATAAGTTTTCTTTACCTTCCTTTTTTTGCTTTCACAATTTTAATAAACAAATTCAATATTTACTTTCTTTTTTTTAACTTTATTTAAAAAGTCATTCATAAACGTTTAGTCCTAACTTGTAACGGTTAAAAATTTTCAAACATATTCATACATATTCAAGTTCATCAAAAATATTCTAATTACTCCATTTCCGGCTTGCCTGTAAACCTGATAACTTAGATTTAAAAGAAACAATCGGTTAAACATTATCAAATTATTATTTTATGTATATTTAAACGTCATAATACTATACCGATCTTCAGTACGATTAAGAAGACGCAAATATGAATGGACAAGCGTATACTATACAGACTAATACATGATTGAATTTATTAATTAATATTAATATGAAACAAATGAAAATAACAAATAATCGAGACAACTGCTTAAATACCGGGTATATACTAAATTTATTTGCAATACGTGAACTGTTTATTTTATTTTTTTAAATTAAACAAAAGTTGTTTAATTTTTAAAAAGAAACATTTTTCGTATTTTTTTAGCTAATTCTAAACTTACATGGTAAAGTTCTTCAAAGGGCAAAATCGATCCATGGATTAACCACCTCCACCCATCCCATTAAGGTATATCTTTTAAATCGTAAGAAAAGTTCAAATTTCCTTTTTCTTGAAGAACAAACTCAACTAGTTTTGATTACAACGATAAATATAAGTATAAATTTTAAATAAAAGTCGAAGCTTTCGACTGCAGATTATTATTTAAGAAATTATATTCATTCGAAATTTCAAAATTGTGTTTGTTAAAAAAATAGTTTTTCTAATTTTTGATAATTATTTTCTTTTAGTTGATGCAATCCATGAAAACACATCCGATGGTAACTCAGAGCACAATTCATCTGGTGATGAAGATTCGCAATTACGATTACGATTGAAACGAAAATTACAAAGAAATCGGACATCATTTACCAATGAACAAATTGACAGCTTAGAAAAAGGTAAACAGAAATAACCAAAATATTAAATTTTCTTTATATGTTTTTATTTTCCTTAATTTATTAATTAATGAAATTATAAAACTTCCAACAAAAAATGAAAGCGATAGAGAAGTATGTCATTGCAAAAAAACCAAGGTAGATTTCTCAATTTAAAGAAACCACTTCTTTGATAACTCTGATACTGAATATTTCACGACATAGGAGCACTTAACGTAGTTAATTTTATCCTCCCGCTACTTCAAACATCCAAACATGTGGGTTGGAAATTTAGAGTAGTGGGAAAGCGATAAAACCTACAAATTATTACCAAAAAATCTAATCTAATACACGCTACGGAACCCTAAATTAGTTTTGCGTTTCATGTATACGTACCGAGTTAGCACCTGTGCCCAAATCTATCCTTTAAACGGTGCGAAATAGACAAAATTTTTAAATATACGTGTTTCCTATAAAATCATACAACTTTTGTCTGAAACTCTTTTTCATACATCCAATAGTTTAGACAATTTTTGAGCGCGAAGCCGGTATTAATCAACTAGTATCTAATACTTTGACTTCTTTTTAACCCCCGATGAAAAAGGATGGATGTTTTGTTTGAAGGCTTTGCATGTTGAATGTTGATCTCATACGGATGGACCGATTTCAATGTCGTTTATTTATTTTTTTTATGTCGGGTTTAATCCGTTTAAAAATCGTCTTTTTTTCCTAGTTAGTTTAGGAATCTTTAAGTGGAAGCGCTGGGAAGTGTTATAGATAATGTTAAAATTCTATACAGACTGTGTTGGACAGCTTTTCCAATAGTAAATCAATGTTAAATATTATTTATTACTAGCTGTCCGTCTGATACTGTATGAAGTCAGTCAGTACACATGTGAAGAAAGTACACTTTAGTATGTGCAATGTGCATCACAAAATCCCCACTCTTTAATGACAAACAAACAACCATACGCATACAGTATAGCTGTCTTTATTTATATGTGTACTGACTTCATACAGTACCAGACGGACAGCTAGTAATAAAAAAATATTTAACATTGATTTACTATAGGAAAACCTATCAAACACAGTCTGTATATAATTCTTTAGCAGCGCTTCCACTTTTTGTCATCATAATCAGTTTAATGTTTCATGAAGTTTTTTCAATGTTTTATCCAAAAGTCCAGGCTCTCAGTCATATTGCCAGATACATACAATACTTAAATGAGAAGAAAATTAATTTTTTTAAAAACTTACTTTATATTGATATACAAGATACAGCTTTTTTTTAGAGTGTACCATATTCATATTAAATCTAAGTTTCAACAATACTCTAAGTCATAATAGTACATTGTCTTTATTTATATCTGTTCAAAGTTAAGTTTAATTCTTCTTATATATATATATATATATATATATATATATATATATATATATATATATATATATATATATATATATATATATATATATATATATACCCTCTAGAGACTTGAAATTAAATCTTTTTAGTCTTTACACACAACAGATATAAATATATAGACAGGCAGCAGTACTATAGCAAATACTCTATTTAATATCTCAAAAGCGCAAT
Source organism: Nineta flava (assembly GCA_963920215.1). Taxonomy (NCBI): domain Eukaryota; kingdom Metazoa; phylum Arthropoda; class Insecta; order Neuroptera; family Chrysopidae; genus Nineta; species Nineta flava. The sequence continues at coordinate 50,870,999 of OY986042.1, read as the reverse complement.
AGCTTATTTCACTTTAGTTTCACAAATAATATTTCTTTTTATGCTTTTTACTATACAAAAAGCTTTTCATATATATATATATATATTTTTTTTTTGTTATGTTGTGTGTATTGTTGTAAAATAACATCATATATACAATAATACAAAATACAAAACAGTATAAAAAGACATTCCTCCAATATAGCAAGCAGCAGCTTCGAGTCAGTCAGTTCTTCACTAAAGTGACTTTATTAAAAGTAGATTTTGTATTATTTTTCATAAACATTTTCTCTTTTTCTCATTTTATTTTTGTTATAAAATTCTTTTAGAATTCTCTTCGTTATGATCCGTTCTACAATTATTTTTTACAATACTTTCTTTCTTTTTTTTTGTTTAAAAGAGTCCGTAGAGTTAGTTCACTTGTAGTTATCGAGTTAGAAAGTTTCGACTCAGAACTCACTTAGTATGTACCTCAATATACATTCCAAAAATAAATTTCTAATCAGACAAATTTGATATATATATCCACTCACTCGTACTTATAACGATAAATATATCTTCCCGGAGATTAATTACAATTAGCTAATTAATACTGATGATAACTTCTTTTGTCGTTGAAATACGTATCTCGTCTACGAAATACGAATAACGTATATATAAAAGGAAAATATATTGTGTATATGTCTGAATTGTTTTGATAAACCTATAAGAGACAGCGAAATAATGATAAGAGAATACCCTACGTAAATTTTCGACCCAAAAAAAAAACTATCAGAAGTTCAAAAACCCAAACCGTCCTAAAGTTATAGCTGTTTTCTGACCAAAATTATAGCCGTTCCAGTACAGAACTCTAAGATAGTTTATAGTGTCTCAATTTATAGTTTATATCGACGTTTAGAACTGTCAAATTTTACAAAAAAATTATTATTTGACATAAATTTTCAAATTAAAAATAAATACAAATAATTGGATCAAGGAATTGGGGAAAATTTCTATTTCTAACACTCATATACAGTGAAACCCCAATATTATTGTTGTTATTCAAACTCATATGAACGGTTTTTTTATATAATTGAATATAGGAGCCGGCACCTGAATTTTCCCTAGTTATAATAAGCTTGACAACTCAAGCTTATTATAACTCATTTTGAAATTAAATATATCTAATTCTAGACAATCGGTTTTTTTTATTTGTTCACCATTCTATTTAAAATTCCTTTAAGAATACTTCCTTTATAGAGAACAACGAAATCATTAATATTAATTTGACATAATCCCCACAAAATAGTGGGGGAAAAAATGGTTTTGCATTTTTGGCTAACTACGATGCCCTGATCGGTTGTTATTCACAAATACTTTGATACAGACCAAGCAAAAAAAGGAAATACCAACAAAGGAAAAAATACAACTATGACACACTTGAATATTTCTTTCCCACATACAGTCATATTCTCATACTTGACCAATTTGTTTCAATAAAATAAAATTCCTTTGAAATTTGTTTCTTTTAAAGATTTATTTTTAAACTATAAATAGTTAGTTATTTTATTGTTTGCTGGTTGGAAACAGATTGCTTCATTCGCTGTTTGCTCTTTAGAATTAAAATTATTTACTTAAAATTACAAAATAATATAAAATATTCGGTATAGAAAGAAAAATAATTACTTTTTTTTGTCTTAATTAGATAAAACAGTTTCAGGTAATTATAATTTTAATTTATAATTATGTTTCTCTTATTTATATCGGTTTTTAGGAACGTATATCTAAACTGTTGGCAAATTGAAATCGGTTTTTTTCGTGACATCTGTCTAAAAGTTTTAATCACAAAAAAATATGATAAACAAAAATCGAATTAAAAACCGTACGTATGGTTGTATTCTGAACAACTAAGTACTTAGTAAGTCAGCCAGTCTAAAACAAAGTGCACTTCTGATTATCTCAATGTTCATAAGTTCAGTGTGTTTCTTTCACTTACACACACTTACTTATTTGTGAGCAGTGTTGCCTTATTGGAGAATTTAGTTACATGCATGCATTCCATCATACATTGAGTACAAATACAAATTTTGTATTCTGATTCGTTCTATTCACTTGAATACAAAAAATTAAAAACACGATAATCTCTAGAGTAAATCCCCAAGATTTTCTACTAGGCTTTCTTTGATCCACTAAATTTGAACGAAATCTGGTAAAATTTACTAAGGAGAATGGGTTCACAATCTAAGTTGCTTAGTCCCTGTTAAGCCCTGGCAAATAACTGAGTTAGATATACTTAGAAACTCACTTAGTTTACTAAGAATTTAGTTGACGACCATTACTCGAAAGTTCATTTAATGAAATTAACTCAAGAGTTAAGAGTTTCAGTTGAATATCATTTTTACTTACGCTAGTAATTTGCTTTATGACCCAGATGTTATACTGTCTTTTCATAAAAATTAGTTAAAAATGCGCTCTAATATTCATAAAAATAATTTTCTTAGTAAAATATTTATAATCTACCTTAAACTTCCGCCTTGAATATTTTTAAAAATCTCCAATCTATATTTGATATAATCAAAGCAATAAAATATTTAATAAAATAATTTTTATAATATTGTATTTATATCTATTTGTTATAGAATTTGAAAGGACACATTATCCAGACGTGTTTGCACGTGAACGATTAGCTGAGAAGATTGGATTACCTGAGGCACGTATCCAGGTAACGATTTGATAAAAACTATACAATAACATAATACTACACAAATACTATACAATTAAATACATTCATATACACATTTAAAATACTTATCTAACTGAAAATATGATAACAATATTAAGGTTTGAACGTTTATTAACAACTTAACAACACTTGTAACAATACTCACATATAACAATAACATATATACCTATGGAAATACTAAACAAATGCATACATTTTAGATATTGTTACTTAAGTCAATTCAAATATATTTTTTCATTAAGGTAAGTCATTTATTATTTCGATATAAAATAAATGTATTCAGTTTTGAGTATATTTTGTTTTTTATTCGACAAAAATTTTATTGATTAATTAGTTTAAATTACGGCAATATTACTTTTTTCCTGGGTAGCAAGATGGTTTCTGAAATAATTAAAAAAATTACTAAAAAATATGTTCGATATTTATGTTAGTTTTTAAGATATCGAACTTTAAACAAATAGTTCTATCAATCGGCCATAAAATAACAATTTTATACTGTTAATATTAATAGCTTAAATAATTAGAGTAGGGTTTCCTAAACTGAGTTCCGCGGAAGTGGTTAATATGAAACTTCAAAGAAGTATTATAAACGAAGTGTTCATGCAGTGCAAATGGCAACTCATTGAATTAAAAGTGTCCATCAGATATTATAATTCAACTTTCGACTATTTTACTTATTGGAGTACGATTTAAATTTCAAATTCCTTAAAATTTAAATAATTATTTAATACGCAGAAAATAAACAATAGATTTTTTTAAATTTTTTTTTATTGTTATGAGTTATAAGTTAAGAAATAAAACAAATTTTTTCCTCGATTTTTGCCAATGTAAACAAGATGGTCCGTGAAAATTCAAGGATTCTCAAGTTCTTCGTTACAGAAAAAGTTTGGAAGTTCCTGGATTAGAGTGCCAAGCTGGATAGTCCCAAGTCTATAGTCTAATTGTATCATTTTCTTTTCCACATTTAATTTCTTTATAAAAAGAGATCTATCTACATTATAAAATTAGTTCTAAGTTTCTCCAAATAATTAATGAACGAAAAAACAAACTGATTTAATATAGAATCGTATCTATATTTAGTGAAATTTAATTTGTAGATTAAACAAAGGTTCGACAAAGTCGATAGTTCTCTCGAAACAATTAAAAATTATTGATAGATTTTATGAGTTTTCTATTATAAAAAAAAATTCGTTACGCAGGAGCTCTATCAACTTAGCGAATTTCCTTAGAATATATAAATCACTCTCTAGCAGTCATAATTTTAGTGTGATCAAAATGAAATATAATATCTGATATGACTTTAGTATTTGCAAAAGTTAAATTTATTAATAGCCAAAATAGAACGGTATAACGATTATAGTTTATAGTTGAAAACGACAATCAAAATTTTTTACAATAAAATATATTTCATGTATTCGTGTCAAACAAACACAAAATATTAAATATCTCTCTTAATATTAGAATAATCGAAAAATGTATAAGGAGTAAAGTTGATGAAAATCAAGCTTGCTACAATTCATTAGTTGATCATTTACCTCAAACTCTAATGTGAACAGAGATATTTAGAATTTTAACTTTCAATCTTTAATTGTATATATTTCTGTAAATATTAGTGTAACAGAAAAATGATAAGAAACAAAATTACAGTAAAACTTAGTATCTACAACTTTCGATTTTTCAAATATTCAGGGAGATAGTCAAATTTTGTGTTCCCCCCTCTCTCTAAACCCCCTTTCTTCTCGTCCGATTTTACCCATTAACGAACTGGACCTTTAGAATACCAAAATCGACTCAAATACCAAATTTCATTCCAATCGGAATAAAACTGTGGCCGCTAGAGAGTCCACAGACATTTAAAAAAAGTATATATATATATATATATATATTAGCGATAGTGATTTTTAATATCTAATAGGTAGATCGAGAGACATTTGAAGAAATTTTTACGAAATTCCAACATTGGTGCAAAAACAATAGCTGCATTTCCTTTGGAGGAAATGCGCTAATAAACAATTTTTATAGTAATATAAAATTACTTAGTAGCAATCCAAAAATTTACACTGAATGTACGTTGATAAAAAATACCTATATTTATTGATTAATATACATACACAAATGTATAATAAGTACAACGTGTAACAGTATGATGCTTAAAATTAAATTGTTTGTAATATTTCATACCTCTTCTTAATGGACCAAAATTAAAACTGTTTATTCTTGATAAATTTTTTCTCAGGATATTCTTCTTCTCAAAAACTGAAATCTCACCTTTAAATATCCATAGATGATGCGTCACATTTGTCTCCTCGCATCAATATAAAGTCCTGAATTAATAAAATTGGAAATTTTATTTAACCAAAACAAGTTGTAGTACTTATACTAACATTAAAAGTTTTCTTATACAAAAGCTTTAAAATAAGATTGAACAGTACTTTTGGGTCATCTTGTACACCTATTGTACGTAATAATTTAAACAAAAAAATAATAATACAAAAACGGCCGATGTTATGTTCTCTGTTATGTATGTATTGAAAAGTTATTCGTCAGTGATTTCAATATAAAATTGGAAACATTTTCATCATTTTAAATGTTTATTTGAAAGCATTTATACAATATAAAGCACATTACACACACACATACACACACATATATATATATATATATATTTAATATTGAATAAATGGTTTTGATCATAGTGAAATACATTTTATACAGAAAGTTTTACTAAAACACGTGATCTTTGAGATTCTCTTTCATAATGGTTTGTTAAAGGTAGTACTCTTCTAAAACCAATACCAACCTTAATGCAGTAATTCTTGTTAAAAATATTTGGATCATACCAAAAATATGATAAACTATATTTCCTCACCTCATAATAATATTGCCTGTATACACATACCATGATATTAGTGATGCTGCGAGAGACAAGCGAAACGAGACAACCCGAGAATAAGTCAGCAAGAGACGAGAAGAAAATAATAATTCTGATTTTCGATAAATAATTCGAGAGACAGACGATAGTACTCTCTTTCAATCTCTGTACATTTTAAATCTATAAGAATGTACTAATCACAAAACAACAAATTATTTTGGGTGGTAATGATTTAATTTTTTGTTTAGTCTGTAATTGTTTCAATTAAAATATAGAAAATTAAATAAATTAAAACAAAATGCACTATATATATGAGTAGAAAAAAGATTTTAAGATTTTTTTAAGAAAATCTTCAACTGTTATAACGAGACGAGACAAGACTATAGAAAACTTTTACAAGTCAATGCACTTTTAGAAGAGACATGCTCTTCTTGCCGCATACTGACTTCCGCCATTACTATATGATATATATTCCTATTCACATGATTTTATTCGGGTTTACTCGTAAAAAAGGGTTTTTTTAATAGTATAATATATGCACCGGCCTATGAATTCTGCTTTATAGCATAATGTACAATAAGCTCGAGAATTCAAATTTTGAAATTAAATATCCCTGGTTCTAAAGAATATTATCTGAAAGTACGGTTTTAGGAGAGTAAATGTTTAGAAAAGAATAAATACATCATTTTTCAACTACTTATATCATAAATTGTACCTCTTGTCGAATGATAAATAAATAAAACTGTGTGTATAAATTTTCTTATTGGAAACGTGTAAATAGACATGGCAAAAATCATCTAATCATCACCTTTAGAACCTTTGGAAAAGATCACTCATTAAATATTTTCCACCTAATTTTCTGAACCATGAACCATCCTATATATATATATATATATATATATATATATATATATATATGTGTATGTGTATATATATATATATATATGTATATGTGTATGTATATATATATATATATATATATATATATTGAATAAATGGTTTTGATGATCGAAAATATATTTATAGCGAATCACCGGTCGACAATAGAGAAGGATGGGATTTTTTGGGTGGTCTATATATTTTTGAATAGGAAAAACATTATGGAGCACCAACCCAAACATTATATTACAAATACATATATATATATATATATATATATTATAACTGCAACTTCACTCTGTTGATTCATCATCATCATTATTATAATATATATTGGCCATTTTCAGAGAAGTAGATATTTTCACTCTTTGATATCTACCTTTTTGCTATTTACAAAAAAAAAGACTACATAGAAAGCTTGTTTAGGGACTACGACAGGGTAATGTGTTTTTATTATTATTTAATAATAATGTATATTTTATTAATGGAAGCTTTTAATGTTTAATATAAATATGAAAATATAAAATTATTAAATAAAAAAAAGGTACATGATTAAATATCTGTTGTAACCTGATAAACCCTAAGAAATTTTGTACTACCATAGATTTTATCTCAAAATAGGGTACATAAGATATTTTTCAACAGAAAGAGAGGAAAATTCTCTATTAAATTTTATCGTTTAGACAGTCAAAACTGAGAGAAATATACGCCTTTAAAAAAAAGTTGTTAGGAACCAAATATGTTTTGAAGAGTAATTTTTTATTAGAATTTTTCGTCTATTTCTGATTATTTTCGTCTGACACGCAAATAACGATAAGAAAAACATACGTGAAATTTTTATTTTGGAGAAAAGTTGTACACAAAAAAACCACTGAAAATATTGAATAGAAAATTTTCAAAGCTTATCTGTTATTTTTTCGGATACAGAAGGGTGAAAATTCACTCCATTATGTATAATTTAACAACTAAAGAAACCAAATTAATATTTTAGAAAAAATGTACAAAGGGCCACAAAATTAGTGCTCGTTTTCAAAATTTTATAACTGATTTGTGCCTTATTCATTCGATTTTTGGGAAAAAGGTTTCGAATAAAAGTTATTACTATATTTATAATGAACAAGTTTTATCTAATGCATTTTTTCGAAAACCAAATGAATAAGGCACAAAATAATTATAAAATTTTGAATAAATGAGCCCTACTTCTGTGGTCCATAGTACCATGTTAACGACCAATGTTTATGGTGTGTCAAATGTTTTTGGAAAGAAAGACAAATAACGTTTAAATGTTTCCCCCACACTTTAAATTATTTTACAGTAAAAATCTTAATGACGGTGTTATTTGAGATAAATTTAATTTATTGTAAAAAAAACTTCTTGGAATAAAATTAAAAGTTTGAGAGAAATATTGCATCATTATTCGACCACGATATACCATATATTAGGATAGGATAGATAGATAGATAGATTGTAGAGGCTGTCCTGGATAGGCTACACTTCGACCATAAGGTCCATTGTGATGCCTAAGTATGTGAGGATGAGAGTGGGTGGAAGGAATTTTTGAGTATAGACTAGGAATTGGTAGGATATGCGGCTGCAGCAGACTCTGATAGGAACTATGCCGATATTCATCAAGAGTTCGTGAAGGAAACTACAGAAAACCTTCTCAAGCATAGCCGGTTACTCCGTTCTTGTCCATACGCCTACAGTTTAGTCAATTAACCGCCCCTTTTTTTTCTTAATAATTGACAAACTGACGATGTCGGAATTCGAACCCATAACTTCCTAGTTTCCATGTATACATACTGCGCGGACATAACGCCTTAGACCACTCGACCACTTGGACTGGTACTTTGATAGGAACTACCAAAGTCTATTTATCTATTCAGCTATTCATCTGGAGTTTGTAAAAGATTACTGTAGAAAACCTTCACAAGCATTGCCAGTTACTTTCGTTCTTGTACGCCAACAGTTTAGTCAATTAACCGCCCCATTAATTTTTTTAAATTAAATCAAACCAGCCCCTACGCAGTTCAAAGCAGACCGCTATTAACAGCTCGGCTACTCGAACCAGTTAAGGCTTTAGGTCAACAGGGTTTGAAGCTCATTTTTTTTGTCTTTTAATTGTTTACATTAGTTATACAAAATTATTTTTTTAAATGAATCCAACTGTCTTCTGTCTTTTATTTTGGGGACGTTTAGGGTAATGACCATGACTTGAAATTTAGTTTTAAATTAGTGTAAGTATGATCTAACGAATTTTTTATCGCTTATCAAAATTCTGACCAGAATTAGGTTTGGTTTTTGAGCTAATTCTATCCGACTATTCTGAAACTAACTATTGCTGTAACTATTGCTTAGTAAAATTAAAAAGGTACATTTTAAAATACTAGTGTTAATGTTACAGACCATATAAAGCTTCCCATTAATGAGTAATGTTCATTAGAATTTATTATTGATTCCAAAATACCATTATTCTCTCTGATACGATGAATACAAAACCAAACCAAACCACTGTTGAATAGAAAAACGAATACTATATATATATATATATATATATATATATATATATATATATATATATATATATATATATATATATATATATATATACATATATTTGTAAATATACGGTTGGCTCATCACCAAAGTAATATTATTGCTTACTCCGACTGCTTGTTGGTTTTCGCATGGAGGCTTTTATTTTGTATTTGTTTATTTTTATACATAAATATTTTCTTTCAAATGTGTGTGATTTCTTTGCTCTCACATAAAATGTAGTCTTTTTTTCTCTAGTTGGTAGAAGTAACCAACTAACTCTCTCCTCTTTAGGGTAGGGATCTTTCATTTTGATTTATTTTAAATGAAATGCAAAAAAAAGCATATACTTATATAATGTTTTCTCCATATATAACAAAATTAAAATCTTGTAAAAAGCTTTACACATATTGTGTTCGTTTTGTTTTTTTTTTTTAATTTTTATTACATTTGCCAACTGAATTTTATTTTTTAGTTTGTTTTTTAACCAAATGATGTTTATTTTATTCAAAAAGGTTTCCATGGCTTAATTATTTATCTTGCCTTGGCTAAGTTTAAACTTTTAGCTTAGTTTGATTTGAACCAGCCCAGTAGCCGAGCGGTCTAAAGCGTTATTTCTACTTGGAAACTGGGAGATTATAGGTTAGAATCCTGACATCGGCAGTTTGTCAATTATTAAAAAATAAAAATTAAAAAAAGTGGCGGTTTTCTGCAGTTTCCTTCACGAACTCCAGATGAATATCAGCATAGTTTATATCAGAGTTGGCTGCAGCTGCACATATTACCAATTCCTAGCCTACACACTCAAAAATTTCTTCCACTACACTCACATTCTCACATCCTGAGGCATTACAATGGACCTTATGGTCGAAGTGTAGCCCGTCCAGGGCAGACGTTACAATCTTTCTATCTATCTTGATTTGAAAGTTGTATCCGGGCAAATATTGAATGTCAGTTTTATGAAATGCTTAGAACAAATGTCCAAAATTTACTAGTACAAATTAAATGAGATTTGACGAAACGTTATACTTAAGATAATATTGACTTGAAATTCAATAAAATTTCCTATTTTAAATCTTTATTTCCCTAGAATATATTTGCACATTCTAAGCGTACGTGACTGAAATATTATACACAGTAACATTTAAAATATTTCAACTGGTTCACTTTTTTTTGCAGGGGAGTATATATTTAGCTCAAATATTGCCATGATATTTTGCACACGTGTATAAGTCACGTGACAATGAGACAAAGTATATCTAATAAAATTCGAAAATATTCGCAGAAATAGAAATTGGGTGAATATGTCGAGAAATAATTAACGTAGTGGAAGTAGTGGGAAATTAAATTCAGTTTTATAGTCTTAAAATAAAATTTTTTTGTCTAGTAATTTTTCAATATAATATACTTCGATTATATGGATCGATTTTCTATGAATTTAGTTACGGCTACTGTAGTAAACATAAACACTTTTTCAATGAACGATTGAAAAAGTTTTGAAGAACTCTATTTTTAGTAACTAAAATACTTTCTTCAGTATCGAAGTTAGTGATGCCGCGAGAGACGAGAGAAACGAGACGAAGCGAGAATATGTGAGCGAGAATCCGGACGTATTTTAGTATTAGGTTTTTCGATAAATACTCGAGAGACAGACGAATTACTCTCTTTCAATCTCAATAAGTTTTTTTTTTTAAATGTAGTAATCACAAAACAGAAAATCATTTTGGTTGGTAATGTAATTTTTTCTATAGTTTTTATTGTTTCATGGGTTCAATCTATTTCGATGTATTCTGAAAATCAACTCGGAAAATTTTTTTTTTCTAGAAAATCTTCAACTGTAAATACGAAACGCGACTATACGATAGATTACTTTTCATGTCAATACAATACTAGATACATGCTTATCTAGTAGTAGTAATGGTAGTAGTAGCGGAGGGTAGGTCGAAGCCTGGCAAGTAGGCCTTTCTAGACCTTTTTTACCCTAAAAGACAAAGAATTTGGAAGTAGACTAGGAATCGGCAGGTTATGCGCTTGCAGCTGACTTTGATAGGAACTATGCCGATATTCATCTGAACTTTGTGAAAAGAAACTGCTGAAAATCTTCACAAGTATAGCCGGTTACTTTCGTTCTTGTCCATACGCCGACAACTTAGTTATTAATTTAATTAACAAACTGCCAGCATCGAACCAGCAACTTCCCAGTTTCGTGCAGAGTGACTTTTTTCATGTTAAACTTGTATTGCGGCATTACTGATCGGAATAATTCTATTGAAAGAAAATAGATACCATACGTCAAAGCTGCATATTACAGCATATAAATAATCATAATATGAATATATATATATATATATATATATATATATATATATATATATATATATATATATATATATATATATATATATATATATATATATATATATATATATATATATATATATATATATAATGATAACATAACCTAAACCATTCACAGTCAGTGTTATATATTAACATTTATAATACATATAATATTATACAAACATTATATATGAAGTATTCAGAGTCAGTCATTGTATATAAAGTTTACATTTATACACACATAGGTACCTAGTAGGTACCTTGGATTGTAGAAAGAGGTACAATAATAAATAATTACAGTAGAGAAATATTACATTCATACATATACATACTCGTAAACTCTATGCTCGTCCATTTTACGCTTCTTTACATCTGTTTTACAACGCTTTTATCATGATGAGATCCATGTAGAGAGTAGAGAGTAGAAAGTAGAGTGTAGAGACGACCTTTTTCTTCTTCCCTGTTTTTCAATTTTATATTTTTTTTGTTGTTGTTGTATACATTACTTGTATGAGATGATGAGGTTGGCTGTATCATCATGATGATGTTCATGTATTTTGAGTTAGTGGATTGAATGTGCTTTTTCTAAAGTTTACTTACATTATATAATATATATATATATATATATATATATATATATATATATATATATATATATGATGAAACTCTTTTAAAATTTAATAGATGAAATATAATGTATGCATATACATTTATAATTATTATTATAGATATGAACTTTATACATGTACGTTTTGAAGAACAAACAGTATGGTCCACATAGATAGATAGATAGAAATATAAATAAATAATTGGTTATACAAAGTATTGCACTGAGTCCTTATGGCCTATTGTGCTCTCCCTTGTACTTCAGTCTAACGAGGTTCGCTTCTCTCATATCTTGGCAATAACCAGGAGCTTGCTTATCATGTTTTCTTGGAAACTTATATATTCGGTGTGAGATGCACCGATTATTTTGTATCGGCTGTATCTGAAAGATTTGCAATTAAAGATGATGCGGCTGTAAGTTTCTTCTTCGTCGCCGAACAGTCTTCTCCTATCTGGTGATAATGTCCGGTGATAAATCCGGTGACCTTTCGAAGTTGTATCCTTTTCAGTCGTCCACATGATTGGAAACATAAAATAAATAAACGTTGTTTACTTAATTACGTATATACACCGTGTAACTGAGCAACCGTGTTTTTATAAATTTAACTCTAATTTGTTAATATTAGTTAAAAGTGTTTTATGTTACATAAAAAAAAAAAAAAGGTTTCCAAATTGAAAATCATTTCATTTTACTAATATTGTAAATTAAAAGAATAAATATAATGTAATTTAAAAATACAATAACTAAATACAAGCACGGTTGCTCAGTTACACGGTGTATACGTAGGATATAGAAAATAGGTACGTAATATTTAATGGATCTTTGAGGTCTCCTGATACCAAATATCCGATTTTTGGTTATGGGTGGGTTTGTCTGTGCGTATATATGCATTGATAACATTCATTGTCATCAAATGCTTATTTGAAAAATACACATCTAAGATGGGAATCGAACCCATGACCTCTGGCATTCTAGACCATTGTTCTACCGCTGAGCTACCTGTGGTATTATGGTAGTGGAATGTATCTAATCTTTCACTATCTTTTGATGAGAAAATCTCAGGTTTCCCAGAGGTAGAGCATTGGTCTAGAATACCAGAGGTCGTAGGTTCGATTCCCACTCTAGATGTGTATGATTTTTAAAATCAATCATCTGATTTCAAGGGATGTTAAATATACTATTCTTAAATTTAATGATTTAAAAATTTTTCTCAATTGTTTTTACTGACCATATTGTAAAATACAATTTGACTAATATGTTATATAAATAAAATGCTAATATATAGTTGAGTATACCTATACACTAAATTTATATAATGTTTATAAGTATATATATATATATACATATATAGGTATATTTTGTTCATAAGCATTAACTGTATCAACATTACTTATATAAATTACTATTCATAAAATAAGAACTTTTATTTATAAAGAATGAGAGATAAATTATCATCATTTCTCATACATATTTTACACAGAGAAAACTGTAAAACTTTACATACATACATAACCTAAAAATCTATTCATATAATGTATGATAAAATGTTTGAATATATATATATATATATATATATAAATATTGAATAATCACTGTCAAAACAATTCTTACATAGTACATATATTGAATTGGCATAGTTGTAATAACTAATAATGTAATCATATTATATTTTATACATATTGATTTGATTGTAACGAATTAACTACCTAAAGGTAGTTGAAAATCATATATATATATATATATATGATTTTCAACTACCTTCAGGTAGTCTTTTGTCTCAAAATATTATCTTGAAGGGGGTGAACATTAAAAAAAATACACAGTCAAACATAGAACCTCCTTTTTTTTGGAGTGGGTTGTTGATTTTTGTTGATTTTATCATTTTCACAGAAACTATACTTTTTTTTAAAATAACTATAAAATTATTTTATTAAAATTTTGTTTCAATTTTAAAATGTCAACTTTGATTGTCGTTTTCATAGTAACTATAAACTATAATAGCACACTATAAATCGTTATATATTGTTGTATACTGTATACATATATCACATAGCGTGATTATTATTATTATTAGTATTATTTTCAAAACATATACATATATATTTAGCTTTCATATAAATGCTGACGAAGTCGCAGGAAACAGCTAGTATATTTATAAAAGAACAATGCTATCATTCCTCCAAAGAATGCAAAGTTTAATAATTTTTATACCACTTGCAAAGAGACCTTTTCAGGATTCGGAAGATACTTTTCCATAAAATATGGTTTTTATAAGATTTTCAATTCAATTATTCATGACCGTAAATAGGATCTTAAACATATTCTTTAACATCAATACTTTGGTGAGAAAAATCATATACATCTTGAATGGGCGGACCCACAACCTCGAACTTTCCGGACCAGTGTACTATCAACTAATTGACTGTGATGCTATATATTTGTGCTACGAATAAAAGTTGTTCAATATCAATATAAGAACAAGTTTTATTTGAAACATTTCTCCAAAAAACGAATAATTAAGACGCAAATCAACTATAAAATTTTGAAAAAATAACGCTATTTTTGTGGCCCATATGTATTTTTACTATTTATATAGTTTTATTTGTTTTTGTGGAAAAAACCAATTATGTAAAATTATCTTAGGATTAGTATCAACGATATTTGGATGTAAACTGGCATTTTTTTGTTATAAATGATCACTCATATGATTTAATCTGACACTGTGCATACAAGACATGCATAAACATTTTTATACAAAGATTATATTAAAATATGTAAAAAATATTAATATACGTAAGTAAATTTTTATAAACAATTTTTTTATAATTGGATAACATATAATGATAATATAATAATATTATATTCATAAATAGTATAATATCATTTTAAAAGTGTATCTATGTATATATAATGATGTTTTATAAGTATATGAAATAGATATAATATAAGCTTTACTACTTAACTCGTGTACGCATATGTTAAATATAAATATGCTTCAATTAATTAATATTATATTTAACTTTCTACATAGATGAAGTTGAATTTAAAAATAATGTTAAGAAGATGATTCTATTTATGATGATAAACAGTGAAGTTCTTTTTAATTTTATATTCAAACTTTGAAAATTATTTAGGGATAAATATATCAGTTTGTATAGGAATCTAACTAAAATTCTAAATAAAATTATGCCTTACATTTTTGTATGGGAATTTATATTTATTTACTACCGATTACACCAAAATTTTTCATTTTTTAAATAGGAATTCAGATTAAAAAGCGATTCCAAAAAAATTATACGTTAACTATCTTTTTTTCTTAAAAGTATTAGTTATGTACAAAACAGGAACTCCAGGTTAAATCCAGATTATTTAATCAAATAACATAGAAATGTGTAACTTGTTTATATTCATAAAAGTATTATTTCAATCGCCTCCGTGAACTTAGCAGAGCACTTTTAGCAGTCCCCTCTCAAACCCATCCAACAAATTTGTTGGTCGTTATTTTGACATTGTTGGAACATTTTTTTAAATTGGACATCATTTCAAAAGTTATAAACGTTTTTCCAAATGCTCTGCTAGGTTCACGCTAACAGAGCAATGTTTGAAAACTGACCAAAAAAGTATCCAAAAATGTTCCTTAAGACTTGTTGGACATTTTTGGAACAATTTTAAAATTTGTGGGACCTTATTTCACAAGTTATAAAGCTTTTTAAATGGCTGGTTATGGCACGCCAACAGAGCCATATGTAAATCATATATCAATACTTTGATATATGATTTACCACGATATATATCACGATATATACCTTTGATATATACCACGTCGCTGAAAAGACCATACTTACCATAAAAAGTCATATTAACCAGCGATACCACCAAAATCATACATGCACTAATAACTTATTTGTTAGATATACTACTTCATATTAACCAGCGAGTCCACCAAAATTATACGTAAACTAATACCTTAATTTTTAGTATAAGAATTCATACTTATCGCGATTCCAACGAAATTGTACACTTAGAACATTTTACGAGCGATTATGTATATATATATATATATATATATATATATATAGTGAATGATAATTAAGTATTAAATTCAAATTTTAAAAGCTGTAGAA
Organism: Nineta flava; assembly: GCA_963920215.1. NCBI lineage: Eukaryota > Metazoa > Arthropoda > Insecta > Neuroptera > Chrysopidae > Nineta > Nineta flava. The sequence goes on along the minus strand of OY986042.1, from coordinate 50,854,941 downwards.
TGATTTTATAGAACTATTATTAAATGGGCGATAATGAACGATATAACTTTATAATGAGATTTTAATATTCTGTTATATTTGTGTGTACTAGCAATAAAATGGTTGCTCAATATTACACCATATGCAGAAAAATAAAACAAAACGTATTTAGGGATTCAATAAATTTTGAACCAACAATAAAATACAATCAACCAAACTTTATGCTATAAAAAACATGCATATCTCTTTTTTTATCGACTTCCATTAATTACAATCCATTTTCACTTTCACATCGAAAAAACTATAAATATAAACAAGTGAAAATAACAACTAACTAAATTAATTACTTAAATGCCAGGTATATACTCATTTTATGAAAAGAGTTTCAAACAAAAATTGTTTAAAAGAGGAGCTTTTTTTCTATTTCTTAGGGATTCAAAGATAGGTAGTCCTGGATGGGAAACCACGGTCCAATTTTCCCTATTCACGAACACATATACTAAATTTCATTTCGTCATCTCTATTCTTTTTTGAGTCATTGTGTCTACAGACAGACAGACTGATATGCGAATGAACTAAATAGGTTTTATGAACACCTATACCAAACATTTTTTTCTGTGATAGATATTCGCAACCTTTACTTAGTCGGGATGAAATACACCCTTGTATATATTATATATACCGGCTATAAAGTATAAGATAGTAAAGTTTTTACCACAGTCTTATTAATATAGTACAATGGAACTGTTTATTATCAAAATATCATTTTAATTTTAGAAAAATTCTAAAACCGATTATCATAAACGGAAGTTATGAAATTATGTAGCACTCCGTATTAGCTCATATGAAACTGGTTATATCATGTTATGTATAAGCGTATATATTTTTTATATGTATGTATACTTTTTTTCTGATAGAATATATATATATATATATATATATATATATATATATATATATATATATATATATATAACTCTTGCATGAAAAAAAACTTATTATGTTCATTATTACCCTTCGTATCAGTAATTTATGTTGCAAAAATAGAAGGCGTATCTGAGCGTATGTAACAGAGGAATAGAGTAACAGAGAGTACTTATATTTATTTATGTCATTCATTTAATACTGTCATGATACATGATAGGGTCCATGAGTTTTTATACATACACAAATAAAACGTAGAGTTTACAATACATCGAAGGGGTGCTATTATATAATTAGCAAAGATATTGAAATGTACTGTACACTAGAGCTTAGGCTTCAATATTTAGTTGCGTTGGTGCAATACATGCGTCTCCAGGGTTCTTTTCTTATTCATCAACAAACTTTCATATATCCGGAAAAATACAATATAAGTTGATTTAAAATAATTGATTTAATAGTAATAAAATATCAGTTTTATCATTCAATATATCAGAATTTCTTGGTTTACTCCAATATTCTTATTTTTAACCCAACTTCAAAAAAGGAGGATGGTTCTCAATTCGTCTGTATTTTTTTTTTTTTTTGAAAATATCAACAAGAATATCTCTTCAATCTTTATCATAACTACAAAACCATTAAAATGTATTCTTTGCACATATCAATGTTTAATTCTTACGCCATGTTTGTAACTTAGGTGCAGAACCCTAATTTTTCTTATAAACCAGAATTCATTAAAAATAAATAAACAATTCAATTTCACAATTTTTGCTCGAGTATTCTGATTCTTATTCATGGTTCATTCACATTCGTGGTTTTATTCAAATTTTTCTCAACAATACTTAATACGCTGGTGGCAAAAATTTCAGAAAAATGTTAAAAATGAATAAACATAAACAAACAAAAAATTATTAACGTGAAAAAAGGAAAAGGCAAACCTTTTGTTGAATTAGAGAAAATATAATAAATATAATAAACATAAAATATATTTTAAACAATTAATTTTTTTAACATTTTCATCATAGTTTATTTGCTATCATCAAAATAATAATAATTACTTATAAACTATTTCAAAAGCAAGACGAAATATTCATATTTTGATCTAATTTTTCAAGTAAACCCATATGAAAATTACATACGTATACTTTTACTAAATACAATACCTCCTAAAATAGTTAACAAACTACCTGTATCTATATATATTTTTGTGTTATATTTATATAATAAATGTTTGACAAGTTCAATATTGTCATACAAACAATATTCAACAAAACACCATTCATAAATAAAATACATAACACTAAAAATGTTTGTGGCAGCAGAAATGAGCTACTGAGCAGCACCCTTTTCTAACTCACAGCAACAACAACAAGAACAACAACCGAACAATATTTGTTGCATTGGACGTCTGTTTATAATATTTTGATTAACATTTTTAAACGTTCTTACCGAATGATGACGTGTGTATGTTTGTGTAGAGAAAAGTATTCCTACTTTTTACATTCGGTAATCGAAGGTCGTTACAATCAATTTCACTCAACTGGAAAATAATTTTACTTTCCACGACTCACAACACAAAATATTTTTTCACCCCTTGTGTTGTTTGTCTGTCTGGATACATTATAAATGTTTTTTACCTAATATTAGGTGAAACATATAAATTTATTGAGGGGAGCCCCTAATTAAGGAAGTATGGTTTGATAAAGGCGTCAGGTCATCAGTTTATTGGGGAAGTATGTGGGGAAATTTTACCCTTGTTTCTGAGATAAAATGTAAACTTTTTCAAGGCTATGTTCAAATAATTGTAATTTTTCTGTAGTATTTTATTCCCACAGGAATTGAGAATTTGGAGATTTTAATAATTCTCGAGGATGTGAACAAGATGCTACTTTTTTTCAAGATAGTAACACTTTCAACAAAAATTGATTAGAACAATTCTACGGTAATCGAATGCACTTGTTCGGGGTTTATTCTTCATTATGTTTTTCTTCTTAAGCATAGATCTATCTACTGCGCTAAATACCGAAGCAAGGATGGAAAATAAAGCCAAGATTAGTCAATAATGCAACTTTTGTAAATTTAAATTAGATATAAAAAGCATTGATTTCAATCATTACATTAAAGGAATTTAAATTTTCTGAGAAATAAAATTTCGAGGTTACCTAACAAACGTACACTTAATCTTTTCTTAACCGAGGTTTTAAAAGATACAGAACTTCCTAAATTGAGAAGTTTCGGTACCGTTTTCAAAATTTTATAGATAGTTTGAAATTTACAGTTAAATCTTCAAACAAATAACGCCTCTACTATTCTACGCCTCCACTATTTTGCTTAGGAACTATTAGTTGTTAAAGTTACACACTTTGAAAATGGTACCGAAATTTCTGAATACAATCTTGCTACTCGATAATTTCGATAGGACATCATGTTTTTCAAGGTAAGTTGAAAGATGTTTAATCTATTTAGCTCCAAAAATCATATACACCCACACATACACACACACAACATGTAGACTCATAGTTCTATAAGTTTTACGCTTAAAAAAAAAACAAATCGTTTAAAAGTTATTCCAAACATTCAAACTTAAAAAAATAATATAATTTTTGTTTCTGTTGGCGTTACAGGTATGGTTTAGTAATCGAAGAGCTAAATGGCGACGTGAAGAGAAATTACGTAATCAACGGCGTGCAGTTGAACAAGTAGCTGCTGTAAGTCCACCAGCCCCTGCGCCACGATTACCAATTAATTCTGGTTTTAATTCAATGTATTCATCAATACCACAACCTATTGCTACAATGGCTGATACTTACAGGTACTGTAATTCTTTTTATTTAAGTAAAAGATATTTCACCATTTTAAGTCATCATCTTCAGTACAACTTCAGACACACATATTAAACTTGATATTTCATCACTTGGTCAAAGCAATAAGAGATTTTTTTTTAAATTCTTGAATATATAAATTCAATTATTCAATAATCTTTCTTTTATGAATATTCGGTCGATACAGTCGTGTTCATAAAAAAATTGTGTATCATTAAGGTTCGTTTAGACCACGACACTAGACACCGTACCCTCAGCGTATACACCGAGTGTCTATGTGTGCACACGAGTAGTTGTGACATTTATTGCGATACTATAATTAATGTCGAATCAGCGGCTGTGTAAACACCTTGTGTCTGAGTGTCCACTAGTTCCGTACATTTGTTTCTGGCTAGTGTCCAGACACCAAAAATCTCAAAAATCAGTGTGAACAGTAAAGAAATTTATGTCTGACATTTGTGTCGCAACTTATGTCGTAGTCTAAACGAAGCATTATAGTTGTATTCAATTTTATATTATGGATGTTGCTTATACTCTTTCAGAATCCTTGCAAAACAGTAAGCTGGGTAGGCACATACTTACACAATTATTTACATTACGATGGAACTAGTGTTTCACGAGGTACGAGGCGAGGCGAGGTTTTGGTATCATCTCGCCTCGCCTCGGTTTTTTAAATATCAACCTCGCGTAGCCTCGGTTGGCTTAGCTATTATCCTCGCCTCGCCTCGCCTCGGCCGAGACAAGGCGAGGAAAAATTAATACTAACTTTGACTTATTTTGCATGAATGTACATAATATGGTTAAAAAAATCATAGCTCTATTTCCTTTCCGGAAATTCGCTAAAATAAAATAAAATATACAAACTAGAGAGAGAGAGTTGAATAAAAGAGAGCTGTGACAAAAATACACTAATATAATCAATAGAAATCTACATATTAAATCACGTTTAGAGTTAAAAAATAACGTAAAGAACTTCGTTTCTGACGAGGTCCCCCGACCGCACAATTTTTTTTCTCTAAAATAAGAATATGCAGTCGATCAACAAAATAAAAATAACACATTTACTTTTCTCAATAAAATTTGCAAACCGGCGATGAACAAATTTATGATTATTATTATAAAAAGTAATCATGGCATAAAATTTCTTTTTCTTTTTGCATCTAATCTATCTAAATGCATCTAATCTATCTATTGCCTCATGTTTTTTGTAAAAATACATGTTACTATATTTATTTTTTTTTTAATTTACTTTCTGTAAATTAGCCTCGGCCCAGGCGAGGTTTTTGGGACAATATACCTCGCCTCGCCTCGGTTAGTAACGAGGATTAAAATTTTGAACCTCGCCTCGCCTCGCTTTGGTCCTCGGTTACGAGGCACGAAGTTTCCTCGTAACCTCGGTGAAACACTAAATGGAATTGACAATATAATTTTTTATCATCATTGCTTTACTGAAATATCATTAAAAATTTGACCGTCTCCATTAGATCACGTATAATTTACTGATGTATTTAAATGGTTTTTTCTCCCCACCAACTTCCTAACCGTTATGAAAACCGTTATATTTTTAACGGTTAACCGTTATGAAAACCGTCCTAACCGTTATATTTTTTGTTGTTAATATCAACATTTTATTGGTTTTAAACAATATTATTGATCATCATTTCACAAAGTATAGCAGATTTTATAAAGTATATAATGGTTATTAAATATCCCAATCTTAATTTTTGAAGTATGTGAACAGTCCAATTTTACCTTCTAATATTTGTTATTTTAACAGTCTAATCTTTATAGATGATGCTCGTGATTTTTTTTTTGTTATATCAAATTATTTCCTACGATTTTTCAATGGATATAAAAAATTTTCATCATTTATGACGAAAAAGATATCTCTAAGATATTATAAATACATTTTTTTAATCCCGATCACTTAATTTATTCCGAGTAACGCCGAAAACAACGTACAATATACTGTTGAGTAATGAACATAAATAATATATATTCTTCAAATAGCCTATAGTATTATATATAATATGACATATAATAAGATATATAATATAATCGGTAAATAACGATTATACAAGTACATTAAAATTAATCCAACATTTAAATGATTGGTCAAAATCTGTATATATGAGTATGTCCATTCTCTGGGTTAATATTGAAGTCTATTAAAATAGTACTTTGGACCAGTTTATATATATATATATATATATATATATATATATATATATATATATATATATATATATATATATATATATTGGTAATAGGTATATTGTCTAAAATATTATCAGTAAACACTTACCAGTATATACTCGTATACGGTATATTCGTAGAGACTGTGGGAGAATTAGTTGTATATTTTGTGACCAGACCATCATCAGTATTTTAGCTTTCTAAATACATACACATTTCTATAAACGTAACGTATCAGAGTAGTAATATAATAATATCGATATATAAATCGGATTATAAAGTAATTAGTCTTAGGATTAAATCATTACCATTTGCTATAGTAGTTTACGTCAAATAATGTATTATAGTATATAATATACAATTTTATATATATGTATATATTTTTGTAGAGTTTATAGAATACTTATAATTTATTTTTAATTATATAATTTTGGTTATAAAGGGATAACAAAATTTGGTTATATATATTAAAACACTATTCTCCTGAAGTGGTAAAACATTCTTTTACGATCCATAAGTTGGCTCTTTATTACATTTCTCTGGACACAAATTTGCATTTTGAATATAATGCTCTCATAATAATATAATAGGTTTTCCAGCCTGTAGACTACCCTTTTTAAGTGGCATTAATTTGTCAACGGGTTTTGTTTTTGTATTGTAACAAACTCTTCGGAATATGTTCCCTTCTCTCCTCACTCGCAATTTGCACAATCATCTTCATTCATCTTACAGTTCTCACTCTATATTCGATGGGAAATTTTCCCGTTTTGTTTGCAATCGTAAGTATACTTCCTCAATTAAAAATTTCAAAAACCTTTTCTGGAAAGGTGCCTAAGTGATATATGGTTCATGAACATTACGATACCTAGCGGTATATTTTGTTTTATCCAACCCGTGATCGAGTTCATGTAGTACCAGTCTTTTAAATCAACCTTCATGTGCCCTATCACCTCACTATCACTATAGTGATTTCCTCCTATTCCTGCACTGAAGCTATTCTTAAGACGATTAATTCATTTTCTCATGTGTCAAGCTCATCCCAGAGATGTTTTTCTATTGCTGCTGACAATCTCAAAATCTGTATTCCGACCATTTTACTTTCATTCACAGTCTTCGAATTCGTTTTTCCAATGCTTCTAAGATTTCCCAAAGGCTCCGTATGAATCGTAGTGTTGCAATTAGGCCAAAAAATGTTAGAAGAAGACTTGCCGAAATAAACTAACGACCCAGAAGACCATCCGTAGCACCAGAGCTCACTACAACAAAACTAATAGCTACATTTCCTTCGCTCATTCGCTAAAGACCTAAATAATTTTCTATCACTTATAAATATAAAAATGAAAGTTATATATGATACAGACAACATAAAAGTAATGGTAATATACGAACAAAAGTAAGTGATTATAAAATAAATACTTATAAAATAGGGTCTTAATTAAGTTATGACTGCAGTTATGACAGTACTATACTATATGAGTATATATTAAAGTTATAAAATGAAACGTTTCAAAACAATAATATTGTATTCTATGATATTGTTCTTTATTCTAAATTCATCATCATAATATTTTAGAACAATAGATACATAATTTCTATAATATTTTAGTACGTTTATACTATTCATCATTGTTAACGATCATAATATATGTATATATATATATATATATATATATATATATATATATATATATATATATATATATATATATATATATATATATATATTATATACACGTATAACTTATTATTTTTTAGAACGAACTACTACAACGTAGCAAAACGTAGAGAACGTCGTTTGAAATAGGGACGTAGTTTACAATAAACATTTAAATATAGGTATTTATAATATATATTATATACATAATATAATATAATCTAATATAGATCTGTTTTGTCTTTTATACCGAATCTATTCGATTTTAGATTTACTTTGTAGGACATTGGTTAATATGTAAAAGTATAACAAAAAATTTACGTTCTAATTTCACCACTAATTATTATATTGTTGACATATGTTTCAGTCAATTGTATGAACTTTTTTGGTTAAAATTTTCTGTTACAATTTTTAAACATTTAAGAGGTGCGAATTGTGTGAGGATAATTAGTGGTTCCTTTACTAAAGTGAAACTAATTTAAAAAACCGTAATATATTCAGAATTCTATTTTTCGTAAATCAATACATGACTTCATACATATAGAAAAGGATTTATTGTAGAAAATATCTTATTTCATAATTTTTCCAATATGGCAACTGTCAAAAGTATAATAAAAGTTTTCTAATTTTTAACCGGCTATTTATGTCAACACGATAACTCAAAATTGATAAAACGAACTGTATATCAGAACTAAGAAGTGAGTAAATTAATGTGCAAAATTGACTTCGTGAATCGACCCAAAAAAATATATCTTCTAAACTGTAAGAGATAGAATACAAAGTTCACACAAAAAATTATTACATTTTCAAAAACAGTTTTTGTTTGAGTCATTTTTCATAAAGTGTGATAGCTAGATTATAATAAATGTGTTAATTAATATGACCACGACAAATTTCAAGTGCCGACATTATGTGAAAAAGTTCGTTATTTTTATAAAAAGAGAAATACCTATATTGACAATAATACTATAACATACGTAGCACCTCAAGTGTTCTGCATTCACGTAATTAAATCTAAGTTTTTATTTTGTAATTATCGATTTTCGAAAAGTAGAAACAATTCTTATTTATCTATTTTACTCAAAGCATGAAATTTATCGTCATTTTATAATGAATAAAATAGCGTTCACTTGTATATTATAATAATAATGTACATTACCCTACAATAAAATGAAACCCAACTAAATTATTGTTTTGTTGATGTCTGTAGTAATAATAACTAAAAATATGAAATATTTGTTAATTTTTATATTTAAGAGTTATATAGAAATAAACTGTAAATAGTTTTTTGTATAGGCTTACTCTCTTTATCATATAATATATGTAATTCTAATATTTTTCAGAATAAAATAATAATAAAAAGTATTATCAATCATTAAATAAATAAGTCTGACAAAGGTATAATAATATATTATTTATACACAAATAGTTATGTATGTGTATAACTATGTGTTGTGTTTTTTTTTTTTGTATACATATATGCATTTGTACCCATGCATTTCCTGTTAAAATTTAAAAAAAAGTGATGCATTTATTGTTTTGTATATAATAGAAAGAGTTAGCTTACAACAATTATTTTTGGGATAAAATATATTTAGTGTATTAAATAAATACATTAAACTTTCTTTCACATAGAGTCAATTTTTTTGCAGGGGAATGTACATACATTTCCTCGATAGATATAGTAATAGTAGTATATGTATGCATAATAGGTAAAGCAAGGAGAAAACTTAGTGATTTATGTGTATATACTATATATATATATGGTTTGGTTGTATACGTATGCAATGTTCAGTAAATGATTTAGTTATCTTTTACCTTCCTTCTAGCTAGAGTATAGCTAGTGTAGCCTATTTGGATATAGCTTCAATGCAATGCAATGCTATGCAATGTAATCAAATCACTGATTGTCTCTCTCTCTCTTTATCTATCTCTCGTTCTCTTTCCTTACCTTAACAATTTATAATTTATGTAGGTATATACATGTGTACACTTGAACTAACAAAAAATTGAACCTACCTCAAGGAAATAATGGTTTACTAGGTTTAAACTTTACAGTACATTTTCGATTGTTTGAGATTTCACGAATAAATAGTTGGGCGTTTATCGTAAGTGCTCATTTGAGAATTATGGTTCTTAATTTTTCCATAAACAGTTTTATGGAGAAATTTTAGATTAAAACGTTCGAAGTAACAGTGGTTCTTAAAACATTTTGAGATTCCAACGATCCACAAATAGTTGACGGACGCACTTCTACGAGCCTGTCGTAAAATAGAACTATACTCTACATACAAAAAAATGTACAACCAATTTAGCTGCAGTGACCATTTAACTTTTCCATAAATGATTAGAATGTGTATCCTCTTCAAAAAAGCAACGACCATTAAAAACTAATAGCCATCTCGTAAACGACGTCACTATACGGTCCCTTCTATATATGTATTTAATGCCATCTTAGGGGTCTACAAAACTATTATAAAACTGACCCGTACAGATTATTTTAAGTTACCTTAAAACGTAATAAACCTATATGCTACAAACAATTCAAATCACCTACCATCTGCCATTGATTACCAGAACAAATAAATGTATCATATAACCTTAAATTCCATCTGTGATTAAACACTATACGAAATGATTGTTTTTGTAATCGTCATGCTACTATTGCATCATAGGTGGTGCTGTTATTGAACATTACCTATTAAGCGTAAAATGTCTGAAACCTTTCAATTTAATTCCAGGGTTGCTATCTATCGAACTTAAATGCTGACAGAATAGATCTTTTATTGTATTTATTACCAACGTTTACAAAGCTGTGTAATAATTCAATTTTTGTTCTCCCAATTTCGCGGATATCATTTTAGATCAGTTCAATTTTTTTTCAATACAACTTTATATACCATACAAATTTCTTCAATAATAACGTACCTATATATAACTAGGCTACACATGTATAACGTATAAAATATCGTAACGTTATATATATATATATATATATATGCATATATATATATATATATATATATATATATATGCATATATATATATATATATATATATATATATATATATATATGCATATATATATATATATATATATATATATATATATATACATATATATATATATATATATATATATATATATATATATATATATATATATATATATACCGTATGTGTTGAAAAGCATTGCTAATAGAGAATCAATGTTAAATATTGTTTACTGTAATAACTATACACAATATGCTTAATAAACCAATAAAAATAGGGGGGGGGAGGGGAAACTTTAGTGTGTCTGTTGTGTGTGCTTGCTGGACTGTTTTGTACTCAGTACTGCATTAACATGTAACGAGAGTGGGTTAAATATGCTCATTGTTGTCTTCTTAAGCTTAGCATTACTTCTATTAATTGAAAATTGTTTTTTTAATATCCTTTATTATTTGTATGTGGAATGTTTGAAAATAAATGATAGTATTCTCTTAACGGTATAACAAAAAAAAAATCAATCCACACTAATTAAAAGAAAAATAAAACTTAGCACTTGAGGAGAAATATTCGCACAATTGGCAACAATTCTTTGCCTTAATTGTAGCAAATTTACAGACCTATTCCGCCGTTTAAGACGTTCCTGGAAAGTTTTACTATCATGGCATTGTGTGCAGGGCAACCATCTTGTTGGAATCATACAGATTCCAGGTCTAAATTAGGAAGAGCTCTAACAGTTGGCAAAGTATTATTTCAAAACAACCTCAAATAATTTTGAGAATCTAAAGATCCGTCAATGAAGATTGGTCCTATAATATGGTCACCCAATATTCCAGTCCAGATATTCAGTTTCAGTATATGTGTGTATGAATGGTTTTATAGAAATTATTTTATTTATTTATTTAACATTGATTCTCTATAAGAAATGTTTTTGAAAACGGTCTGTATGTGTATACGTGTTATGCGTTCATCGTTATTCGATGTTTACGTCGTGTTGTTAAATCACTTAATATATTACGCACCATTACACGCCAACTTAATTAATCATGCTCAACAACAAGCAAGCTGAAGCAAGCACAAACCTTCTCTTGTATGAAAAGAAAAGCAATACCAACATACATACACAATCGATATATATGTATGTCTGTCTGCCTGTTTGTCTGTCTGTCCTTCTATCTGTCTATGAGTCTGTCTGACTAATAGTATTTGTATATATAAATTTGTATACCATAACACATGTTTACTTGCATCTCTTTAATTTTATAGTATCGGTTAATTAAATTCTATTTAATGTCATCATCATTAGATACATCAATTGAGAATAAATTTTATTAGTATTTTGGTTTGGCTCACCAAATCAAAAAATTGAAATGATTGTGAAAGAAAAAAGAATAGAAAGCAATTTAATATGTTTTTAAAATTTGAAAACGTTGCTTGAAAAATATAATATATAAAATAGCGGGATAAATTTGAAAATGATATTATGCCAATCTTAAATATTTAGAGTTATTCATTTATTTGGCTACCTTAAGTTAAAATTTTCTGTTTTTAAAATCATTTTCCTTAACTTTTTGATTAGCTTTTGTAGAATATGATGGTTTTCTCGTTTTGGATTAAGTTAGAACGTTTTTAATGTTCTTTAACGGCCATATTCTACAAAGGCCAATCAAAAAACGTGCATAGACAATTTTTTAGGTATGAGACTTTAATTCAGGAACTTTTGAACATTTTGAGATTCCAATGTACCACAAAAAGTTGACGCACTTCTACGAGTTAGTCGTCAGTTCCTTCAGTTCCTTTCTTTTTTCGAAGATTTAATTTTTTTTATCAAAGTTTTTATTTTTTGCTTTTCAGTTACTTTCTTCTTTCGTCGGTTCTATTTTTTGTTAAAAAGTTTTTTTTTTCACTTTTAAGTGCCTTACTTTTTTCGTATATGTTATAGTGTCATTAGAACTACATAAGTGTGCCAAGTTTCAACAGAATCGGTTCACAGATGACAATTCAGTGGATGAACAATCCATTTTCCCCTATTTTTCTATCCTTAGACACGAATTTTTTTTTTCAAATTTAATGGTACCAACTTCGAAGTATACCCAATTCAATAAAAAAAGAATTATTGAAATCGAGCTACTCTGTAAAAATTTATGCGTGGTCATACATAATATATATATATATATATATATATATATATATATATATATATATATATATATATATATATATATATATATATATATATAACGATATTGAGTGCTTTCAAAGTGTTTACACACAGACAATATTCGATATTATACAATATGCAAATATATGATATTTTTTTTTTAGTGGAAGCGCTGGGAAGTTTTTTTTTAATTTTTTTTTTTTGTGGCTAAAATTTGAAATTTTTATGGGACCAACTTTGAATCATTCCCTATCAAACAAACAAAAAATTATCAAAGTCGGACTGCTCTGTAAAAAGTTATGCGTGATCATACATTTTTTTAAAATTTAAAAAAAATAAAAATATACAGGTTGAATTGAGTACCTCCTTCTTTTCGTCGGTAAAAAAATAAATGTCATTTTAAATGATTCGAGAATGTATCAGGCTTTTACGCTTTCAAATGAAAAATTATATTTTTGATCACCCAAGTAGCGATATATTTAGTGTAAACGATCAAAATTTTCCCCCCTAGGCAGCTTTGCTTACTTGATAAATCCTCTACTGCCCAGTTTACTAAATAATATATGGACCTCCCGATCTCCAGAGAAGATCGACATAATTTATGTTGATCTCCCGACTTTTCATAATTTTGAGGTGGCAATCCCAATTTTCCTACGCCATGCCTACTCTTGCTAAAGAAATTTCGTAAAAGTGATCTCACCAAAAATTCCAGTTTGCCCGATAGTAAATAAACAAACTACAATGATAATTTTTTCGTTATAAATCTCCAAAAAAAAATAGATATAACTTTTTCTCCCCTTAATTTTCATACTGTCATCAAGTTACACATCCATTTGATCGTTATCACACACAGCTCCGGTCGACCGATAAAAAACACACATGTGCACACACGTCAGCGCTTGTACATTAATAATAATATTATTTAAATTCCTTTTCCGTTCACGTTTTTATTTCCGGTTTAAAATTATTTGAAAGATATCGATCAACAACAAAAAAAGTATAAAATATTTTTACTCGTTTTTTTGATAGCTCCTCTAATAAGAGACTTATTTTGCATTTAAATGATAACTTTTTGTAATTCAAACTGATTTGAATATCAATTATTATTTAAAATGGGGGATTGATATATAAATTATATTCTTTTAAATGACGAATATATATTTACGGTCATAAAATAATATTTTCGAACCGTATGGTACAAATAATTTCTAGTAAAATTAGTATTAAATGATTGTCCATTATTATTTAGGCGATGGCCAAATTTCTTCAACGTTAGTTAAACCTCAGATAAATCTTTAAATTATAGTTAAGTTTAAGATATGATATATAATTCGAGAATTAATATAAAGATTATTAAAATAATCAAAGTGACTCTAAGTTTTCTAGAAATTGAATTTTAAATATGGCCCCAATTCCTTGACAATTATTTGTATTTGTTAAATACGTATTTCGACTAAAAGTAGTCATCATCAGTATGAATTAGCTAATCGTAACTTTCTCCGGGAGTCAAAGATATGTTACTCGTTGCTAATTTGGTGCGTGTCTCTGAGATATTGCTAATTTGGTGCGTGTCTCTGAGACATTTATAATTTGGTGCGTGTCTCCTAATTTGGTGCGTCTCTCTGAGAAGTTGCTAATTTGGTGCGTGTCTCTGAGACACGCATCAAATCATAGCAACGAGTAACATATATATATATTTGAAAAAAGTATAAGAACATTTTTTGTCAGGCCTATTTTTGACCTTTAACCATGAATAAAATTTTTAGCAGAAGTCGGATCGATGGGGACTTTTGATATTTTATTAGTAATGGTGTACTTAACATATATACCAATTTCCAGCTGTATGCGAATTTTTGTAGATTTGTGAGGTCATTTGACATGTAAGACTCGATTGCTTATTGATAACAGCGACTTTTTTGGGAGTCGATTAAACTTTAGAACCTTGTTTTTCTTTACATTTATTTTTAAATAATAATAGAAAAAAATTATTTATCATAAACTAGAATTATATTACGAAGAGTTTAAAATTATTTTCTACCTTTAGAAAATGAAATACTACGTTCTGTAAGAAGGTATAAAGCTATGTTCGTATGTTAATGGCATATACCTATTAGAGATAGCGTTCAAGTTTTTCTAATGACATTGCAACAATACTTTCCTTATACCTTATTTGATTTAATAATATATTATTGTTGTCTATGTCAATATTTCATAACCTTTATATATTATATTACATTTCTAAAACTATAATAATTTTCAAATTATATTAATTTATCATAGATTATATTGTCATTGATAGATTTTTCATAGCCAATCACAATATTTCAAATCATTTTCTCAACGTTGAGACCTTTTCACACAAAAGAAATAAATAAAATACCCATTACGAACTGAACCAACTTTTATTCGAGTCATTTTTCCAAAACGATATATTCAGGGGCTTTTTTGATTCATTCAATAGGATATAAAGTTAACACACATATATTTTACTCTTATTTATTAATTTCTTTTGTGGTTTTACTTTTGAAAACTGGCCCCCTAGGCCTTGTCTATTCGGCAAATTAGTAGATCCGGCAATGATAAAATAAAATAATGTTCAAATCACTTTTATTTGCCCGATATTTTTGTTATAACTCCCCAAGGATATATCTCAAGAACAAAATATTACCGAACCATGTTTATTTAAACTTTTCGTCATATTTTTATTATGGGATTCCAACCTTAAAAATGTGGCACCAATTTAAATACACATTCTGTATATAAATACCTTAAATCACATTTATGAAAGAAAGTTTTATTAATATTTTATTGAAAAGTTAATTATGATTTCGAATAATAATAAATTAATTATTTTAATGGTTCAAATAAATTGAAGGATATTTATGATATGTCAGTCAGTCATTCATCAGCCGTCATAACTTCATAAGAATATCGAAAACAAAATCATCACATCTCATCTCGTCGACTTCGACTAACGCATACACATAAGATTAACTCTGTATGTTGTAATAAAAGGTACTTAGAAATGTCATTTTAAATCCTGACACTAAGCTCTTACAGTTGTCCACTTTTCAATTGAATTATAATAAATAAATATAATAACTAAACATAATATAATATATTGAAATTTATTATATAATATATTATTATATTATAGTAATTTATTCATATAAATAATAATTTTATGTATTCAATTTCAATCTAAAAAATTTGTCAACCATAAAATATACATACATCAAAAGCTATGCTTTTAGTATAAAAGAAAAAACGTAGACAAATTAAAAGAAATTTTCGTTAACATTTTCAAATGTCTAACAAAAACATTGAAATTATTCCTTTCTCTTGTTTGAAATAAGCAACCGAAAACAGAAAGTTTTGTAAATTATGTAACTTGTATATTTTTCATAATTTTAAGCAATGTAAGTACATGAATATTTTTTCAAGCGTAGTTAGAAAAAATGACCCGAATACTTAAACCTTGTTTTGTTCGGAGAGAGGGAGCATATTGAGCTGACCTAGATTTTCACACTTCAAGGTTTGTGGGGGTCACCTTGTGTTTTTCAATCAATAAATGGTTATCCTTCATTTTTTAAAGGGATTTTTTCTCATTATAAAAGTTCTCTTGAAAGTTTAGATCTTTTATTCTAACATATTTAAGATTATCTAAAATGACGTTACTTTCATACGTCGTTGTATTAAAGGTTGTGTGCGTGACTTTACAACACAATTCATTTAAGTTTTTCTTTTGTTTTGTTACAGTTCAATGTCAACAAGTTTAACAAGCATGAGTAGTAGCTGTTTACAACAACGAGATCCAACAACAGCATATCCATACATGTTCCATCATGATCCGTTACATCAATTAAGTACAACATATAATCAATCACGTGCTGCAGCCGTATCAGCTGCATGTAATTCAGCTGTAGCACATGCTCAATCAGCTGTGAATACACATTCATCATATGGTAGTGCATCGGGTTCAAGTTCTGCGCCTGGAGGTACCGGAACCGGTAAGTACAGTATATAAATTTTCATTTCACTTTTGGGTCTACTAGCGATGTTTCGAAGAAAGTAACTCAATACTCAGAACTGTCCTTCATTTCTCCACAAAATTTGCAATCGTTTTCAATTTCAATCTAAGTTACCTTTGAGTTTACAATGGAAAACCTTGAAAATAGCCATTGTTGCGATCTTATTTGATTGAAGATTCTCTGACGGAACCTCAGAGTATTCCTCAAGAACGAGGCACTTTTAGCATCTTTCTCTTTCAGTAGCTCTTCCCGATAGGATGTTAATGATGTTTTCCTTTGCAAGTCATATGCTATTTACTTCTACTCAAACATTATTTGATAGAGTAGTCACTTTATTATCATCGCTTCGATTGTTGAGTTTATCTCTTATTCTCAAATCATTTTGGAGCTGGCCAAGAAAAACAGCATCTTAACAATGTGCCTGGATTTTCATAGAGTATTGCTTTGTGTTTCTCCATGTTTAATTGAGTGTTTGTTTAATCTTTCAATTTCAAAGCATATTTCAATTTTCTATAAATTGTTCATATAGCATAAATGTACTTTTCGAAAATAACTAATATAATAATAATTTTATTCAAATTGAAATAATTCTAAAACGGTTAGAAAATGTAAAGTCTTTTGTTTTGGAAATACTGATTGAAATTATAAAAATCAAACGTTTGATGAAATGTATATAAATTTATTTTTATTCCTGTAACGAGTTACCAACCATTAAATGATCAGTTTAAGGATAATTAGTTATCAATTCGTGCGTATAAATAAATTTATCTAAAACATGTCCTCGTCTTCATTTTAACGACATTTCTTCACGATATATAAAAATAGAAAGAGAAACAGTTTTTATTTAAACGAAGGATAATTTTTAAGGATATTGTGGAAAGTAATTTAGAACAATTTTGAAGGCAATATACTTAAGTTTTCAAAACTTTTAATGTTTCTTATGACAGTAACATCACGACGTAAAACATCATGGCCGGGCAGCGTTTTTAAATATAAAAAAATGCTTTTGTGGGCCTTTAAATTATTTTATAAAACTTTTCAATTTTTGACATTTTGCATGACAAATAATATAAGACGCATTTCAAAAAAGTGTCAACTAGGCTATTCATGTGTTTAGAAATTCGAAAATATTCATGTAAAATATTTTCATTAAAAAAAAAAAATTAGGAATAAATGAAAAATGGCGATAAAGTAATTGTCTGATGATACGTTCTGTATTTTCAACAACATTTTTGAGAATTATATATTGATATCAGAGATTCCTTCAAAGCACAGAACAGATAGCAGCACACAAGTAAGAAAGCACAAGCAAAGCATTTGTGTGTAGGTAGACAACAACAAGAGTAGTACTTACGAGAAAGTGATCTGATTAAGTTAGTCATGCAACCTTGTTGAGGACATCCCAAGAGATCACGCCACGCCATTGGCCTCCAACGAACCTTGCAACCAGTCAGTGAACGCTATGTTAAACAAGGAACTATATGGAGAGAAATATTTCCTCTATATATGTATATATAATTCCCTATGTTTACACAATTGCTTTTTACACATTGGCGTCATAGAAATGTATTTTCTTTTTACACGAATTTTATTTCTTTTTCCTGTGTCATAATAAAGCCAAATCTATCTCATTCACTGGGCAAAACTTCCCTTCCATAAAGGCGCACGGCTTTTCAGAAAGCACTGCTTTTTAACCTCAATGTTATGCATTGATCACCCACAAAGCCATCCAAGTCATCTCGTTAACGCTTAAACTAACAACCCTTCTTTCTTTTTCATTGTGTGGTATCCACGTCATGCACCACACTGCTCAACCCGTAAACATAACTCAAAAGAAAACAAAATTGGTCCTATTCTAATGCTAATTCATTAGACTAAAAAGATTAAATAATGCAGAAGTACTTACTAAAGTAGACACATGCTCATTGAAGTTTCAAGTCAAAAAGTAACTGAATTAGATACTCTAGAATCTAGACTCATAAAACCTTATGAAAAGATTTTGAAAGACAAACTGTATAATAGGATCTTCCGAAAGGATTTAGAAAAACAAGCTCTATATATCAGTCCAAATGTATCTAACTGGACAGGCTAAGGTTTATTAAATACTTTTGGCGTAACATTGGCAATTCCTTATGGTACTACCCATAAAGTTTGTTTAAAAAAGAAAAAAAACTCCATTTATGCCGTATGCAGTAATCGTAAAGGAACTAGGCATAGAGTTTTTAAAGATGAAGTGTCCACAATAAGTCTCAAAGAGTAGCCATACCTCCAAGCCATAGAAAAGTTTTGGGCACAATTAAGAATAGAGGAAGGGAAAATAATAGTAATATATCGAATAACCGTACACAAAATATATCTGCAGTTACTTGATTTTTTTTATAGCTATTACTCAACTTTTTTGTCCTTGTCCACAATTTTATGACCTTGAAGTAAAATTACGTCAGAATTCTTTTTTAATTAAGGACTCTAAAAAAATCAAATGACGCTAATGTAAAAATATATCACGTGTGAAGAAGGTTAGAACATTTTATTAAACGATATATATAGTTTCCAGCAGTAGTAGTAGCTATTGCTCAACTTTTTTGTCCTTGTCCACAATTTTATGACCTTGAAGTAAAATTACATCAGAATTCTTTTTTAATTAAGGACTCTAAAAAAATCAAATGACGCTAATGTAAAAATATATCACGTGTGAAGAAGGTTAGAACATTTTATTAAACGATAGATATAGTATCCAGCAGTAGTAGTAGCAGAAAGATTGTGAAGTGAAATAATGGGAATCCACCTCAATTTCACGTGAAAGTGGCGCCACCTTCTATATATAACTACTACATCTGCAAGTTGGACGGAAATCAACATTCAACGTATATATAGGATAGAGTACTCAGATCTCATTCCCTTTCAACACCACTACTGTTTCCGTTTAAATGAATTCACAGTCGTTCACCGGATGCAAATGACTGCCTTCTTAAACCCCGTACATATTATGTATTCTATGTAGAGAAAAACACATTCCTTCATCATTTTCTATATCGCCATTATAGAAATTATTATTATTATTTTTTTTTTTTTTGTAACTACAATCTCTAAATAATATCTTATGATGTTATAAAATTCATATTATTTTGAATAATGTTTTTCAATTTTCCCATAAACTTCAAATCGAAAAGGAATTCTTTGCATTTAGTCAACTAAAAATTAAGTAACCTATAATTTATCATTTGAATGTGACAAACATCATCCCTGCTTTAAATAAAATTATCAAATCCGACTTGAAAACCTCAATTAGAACTGTGCATCATAATTTTTCATCTTCCAATAATATTTTTATAATTATCCGATTATTTCCGACAAACAATCTAAGAACCTCTTATGTACTATTTCCAGTTATTCTCATTTAACCCGATTGAATATCAATTGAAATTTAATCGATTCATATTGGATTATAACGGTTATTGTAAGAAGGGGTAGTTGTTTCGTCTTTTATTTCAAAAGAGCCCAAGCCTCAAATTAGACTTAGAAAAAAATTGATATATATCGTATCAGGAAAATAAACATCAGTACCACAATGCATACTAGTTGGAGGAATTCTTTTAAAAGTACTTCCAGGCATTCGCCAATGTTTTTCCTCTTTAATTTATCTTCAGATATAAAGTTTTCGAATACCCTATGATGGCCCCCGATCTGAGGAAATATATTACTGTGCTTTTAATAATTTCCAAATTTGTATATTGTTTCAGGTGTAATTTCAGCTGGTGTATCCGTACCAGTACAAATTCCAAGTCAAACGCCCGATTTAACAACAAATTATTGGCCAAGAATTCAGTGATCGCAACTATTCGGGTTTCCACCGCCGAGAATACTCGTGCATTCGGATAACCCGCCACCATCATCATCATCAACAGTAAACATGCAGCACAATTCCATGCCACCATCGATAACAGCTACATCCACATCGCCACCAATTGTTACACCAACCATTTCCAATCTAGATCCACAACATTCAAACTAAACAATTTTTTTAAGTGTTACTAGTTCGGGATTAAAAACAAACAAATAAACAAAAAAATATATTTTAACACCCGGTGTACAGGGTAAAACAAAATGTTTAAAGTTTTGATTTTTTTTGTAAATAACATAACTCAATGTGCCAAAAATTATGATATTATTCTTGTCAACACAAATTTGATGAAATATGTGTACAATTTGGGGCCGATCAAGTATTGCAGACTTTTATTTCTGGAACAAAACCAAACATAGAACTGTCATTGGTCTAAAATGCGATTTCAAATTTATTACTAAATCTTATCTTTTCATTTCTTTCCGAACTGCAAAATAAGCTCACAGATAATAGGGTCTGTAACACATTTTAGGCCCCATTTTGTATACTAGTAGATTTTAAGTAAAATTAAATGCGTTTTAGTAAATGAAAACATATTCGTTCGGAAATGGTTTTAATCAAAGTAAGTACCTACAAACAATTTTATTGTTAAATGGTCACATGTACATATAAATTTTATAGTACTTAGAATCGCTATTTTAAATCAATTCATTCATTAATCGTAATATTTATTACGTATTATTACACTACACAGTTTAATTTATGGGAATAATTAGTTATTTTTTATAAAACAAAGACATTTTATATCTATTAGATAGATTTATATTAACATTTTTGTCACGAGTATTCTTATCTATGATTTTAATTGATTAATGTGTAGTTTTAACACAAGGTAGCATTTATAATTATTTTTATTTACAGCTCCTTGGAGTACAAATTAGAAGAAAACGTTCATTTTTAACCAAAAATATATTTTATAGAATCAAGCAAGAGTTTTTAAAACACACTACCGGTTTATTAAATGATTAGCTAATGTTTTAACTTTTATTCAAAGTGGCTGTAATTTTATTTTTGTAAAATTATCTTTACAACAATTTTGCAACAATTGGGGAATGAAAAGTTTGGACACGACGGCTAGTGGTTAATATTTTAACTACGATAAGGTTGCGTTACATACTACTAAAAGCAAAGAAAACTATTTCTTTATGAGAACATTTGAACCTATCCAGTTAAAATTTCACTCAAAGAGAGCATTAAGTTATTATATTAACTATCACTGATTTACAATATACGTATTGACTTTAAATTTGCAACCTAAAGTCAGCCATATTAACTAATTAGCCACACCTCCATATCAGTTAATTCAGTTTCTTTTTGAAATATTAAATAATTCACGGAAATTTTACTGTTAATAAAAATAATTATAATTTGCACTGAATAGAATATTTACTAGTCAAGATAGTCTCTACAAATAAAAGATGTTTAAATTGTTTTTAAATCTCAATGTGGCAACATCAAAATAAGAAATTAAACTAACTACACACCAAGTGGAACAGCTTTTTAAACATTTTTATTTGAATACAAAACTGGATTGAAATAATCCAACTGGTTTTTTTACAAGTAAACTTAATATTTTTCTTAATAAAAATAAAAATATATCTATGGAATATAGTAAAATAATTATAGTAAAACCTAATACTTCTTACAAAAGAAAAATAATACTCAAATTTTTTATGTGTCTACACAAACAAAACAGTTAACATTTATTATAAAACTACAGTTACAACAAAAGTTAAGTTGAATTAATTGAATCATTTGTTATTATCGTTTATTTTGACTGTCTTGGGATCTTTTACATACCACATAACCTCTAAAAATACGAAAAATATACTCCAAATGGAACAACTGTCAGCTTTAGTTATATTGTAAATAGATTCCTAAGCCGATTCTCAAATGAGGGTAACCATTATGGATCGCTTAAATTTTATATATAATTTAGACTAAGTAAGGGTTCCTAGAGTATATTACCATTTCTATGATGGAATTAAGGTCCCGAAAACATTTTAACAATGGCTTATACAATCTTTTCTAAATTCTATTCTAAATTTATTCGAAAATGGAAGGCTGTAAACCATAATTCAAATCCAATTTTTAAGTAGATTTTCATCATTTTTTCATAAAAATTGAAATTATTTTTTTCAAATTTTTGAAGGACTACCATTAGAAAAATTAAATACAATTCGTTAAACATCATTTTATAATATAATTTTGACCCAAGAAAATCAAAAATCCAATCCAAATTAGTGTCAAACTTGTAGTTTTTGAGATAGATCTCGTATAGCCCCTTCGTCAAAATGATCTAGAAACGTTATTTCCATTGAATTGAAGAGGAAATTATTTTTTCGATTTCTCGATTTTTTTCAAGGGTACTACCCCTTAGACTAATAATAAAAATTGTTTCCTTCAATTCGTTAAAAATCATTTTATACGATAACTTTGACCCAAGTTCCAAACAAATCCAATCCCATTAAGGTCAGACTTGTAGTTTTTAAGATACAGCTTGTACTACACGAAAATAATAGCACTCATTTTTCAAAACTTTTTAGTTGATTTGTACCTTAGTTATTCGGTTTTTGGGAAAATGTTTCGAATAAAAGTTGTTAATATGTATAATGAAGAACTTTTAACGGAAACATTTTTTCGAAAGCCGAATGTATAACGCTACTTTTGTGGCCATGTGCACAAGCCCGTAACTTAGAAATCGAAAACATAATTGATTCGTTTGAAAACATTATTGGTAATATAAAATAATTTCTATAAAAAATGTTTGGAAAATGGATAAATTCTTAGAAAATTTGAAGTCCGCTACAAGAATACGTAACACCTTAAATACGTAAGATATACTTTTCAACTTCCAATTGAACGGAAACTCCAAAAGGAAAAATTCTCTGAACACATCGTAAGTTTATGGTGGGTATTTGTATCGAGGTGAATGGCAATCCTCCTCGTGATATTAGTTTCGTGTGGCAACCCTAATTTCAATACACGCAGTGTACACAAAAAAAAACTAGATTACTATATAAAAAAATGGAATTGAATAAGACAGAGATATATAAAAATCCAATTTTATATACAGAAATCAATTTAATTTTCTCTCCGCATACGGTTTTTCTCTCATACTTAATAATCTCACTCTTCCTGCCTGCCCAGCTCCACTCCCATATTATATATAGTTGATGCTTAGTCGAAATTTACACAATTCAGTGAGCACATAGGAAAGGGTGGTAATTTGTTAAACTTGCAGACAACTAGATAGTCGAACATGTTTTATTAAAACCCCATAGTTTCGCATAATTTATTTATTTATGTTTTTTATTTTATTTTTTTTAATTTTATTATTGATTTGTATTGTACGTAGTACATTCACGAGATACTATAGAGACAAAAATTACACAAATTTTGAACACATTACCCACCCACCCCTGAGTTTATTTACTGTTTTTTTTTTCGAAACGGGGTAGTTGACAAACTGTTTTTAAATTGTGGATTACATTAAAAATTCGCAAAGTGAAAGAAATACATTTGTAAGTCTCACAAAAACTTTTAAATTGTAAATCATGCGACTTTATGTAATTTATACTTAATTTAAACTTTTTTTTGGAGCCCTCCAAAAACAAAATCATAACTAAAAAAAATCTCAATATATACAACAATATATGATCATTGTCTTTCAAGAAAATTTATTACAATTATTATTACAAACTTTCAGAATACAATTGATGTGAAATCAATATAAATTTGTTTTTATTTTGTAAACAAAATGACGATCGCGGAAAATCAACTTCAAAATGTCATACGCTGGACTTATGCTTCAGCAAACATTTTTATGACTGCATCAAGATCATGTCTTAAAGCATCAGCAGTTCCGTGTTCTATGAACAATTACCTAAATCGTAGGTAATTTTTAATTATTTTTAACTTCGAAAAAAAAAAATTAAGTTAGTGCAAACATCCGGAAAACAGATTGTTCTATTAACAACAAATGTGCGAGCTGTTTCACAGATTGAAATTTTCTATACGACTTTCGAGACAAGCACGGAGGGACAACAATTGTTCATGAAATTTGTCACTTATGTTTTCAACAAAACGTTCCACCAGCTTTTTAGATTTTTCGCATACATCGTTATTTGAGATCGCTACAAGCTGCTGCAATAGTTGACCCGGGAAACGTGTACAAAGTTGCAGGCAGCAACAACCAAGAGGGGAGAATGAACTTGATTCCCAAAACTGATTCTATCGACAGCTCTGTCATGGCTCTGTCCATGAAATAAACACCTCTTTCCTTTAATGTCACATTGACAATTCAAATTTTATGTGAAAATGAAAATAAACTGCGCAGTGTTATATAGCGCAACGGAAGTGTGGCGTTTGACCACACTTTGGCCGCGTTCCATTTGGGCGCTTACACACTTTAAGTGATCAGAAGCATTACGAACATCATTTCATTTTTATTATCTATGCTAAACGTTTACAACGAAATGAAACACCTTAGAAAAGCGATTGTGAGTGTAAGCCATGTGTGAGCGCTCAAAGCATGTAAGCGTCAAAATGTAATACAGCCTTTATATCTATGTTCGAATTTTTTTTCTAAATTGTAGTTTTGTAATAAATAATTCGATAAGAATATTTTTTTAAAATTAATTATAGATAAAAAAAGGCTTATACATATTTATAAGTTGAAATTAATAGCAATAAAATGAAATCAGTATTAATAATTATTGAAAGAAAAAAAAACGGAGAAATCAAGCAATTTATGTAAATACTTTTTTTTAATATAAAAATCGCTTCATATTTATATGATTTCTTGAAAATATGTCTCGTCATATAAATATAAAAGAATAAAGTCCTTGGATATAGATGTGATTACGGATGACCTAATCGGCAAGTGCAGTCAACATATCTTTTTGTTTAACAATTTTATGGTTCAGAACCATAATGTTATACGAACACCTTTGAAATATACCTTAATAGTCATCAATGTTCCTTAATAGAAACTAATAAAATTAATTTTTAGTCAAATTCAAAAACGGTTTTTATTTTTATTACCTCAAAATACTTTTTGACTAAAATTTACTTTTTATCGAAAAGTGAACGAAATGTTAAACAATCTTGATTGAAGTGTCTAATAGGACATGTAATACTGCCATTGGCAAGTTCCAAGCTTAGTTTTAGTAAACTTGGTATACTATATACTATGGAAAAACAAATTAAATGCACAGTACCATCATTGACAACGAAAAATAATCATGTCTTCAAACGCACAAGTGAAAATCGACTTTTCTGCATTCATTATTTATTGTATTATTTATATTTTATTGAGGATTAATTTTGTAACGTACATTAAAGGATCTTATTACGTCACTCATTCAATTAATCAACTTTTTGAATGGTTTAATAACATCCTTTTAATTTCCTAAAAACAGTTTGTAAATATATCGTTATTAAAAAAAAATCACATTTGTAAAATTAAATATCTCAGATAGACTACAAAAACCGTACCATGAAAAAAAGGCCAGTTTTGTTACAGACTCAAATTATTATTTTTACATATATATATATATATAACGAACTCCGAGAGTTGTTCCAAATTGCAAGTGAAGTAACACACGAAAACACCATTGATATGTAATTTTATATAAAAGTTTTATTTTATTAGCAATTTGCATTACATTGATGAAATACAAACTGTCTATACAAGCAGAGAAATAGTATGCAATAGTAAATTTGTTTAATAGTCAACTTGTACGTATATAATGCATATTGCCTGTAAGGTATTGAGTATGCAGTCAATTCTATTTTATAGGCAATTTAAATAACATTTTTGTAATAGATAGCCTAAAATACAAATAAAGAAAATTTTATCAGAATTGGTTTATAAAGGCGAATTATTCCTACGATGGTAGAAAAACATTAAATTTAAAAAAAATTTTACTCTATCCATACCAGATATTATTTTTATAAAATAGCAAGGAATATGATTTATTATATCTACAATAGTGAGATTATTTGGAAACTAGTATGAGCAGAATAAAATATATTATATAAACATACTTATATTAACATCACCTGCGACTAAGAAAATTTTAGAAGTATCTTTTCATTCACTTATATTTGTCTTATCAATTTGAAAGCTTACAAATGTATGCAATTCTTAGGAGAACACTAAAATATGACGCCATCTAGATTGCCTCATGATAGAATCCGAAAAGTTATATATGAAATGAAATCGAAATTTGGTTGAAGCGCTATTCGTCCTTTTCTCTTTCACACCCATTTGTGGATTTAGTCGGCTAACCTTACCTAAATGTACTACCATCCCGAACTATGGTAGAGTTTTTAAAAAGTTTCGAGCAAAATTTGTGCTTTATAAAAATATTAACAACTTCTATTGCAACCATTTTTTAAAAAAGCTAATGGATTTAACACGAATCAACTGTAAAAGTTTGTATACAAAGTGATGACATCTATATTTAATTACAAAGTATTATAATTAACGCCTATCTGAGATATCCAAACAAATGCCTATGTTTTAATTAAAAAATAACAATTTTTATAATGATAATATGAAGTGTGCAAGTGGTAATTGTAAATACTAATATAAATTAATATTAATGACTAATAATTGAATGAAAATAATATTATTTAATATTTAAAATTAAACTATAAATAATAAGATGCATTTGATGTTGTGTATATTGAATTAATTAAACAAAAATTTAAAAAAAAAATGAATATTGTTGCTGTGATTATGTACCATTTTACTTAATAATTATAATATTATGAATTAATTCGTAGATTTTAGTGTACAACAATATTTAATTTAATTATAACAATTTGAATAATTAATTAATTTTAAATTATATAAACAAAAAATCAAAAAATAAATGCCTAGTTGTTTTCAATGTGTACCTAGATCACTTAAAACTATACAAATTCAAAAATAGATGTGGCATATATGAAACAAAATAAAGAAACAAAAAATATTGTTAAAAAATACCTAAGTTATGGTCGTCATTTATTTCTTTTCAATCATTTTTCCAAACATTTTTCAGCCATTTGACTTATGAAAATATTGTTCATTTCCGATGATCTTTCAGATATTTCTTCTTTGAGCTGGAGTCCCACAAAATAGAGGGAAGTATTTGCTTGATCGTGGAAACTATTGGAATAGCTCTCTAGGACATATATCCGCATATTCCTGAAATATACTTTGATATACATTTTGGTTCTACGGTTAGTTTTCGAGATATCGATTGTGCTACCAATCTTCGAAAATTTTATTCTTTAATTGAAATTTGTCTCATCAAGCGACTATAGGAATTGTGTCACGGTCGAATTGTGGCGCCCCCGTGGTAACTGTAGTGAATCCCCAAAATATGGATCATAAAATAATACTGTACACTTTAAATTCGATGTCTCGATAATTAAACGAAAAATTGACAAATTGTATTATTAGCTTTCGGTTTATCTTGTCGAGTTTCTATAAGAGTTTGTAGTGGAATTGTGGTGCTCCGACAATCGTAGAATCTCGTTGAACTCATATAACATTTAGCTAAAAGCATATGTCACCGAAATGTTCTGAATGTATATTTGAGGAAGGGGGTGGTAGAAAGGGCTCAAAATATAAATTTAGAACACTGAAATTCTCGATCATAAAAAAGCACCAAACAGAACTTCCAGAATTGTTTCCATTATAGCAAAAAGTAGAACTATGTTCCGTGAATTACCGAACAACTTTTATCGTTTTACCTTCATAACGCTATTATTTTACAAAGTATTCTTAAACGGAAAGCTACGCGTTATGTACGCGTAGAAATTGCGACCAAAACGAAAAAAGCCACAGAAAAAAAGGTTTCGAAAGAGACAAATCCTCAAAAATAATATAAAAAACAAAATTAAATTTATAAAAACTTTATTTAAAAAATTTTTTACATACGAAATAGTTTTTACTTGTTCGTGTCAAAAGGTCTGCACCCAGAGATGGTAGGAACTTAAATATATGGAATAAACTTAAGGGGATGTCTACGTAAAAAGAAACAAATTCTACGTATGAAAAGTCTACCTTAAATCCAATATTATAAAAGTATTTAAAAATGGCACTTTTGGACGTAAGCGGTGATTTTTTTAAGTATACAAATTTAGTTAACATACTAAACTAGACTAGAAATCAAATTCAAAAATTAAGATAACAAAAAAACAAAATTAATTATATATCCATTTGAGATCCACTCGGTGTTGTTAAAATTGCTTGATACGGTTTTACTACACGATTTGTAATCAGTGGTTCACGTTCAGATCGTTGTAAATGCACGTCCAATCGACGTTGCATATATGGAGGTGGTGGAAACGGTGGACGTCCTCTTTGTTGATAATATTGGTAACTATAGCCACTAATTGCTAGTGCAGTCCATAATATGTACAATGCTAAATCTAAAAAAGATAAATAGTAAAATAAATAAATAATATAAATCTTTTTTTTTTTCTGGCTAAAATTTGAAATTTTTTTTTCTTCAAATTTATATGGGATCAACATTGAAGAAAGAATACCCTATCCAACAAAAAAAGAATTATCAAAATCGGACAGTTCTGTAAAAAGTTATGCGTAATCATACATTAAAAAAATTAATAAATATACAGGTTGAATTGAGTACCTCCTTCTTTTCGTCTTTAAAAAAGATAAATATGTTTTAGGAATATGAATAATAATAATATCTTAGCTTAGAATATCCGTGGATTTAGCAATCCTTCTGTAATTTACGAAGTTCGTGGTTTTAATGTATTACTAAGTATTACTATCGCTGATTTAATGTTGCAAATAATTGTATCGCCCCGATTAAATTCTTCCAACCACGAAAATCAGTCTAAGACACTAATATGAGCCTTAACTTCATGTTCTTATAATAACAAATAATAGAAGACCACAATTCACGATAATCGACTACAAGACGTAAATAAGAAATCATGCACGACATACTTTTCAAATAGTCGTTGTCAGCGATTTAGATTCAGTATAAAATATATGTGGCTTACCCAAATCAATTCGGATGTACCACATGAAATGAAACTTACCTCTACTTTGAAACGGTGGATCAATAATAACATTTTGAAATTCTGGTTCAATTGCTCTTCGTAAAACATTGATTAAAATATATTTTAAATTTGCTCCAATATATCGATCAATTGGTATAATCACACAATATGATCCTAAAACACTGCAAGCTAATATATTAGCTTGTTGAGTAATTATCGATAGTGACATTGCTGTGGATAGAATTATTGAAATGAATAACATCCAATAATTAATATCAAATTGCATTAATTGAAAATCGGCTACAAAAAAAAGGATAATTACAGATATATTAAATTTTTTTAGGTCTTGTCTATACTTACCGAGACCTAAGTGATAGAGAACTGATGCAAGCACAAATCCTATAACTAAATTCGGCAAGGCTACTGCTACAATTGGTATTCCAAAATAACTCCATATTGACAACCAAACTAATCCACTTGCAACGCCAATTAATAGTGAACTTAAGATATTTGCTGAAAATAGAGCGAATCTAATTTATTTATGAATTTAACAGTCCATTCTTAGCTTAGAAAATTAGTGGATTCAGCACTCCTTTTAAAGCATTTGAACTCCGTAGTTTTATTTAAGAAATCATTTTATGGAAAAGATCCCAAATTTGCAAAAACACTTCCCACAACCCAGTATTTGTAGATTTTAAATTGTCAACGTGCTCTGCCGTAATGTTTACGAAAACATCATGACATGGGAGGTTACAGGTAGATTCATTTGACTTACATTCAAGACTTGTATCCTCTGCAATAGTAATCAGAATATATGAGACAAGAGATCCAGTAAATAATCCTAATAAGAAAACACCAGTCTTAAAAAATTTATGCCCAAAATAACAGCCAAAAATACCCAAAAAGAAAACAATTCCAGTCAATGTTTGTAATAACGGCGAAGCTAAAACATACCAAAAATTCAAAATTACTTTTTGGTAAATAACCGTAGGTGCAATTAAAACAGACCCACTTATATTTACATAGTGCTTCAGAAAAATTTTACACTTACTTATATCTTCACAATAATTTGACCATTGTAGAATATCACAGGAATAAGACACTATCGGTATGTAAGCCGATGTTTGATTATTGTAAGTTGCGATCATTGTAAATACTTCCCCCAAACCATGGTATGTACTATATTTTCGCCGTAAATATGGACTGTTAAATGGGACTGGCACCTGCAAAATGAATTTTATTACTAAAATTGAAACACTACCGTGGTACGCTTGTTTCTCTATTTAGAGACTATTTAGAGTTCTTTTGAACTCCAAACATTCTCAAATGCTAGACGAATCAATGAAAAAATGAATCAAAAATATATTTACCTTATGACCATTTTTTAAAATTTGCGAAACCGTCATTAATTGACGTATCCCATCAAAATATGTCTCCGATGAAAAATCTTGTTCTGGCAAATATAAATGATACATATCATATTGAACTTTTTGTTTATCACATGTAGCGTTGCTGATCGATGCAGCTTCACCGTCCACAGTTATTACGCTATCAGTCGATGTTAATTTTAAGTAAGGTGCAATTTCTGTATTAAACTCCAAGTTACAGCCACCGGGTACAGGTACTAAAAATATTAAAAGTTTTTGAGTAACTGCCAAAGTTTGCCAAAAAACGAAGTTTTCGAACTCGTCATCGAGTTCCGAAAATATTTTTTTGAAGCGAATTAAAATCCAATTTTAATAGAATTTTTTTGAAACCTAATAAAATTGGCTCAAGAAATATATTTTTGAATGAAAAATAAAGATATCTCTCGATATTACTGAAATGGCGAAGGTCCGGTCAGAGTTTCTTGATAATGATGAAAGTTATGATTTTAACTACTCAAAAATTGAATTCCTTGAATCAAATTAAGAAGGTTTTATTAAAAATTCCATGGAAATCAGTTAAGATTTCACTGTGATAGCCAAAAACGTATTTTCCTAACTCGATGACGTCATCAAATTCCGAAATTAACTACTTTGGTTATTATAAGCACATTTTTTTTTCAATTTTGATGAAATTTTTTTGAAACCTACTAAATTTGATCCAAGGAAGCAATTTCAAAATGCAGAAGGTACCATTAACAGACCTCGATTATAATGATAAATATGATTCAAAAAATGATTTGAGCCAATTTGGATCAAATTTTATGGATTTCATTGAAATTGGTTGAAACATAAGCAAATTTTACTCGATTTCAAAAGATTTTTTTTTTAAATCTACTAAGTTTGAACCAAAAACTTTCATATATACCTATAGCTTGACGTTGTTTACAAAAACCAACTTACCATTATTCGTGTATAGGATTACAGCAATAAGACTGGTGACATTTTCTGTATTTGAATTAAATATCCAAAATGGAATTTGTAATTTATTGAGATTTGGAAAATATAAACCCACATTTGTACCATTCGCATACAAATGTGGCTGTAAAATGGCCGAATATGAAACTGTTACATTATAACGAAATGTATGAACTTGACAAATCAGAAAAGAATTCGGTAGCTTTGGTAAATCTGTTACAGTAATTGGAATATTTGTATTTGGAGCAATTGTCGTGATTACTTCAAATACTTGATCACCATTTGTTGAATTTTTTTGAAGTCCATTGGACATCTCAAGTGATATTGTAATAGGTGGACCTGTAAATTAAAGGATCCATTTTCAATTTTCTAAACATTTTTAGTTTTACTTTGTATTTCAATTGATAACAGTTTTTTTTTCAAGAAAATTTAGTATAAACTCCACTTATATTATGCATAATATAATTATTTATAAATATGTATCTATAGCTACTCTAGCGGTCACAGTTTTAATCCGATCAGAAAGAAATTCATTCTGAATTTATTCTGAGGAAATTCACTAAGTTGATGCAGCTCCTGAGTAACGAATGTTTTATTCAAGATATCCCAAAATGTAACAATTTGGAGAAAACTAAATTTCAAATATATATAATACTAGCAACTCATTGTAAGGAAGGATAAGGCTAAGGATAAGAATATATATTACTATGTTACGAAAAGTTTTTAATATTCTGCTTAGATGGCGCTAGCATTAATTCATTTAAAAAAACTTCCAATTTAAATTTATGAATAGCCAAAAAACAACGATATATAACGATTTATAGTGTTCTAGTATAGTTTATAGTTTCTATGGAAATGACAATCAAAATTCCGTCCATTGTATGAAAACCCGTTTGGTAGTTTTAGAGTTTACGGCGTACAGGCAAATTCGGCGGGGGACTTTTTTTTATAATATGTAAGGATAAGGATATAACCTCTACAATTACATACTACGTCTTAGTCTGTATATAGAAGTAGAAAAATTCAGATAAGCATGAGCTTTGACCCTTCCACAATATTCCGTACATAAAAAATTTAAACGAAAGTTATTGGAAATATATTTTTAAAATGTCCTAAAAGAAGTATGCTAGCCCAGAAAAAAAATACAAACTCTTTTTGGCTCTCATATTTACTCAAATTGATCTTCGTGTCCCAAATTCTGGTAAGGATTCCTTAAAATATATATAATTTCATTGTTAAAGCTTAGAAAATGATTTAAAGATGTAATTGCAATTGATAAGAAATTTACAATAGCATTATCGAAATGACAATTTATTTCCAATTTAATTTATAAAATTAGAATCTGTACATTTGAGTACTAGGATTATTCCAAATTGTCGAGTGTTGTAAATTACAATCTGAACATTTTAAAATAGCTTGAATTATTGTTCAATATGTATTCAGCTTCAAAGCATGTAACAAGGCACGCAACAATATGATTTTCAAGTTTCAATGAATTTTTTTTCTATTTACCATTTTGCATTTGACAGAAGATAACATTCCATGTAACCATGAAAAGTAAGGTTACGTGTATGACAGATAACAACACATTTCGCTCACGCATTTTATTTCGAAACAAAAGAACAACATATAAAAAATTGCCAAACTACTATTTACACTAAAAAATCGCACACCATTCTTAAAACAATAGACAACTTAAAACAACTTTGATATTCATTTGTTTCAATGACATAATCTTCAAGTCATAAAGAGAAAAACAAAACACTGCTGATGATAACACGAAACATTGCCTGCCACTGACATGGATATCAGCTGTTGTTGGTAAAACTACAATCCTGTAATATCGACCGCATTCATATTAAAATAGTGTTCAGTGCCGTGTAACATGGCCGTGTTCGATCAATGAATGGGTTTATATGAGAAAAAAATGTACATTTGAAAAAAACAATAATTAAGTGTGTGGGTATGTTTGAGTGTCAAATTTTTGAAATAAAAGTGGTGAATTTAGTGTAAATGGGCAATGGGAAAAGATCAGGAGTTGTTAGAAGCAGCTCGAAATGGCAATATTGCTGTCGTGGAAAAAATACTTGGCCAAAAAGCTAAGAGGAGTGGTCCTCTTGCAAGGTGGGTTCATCATTATTGCACTTTTATTGTTAGATGTTTTTTTCTCTTAAAATCTTCAAATTACAAAGATCAAAATACAAAGATTTTTTTATTATATTTTTCAGTTTTATACATTAAATAATTGAATTAATTTAAAAAAAATAAACAAATAAATGAATATGGTAATTATTTTTGGTAATTGTTGTGTAGTCTGTACTAATTTTGTTTAGCTCTAAATCGATTACTTCCTTATCAAAGATTATGCAAATTTATCCTAATTTAATTCGTATTAATTTATGTTTGCAAATTGTAAAATTTATTAAGAGAATGTGCACCACAGATTCTTTGCAAAAATATTTTAACGCACCCATGTTTAAACGATCGAATTTACGGAAGAAATTTTTTAGTACAATAAGACGATACCATTTTTAGGAAATAGGAAATCTATAAGCTTAATATTATTATCGTATATGCATTTTACTTTTTTAAATCAGTTCTTTGATTTTAACCCGGCCGATGATATTATAAATTCGTATTGTTTAATACTATTAGGAAAAATTAGGTTAGGATTTTCAAATTAATTTTTTATTAAGTGGTACAAATTTGTAAGCTTTGCAGTTTCTTTGTCTATAAAATTGTATGTTTCTATAAAACAATGTAATTGATTATGAATTCAAGATATAAAAATTGCTTTGTTTACTTTGCTGTTTGAACTTAGCTAATCTGTAAAAAAAATGTCGGTGTATTTCCCTGATATAATTGTGCTAATCTCGAAAAACATACATTCATTATAATTCTTTCTAATGTTTTGAACTTTTTATCTGTTTACTATGTAGAGTTCAGAGAAAATGTTATAGATAAATTTAGAATCCTTAAAAAAATATAATTTTTCAAGGAAATTTAATTTCAAAAATTAAATTTTCTGTATTTTTTTTAATTACATGCATTTCTTTTTTAAATAAAATTTTCTTGGAAAATAAGACTAAATTGGGTTTTTTTACAATACTATTAAATTCGTATTGTTTATTGCGGAATAAGGAATTGGTAAATCTTCTTAACATATTACCTTGCAAATTCTTGGTTTCTTGGTATTACATTTAAATTTTTGGAGAAATGTTTGATTTAAAAGATAAAAACTATTTTTTGAATAACCAAACTGACCACAATTCTTAACTAATATTATTTCAACATCTTGTGGTTCTTTTTCTCCGTCAATGAGCGATTTCGTACGTTGACCTAACATGTGTATTCAGTTCCCTTCGATGTTAGGGTTCCGTATGCAACAATCTGCACCCTTGTGTATCAAAATTTTTGTCAATTCTGATTCAGAACTTCAGGAATTTATTCATTGAATTAAATGAACCATATCTTTGATTCTTTTGAATGCTCTTCGTAGACCGCTTTTATTCTTAAATATTTTGATTGAAGATTGATTTGTTGCGTATGACGAATTGTTCATTTGATTTAATTCATCAAAGTGAGCCATTTGTTTGATTATAATGGTTCATTTGTTACTGATGCTTTTAACATGAGATATGTTTTGAACTGGCTTCGGTAGTAAATAAACAGATTAAAAGTGAGATAGGATTCTTATTAACAAATAAAAGAATAAGAATGATGTATGTTGAATACTATAGACGCGAATAATAATATCTTTGTTTTAACAATAGAAAATATTGATAATACGAATCTAAGCTGTTTATTTACTACCGAAACTAGTTTTTAAGCTATCTTACTTTGAATTCCGAATATGATTGCGACCTGGTTTGTTATTCTTTACACTATTTTTCATGGTGCTTATCTCTCTCTGAATCACGTAAGATTATATCTCTCTCAGACTTACAAGTTAGTTTGTGATTTACTACGAGAACAAATCTGATGAAAACAGAGTTAGCAAAAATATACTGAATTTATGAAAAAAGTTTCTTACAAAAGTTGTTTATTTTTTAAAAAGAAACATTTTTTGTTTTTAAATTTTTGTTCTATCTTTTACTGTTTCAAAGATAGGCAGTTTTGCCCATTTTGCCCAAACAATCCGATCTTTTTTCGTTTTAGAGTTATCATGTTCATGGACGGACGGACGAACAAACACATTTGCGGAAATGGGACTAATCTGTAGTCTCTAAATGGACTAATGAACTAGATCATTTTATTAACACCTATACTAAGATTTTTTTTCTGCAATCAATATTTTCAACCGTTACAAAAATGGAACTAAACTTAATATAAACTGGTATATATATATATTTATATAACGGGTATAAAAATGGGTCATGTTTTAATAATTTTAATTTAGTAAATCAATTTCTGAATCAAAGTTCCTCAATCCAACACCAATTTTAAAGTTATTTATATGAAATTTTGTAGTAGTTGAATACAGAACCCTACCTATAATTAAGATAATAATATATTTTATTTAAATTAAGAGTTAATTAATTGTTTTTAAAAGGTGAAACTATAATTAACTAATTCTCATAATGATTTATTTAATAATTTTTCTTCGAATTAAAATCAAACGTAATGTATTTACTTAAAATGTTAAATTGTTGTTAAAATGACTTTAATATGATTGATAACTTTCTAAAATCTAAGATAGTATAGTATGTTTTTGTTGTTTTTACTATATTTGTGCTATAATAACTTTGAGAAAGTTAATGTTTACACCAAAAAAGAAATTTATATTTATCAACCTTTTCAATCAGTGTCGTTTACACCTCAAAATGTATTTAACGTTTTATCATTTCTGAAAATAATGAAATTAACATAGTTCTAATTGATTTTTGTTAATTTTGGGTCTGTTTTATCTTCCATTAAATTATTTTCATTAATAACATTCTTTGCCACTTTTTACACGTGTTGGTTTGATGAAAGTTAGAAATGGAAATGGTAGAAACAAAAGTTGTAGGATATCGAGGGAGAAATCGAATGGTGACTCCGGATTCTGAAAGCGCGTAAAAGTTTGCGTTTAAAACAAAGTAGTTAATTTAAAATCGAAGAAAAGATTTTTAACATGTACCGTACCATTTCCTGCGTTTCGTCATGATTATAAAACTTGATGTCCATTTTCATTCCCGTAATAAAAAATATGGTTTCTATTGAAAAACTCAAAGTTGACCTTCAATTGACCTTAAAAATCGGGTTCATGGTCAAATCCAAGGTCCCACCCGACTCCCTCCTCGATATCCTACAACTTTTGTCTTTACCATTTTTTCGATTGGGGCCTTCCCTTACGAGTTATCAGCAGTGCCCGTTTAAATTGGGCCACCGTGTATATATGTACGCGTTTGTGATTAAATGGAAATTGTTGATGTATTTTAGGAAAAATACAAAAGCCACTTAACTACTAACTGTTATGATGATAAGCAAAGAAATTCAGATAAAATCCAAACAATTTTATAACATTCGAAAAAAATTTGTCTTAGAAACAACTAACACTAAAAATTTTAAGAAATAATAAAAATCTCAAGTATCTTTCAAAGATAATATTTTAAAATTATATTTTCAGATAAAATTCTAAAAATATATTTATAACTTTTAGAGAGTGCTGTCTCCAAAACCGGTACCGACGCAACGCCTAATATAACGATATTTAAATAAATCTTTGAATAGTATAAAACAAAGTCACTCTCCGCGTCTGTCTGTTCGTTCGATTATTTCTTCTAAACTACACACAATGGATTTAGATGCTATTTTCACCATCTTTTGGAGATTTAACACATTTATTTTCCCGACTTCAAAAAAGGAGGATGGTTCTCAATTCGTCTGTATTTTTTAACCCGACTTCAAAAAAGGAGGATGGTTCTCAATTCGTCTGTATTTTTTTTTTTTTTTTTTATGTGTCACCTCAGAACTCCGTCATTTATGAACCGATTTTGAATTTTTTTTTTGTTTTAACGGGTTTGATTTCCCATTGGTCCTATTTGCACCAAATCGCATTGATGAGGGGATCCCCGGAAAATCGAGAAAAATCCTCATTTTATATGTGATAACCGATTTCTGCGAAATTTTTTTTTTTTTTTTTGAAAGGGTATACTCATTCATAATGGGAAAATAAAAAAATTTTTTATGACTCGTATTAAACTTATGACTCGTATTCGTTGTTGTTATTTACATTAAAAAAACATTGAAATATCCCCTCCACTGGAAATATCCCTCTAAATATGTTATTACTTGTAAAAATGTTTTGTAAAACTAGATAGTAAATAGTTTCCAATTTTTAACCCGACTTCAAAAAGGAGGATGGTTCTCAAAATCGGTTATAAAAAAATGCACTAAAAAACAAAAAAAAAGGGTAAAAAAAAAATGTGTTAGACAAATAAAATCATTTATAGAACTTCAAAGTCACTAAAAAGCGAGAAAGAAACCATATTTTGACAAAATGGAAACCCGACTTCAAAAATCAAATATTCTATAACAAAAAATGCACTAAAAAGTAAAAAAATAATTCTTGTGCCAATTTTAGTTCACCTATGCAAAATTTTTTAAATATATATGTACAATTATTGTTATTTTTGGAGGCGGTGTCCAAAAGTTATGTGAATTTCTCTATGCTGACACCGCCTCCAAAAATAACAATAATAGTACATATATATTTAAAAAATTTTGCTTAGGTCAACTAAAATTGGCACAAGAATTATTTTTTTACTTTTTAGTGCATTTTTTGTTATAGAATATTTGATTTTTGAAGTCGGGTTTCCATTTTGTCAAAATATGGTTTATTTGTTGTTTTTTTTGTTTTTTTTATGTGTGTCACCTCAGAACTCCGTCATTTATGAACCGATTTTGAATTTTTGTTTTTAGTTTTAAAGGGTTTGGTTTCCCATTGGTCCCATTGTCACCAAATCGCATTCTGATGAGGGGATCTCTGGGAAATCGAGGAAAATCCTTATTTTATATGAGATAACCGATTTCTGCGAAATTTTTTTATTTATTTGAAAGGGTATACTCATAGATAATGGAAAAATAAGAAAATTTTTTTAAAAACCGACTTCAAAAAAATTTTTTACAAAATAAAAACCGACCCCAAAAAAAAAAATTTTTACAAAAAAAAACAAACAAAATGCTTGTAAAAAAACTGAAAATCTGTTATAAACAAATGCACTAAAAATTATTTTAAAAAAAAACGGATAAAAAAAAAAGTTATAAAAAAATTCACTAGAAATTAGTTGGTCGTGTAGTAGGTCTACCCATATTTAGACAAATAAAATCAGTTTTAGAACTTCAAAGTCACTAAAAAGCGAGAAATAAAACCTATTTTGACAAAATGGAAACCCGACTTCTAAAATCAAATATTCTATAACAAAAAATGCACTAAAAAGTAAAAAAATAATTGCATATTATTCTTGTGCCAATTTTAGTTCACCAATGCAAAAATTTTTAAATATATATATGTACAATTATTGTTATTTTTGGAGGCGGTGTCCAACAGTTATGTGAATTTCTCTATGCTGACACCGCCTCCAAAAATAACAATAATTGTACATATATATTTAAAAATTTTTGCTTTGGTGAACTAAAATTGGCACAAGAATATGCAATTATTTTTTTACTTTTTAGGTTTTATACTAAATATAAAAATAGTAGAGAAATTTCGATGTTTCTGTAATGAAGTCGTAAAAGATGCTTTTAGGGAGCTTACGCTGACAAAAAATATTCCTTTTAATAAACAAGTTTTGCCATAAACATTTTTACATAAATTCAGCATATACCAGGTATTTAAGCAATTAACTCAGTTAGTTGTTATTTTCAGTTGCTATATTTCAAAATTGATTAAAAAATAATGAGTTATTTGCGAAGCTGTTTGACCTACTTAGTATTAATCCTTATCCAATTAAATCCGTGCGTCTGTGCGAACCCGAGCTGGTAAATTGTAAATCTATTAACAGTTTTTAGCCTTTTTATAACCAAAAAAATTAAATTATGATGACTTAATAATAAAACCAAAATTGAATTTTTTTTATTTCAAACATATATCCGTCCGTCCGTCCGGTAATTGTTTTTATCTTGATAGCTTTGGTTATTATATACTAATTTTTTTCGTAAACCAATTATGGTCACAAAAACTATATTTAAATATTTGAACATATATAGTGAAGTTCATTGTTATTATAATTATAATTACATTGCATTTAATTAAAGCAATGAAGATACCAACGTTTATTAAAGATTATTTCAAACGATACAATTTCGTTTGAAGTCACGCAAACAAATTGATTAGAATAACATATTTCATCAAAAATATAAATGTAAAAAAATACATATTCTCCGTCCAAAAAAGTTGTATCTACATGAGGCCAAAACATTGCAGCGTCGTTTTCCTTAGTATGTATTTAAAATTTTTAAATATTATCTTTGAAAGATACTTGAGATTTTTATTATTTCTTAAAATTAGAACTTTTTAGTGTCAGTTGTTTC
The DNA here is from genome assembly GCA_963920215.1 of Nineta flava. Lineage (NCBI taxonomy): Eukaryota > Metazoa > Arthropoda > Insecta > Neuroptera > Chrysopidae > Nineta > Nineta flava. Next base: position 50,814,399 of record OY986042.1, on the reverse strand, counting down.
TGAGACAAATTTTTTTCGAATGTTATAAATATAAAATTGATTAGGTTTTTATCTGAATTTCTTTGCTTATCATCATAACAGTTAGAGAGCCTTAGGTGGCTTTTGTATTTTCCTAAAATAGATCAATAATTTCATTTAATCACAAACGCGTACATATATATATATATAAATAGTAGGAGCTGCGACCGTAAAAACAGATGTCCATTTAGTTAGGGGAAGATAGAAAAATTGAGAAAAGATAGTACACAATACTGACTTCAAATACTTGCCTAGGCAATCCTGCGAGAAACTGATGTCCTGGTCCATATCGGGCCAGGACCCATCCATCCCCAAATATATTATCGCGCATAACTTGTTTTCTATAATAATTACAAGACATGTCTAATAGTCAATGAAATAAAAAAAATTTTTAACAAAATGGAAACCCGACTTCAAAAATCAAATATTCTAAAACCAAAAATGCACTAAAAAGTAAAAAAATAATTGCATATTCTTGTGCCAATTTTAGTTCAGCTAAGCAAAAATTTTTAATTATATATGTACAATTATTGTTATTTTTGGAGGCGGTGTCAGCATAGAGAAATTGAAAAAATATTGTCGTTTTTATTTCGAAAAAATATTGTATTTATTTAAATTTTAATGTTTCACATAAAATTTATCCTTCACATAAAATTTGGACACCGCCTCCAAAAATAACAATAAAAAACTAAAATTGGCACAAGAATATGCAATTAGTTTTTTACTTTTCAGTGAATTTTTTGTTGTAGAATATTTGATTTTTGAAGTCTGGTTTCCATTTTGTCAAAATTTTTTTTATTTCTCGCATTTTAGTGACTTTGAAGTTCTATAACTGATTTTATTTGTCTGAATATCGGTAGCCTACTAATTTTGAGTGCATTTTTTATAACACTTTTTTTATCCTTTTTTTAATTTTTAGTGCATTTTTTCATAACAGATTTTCAGTTTTTTTACTTGCATTTTGTTTTTTAAAATTTTTTTTTTGGGGTCGGTTTTTTTTTGTAAAAAATTTTTTTATTTAAAGTCCGTTTTTAAAAAAAGTTTCTTATTTTTCTATTATGAATGAGTATACCCTTTCAAACAAACAAACAAAAATTTTCGCAGAAATCGGTGATCACATATAAAATGAGGATTTTCCTCGTTTTCCAGGGGACAATGGGACCAATCGGAAATCAAACCCTTTAAAACAAAAACAAAAATTCAAAATCGGTTCATAAATGACGGAGTTCTGAGAAGAGTGACACACACACAAAAAAATACAGACGAATTGAGTACCATCCTCCTTTTTCCGGTTAAAAAACATATCAATACAATTTATCATAAGATTTTATTTCCGACAACTTTTGTATGAAACTTTTTTCCATATCTATTACAGTTTATCACTGTTCAGAAAATATATAATTATTATTATTATATATTTTATGAAAAAGCAACAGTAAATGCGAAACTATAGTCAAAATATTGTTACGAAAGTCTGAAAGAATTGATATTAATATCATTAGACTAAAAATTATGTTTAAATGAACTACCAAACCACAGTAGCGCCACTTAACTGATAATTAAATTAAACAACAAAAAATGTATTAAAAATTATCTTGAAATATTTATGAATCAATTTTATAAGAATTAAAAGTTTTAATCAGAAAACTATGACTCAATGTTTTTATTCATAAACTTAAATTCAACCTTGTAGCTATAAATTTATAAATAAATAGTTGATTGATTCTTAGTTAGATAAAGAGTAGTTCGGCCGTCTTTAGAATATAATCAGATTAGTAAAAAATGAATAAAGCAGTACAATAATCATTTTTATATTTTAAAATTTCTAAAAGAAAACTTTAATAATATTAATATACAATAAAATTAATAAAAAAATTTAATCCCATAATAATAAACTTTGATTTGCTTAGTAGAATTATTGAGCATTCGCAAAGCACCCGCAAATGACTTACGATACTTACGAACAAAAGCGGTAAAGCATAAAAATACTTATAGCCAAATCAAATAAGGATTTAACCTCAGAATGAAAGGTAGTAGGTTGAAAATCCGCATAGACCTACTTTTAAACACTAGCTCAAAAGTTCATATAATCATATAAGTTTGTTATGTGTCAAATTATGTTTAAATATATGGAGGTCACGCGATAAATGGATGTGACACAGCATGTGCGCTGTTTAATGGCCAAACTAGACGGAGAACATGGTTGCAACAACATTGAACAGCAACTAGCTTGTTGCTCCGTGTGTGGAGTGGTTGCAGCAACAAAAAGTTTGTTTTTTGTTGCTGCAACCACCCCACACACAGTGCAACAAGCTAGTTGCTGTTCAATGTTGCTGCAACCATGTTCTCCGTCTATTTGGGCCTTAAGAAAAGGTAAACAACTAGTTAAAGAAATGCTTGAAAAACATCCTGACTTTTACTCACCCATTCATAAAAATTGAACCAACCTGAGCCGAAACAGTCTCTCACAAATTTGATTATTCTTGTAGTAAATGTTTCTTACAGATATATTAAATAACATATTATTTAATTTTTATATGTAAAAGAAAGATATAACACTTAACATATATTTATATTACATATATTTTTTAAATGGTTACTCTGTCACTGAATCGTATATATAAAATTAATGCTATCTAAAAGAAATATAAATTCTGTTTTATACTTCCATTTCTTTTTACACAATTAAAAAATATACTACTTATCTTTGTTTTATTTACACACAAAAAATACAATACAACATCGAACTTTTGTTTTATATACAGGATGCCCAGAAGTAGTCGAGTACCATAAGAGAGTGGTAAAGGGTACGATTTTGGAACGAAAAGTCCTGAGACATTTTTTCATTAGACGCACCGTTACTTAATTATTAATTAATTAAGGAAACTAGGTTGAAACCAGAGTTGCAAAAAGTGCATTTTTTTGACAATTAATTTTTTATTTAATTATCAATTTTTTGAAAAATGTATTGCTTGTTTTTCAAATTATTAATTCCTTGAAAAGGGCATTAATTATATTTTTTTATTTTTTGAAAAATGTAATAAATAAATTATTATCTACAAGAAAGGTTATTACCATTTTTAACCTAAAGTGCACGGTAATGGAAATATAGGCCGATACAGTTTTTCTCAAAATTCCGGGGTCGAAATTTGTAAGGATTTTGTTCATTTACATTCAGTACGTGATACTGTTCCTAATTTTTTAAACCCGACTTCAAAAAGGAGGATGGTTCTCAATTCGTCTGTATTTTTTTTTTTTTATATGAACCGATTTTGGATTTTTGTTTTTGTTTTAAAGGGTTTGGTTTCCCATTGGCACCAAATCGCATTCTGATGAGGGGATCCCCGGGAAATCGAGGAAAATCCTCATTTTATATGTGATAACCGATTTCTGCGAAATTTTTATTTTTTTTAAAAGGACATACTCATTCATAATGGGAAAATAGGAAAATTTTTTTAAAAACCGACTTCAAAATGGTTTTTTACAAAAAAAAAACCGACCCCAAAAAAAAAAATTTTACAAAAAAAAAACAAAATGCATGTAAAAAAAACTGAAAATCTGTTATAAAAAAATGCACTAGAAATTAAAAAAAAAAAAAAAAACGTGTAAAAAAAAATGTGTTATAAAAAAATGTACTAAAAATTAGTAGGTCTACCCATATTTAGATAAATAAAATAAGTTATAGAACTTCAAAGTCACTAAAAAGCGAGAAATAAACCATATTTTGACAAAATGGAAACCCGACTTCAAAAATCAATTATTCTATAACAAAAAATGCACTAAAAAGTAAAAAAATAATTGCATATTCTTGTGTCAATTTTAGTTCACCTAAGTAAAAATTTTTAAATATATATGTACAATTATTGTTATTTTTGGAGTCGGTGTCCAAAAGTTTTGTGAATTTCTCTATGCTGACACCGCCTCCAAAAATAACAACTGTACATATATATTTAAAAATTTTTGCTTAGGTGAACTAAAATTGGCACAAGAATATGCAATTATTTTTTTACTTTTTAGTGCATTTTTTGTTATAGAATATTTGATTTTTGAAGTCGGGTTTCCATTTTGTCAAAATATGGTTTATTTTAAAATAACTCCTGTAATTTAATGCAATGCGGACAAGAGTAACGAGCTTCTCTATTAACTGTACTATATTGAGTGCGGGACCGTTGACTACATAGTACGCTTGTTAAAGATGATGTCATACAATAATTTAGTAAAATTAAATGAATTTGAATGGATATTGCTTGTTCTTCTGTAAAATATATTGCGGTTTTGTTTATTTATTTACATATAATATGGCTTTTAAAACATAACACATAGTATACAAATTCATACAGGTTGTCCCCCACCTCTTCTCAAGAATTATTTTTTATTTTTAGAAGCGATATAACTTTTTTATTTATGCGAGTAAAAATAACAACTAACTGAGTTAATTGTTTATATGCTTGGAATGTACTGAGTTTAGGAAAACAAGTTTCACATCAAAGTTGTTTATTTTTAAAAAAGATACATTTTTTTAGTCTTTTAATTTTTGAAGTTAGACTTCTTTTGGCACGTTATGAGAATCCGATCAGAGTGTATTTTCATCATTTAATGAATCGCTGATATAACACTTGGCTAATGTAACACTCGCTCGATCGATTTTACACAGATTGCTATCCTGTTGGATTGCACAGTGTTTGGGAGACTTTCAGTAAAAAATGTGTGTCATACAGTACACAGACAAAATTAATTTATTTATACATACATTATATGCTTAACCGAAACAGACAAGTATCTACCTGCCACATAAGAAGTGTTACTATACCTTGCAGTGGACAGTAAGTTTGTTTGTGTGTAATATAATTTTCGAATCTTGAAAGACAATACAATATTATACATTATAGAAATTCATCTTTAATGTATAATACAAAACCTATTTTTACAAAATGGAAACCCGACTTCAAAAATCAAATATTCTATAACAAAAAATGCACTAAAAAGTAAAAAAATAATTGCATAACAGATTTTCAGTTTTTTTTACTTGCATTTTGTTTTTTAAAATTTTTTTTTTTGGGGTTGGTTTTTTTTTGTAAAAAAATTTTTTATCGGTTTTTAAAAAAAGTTTCTAATTTTTCCATTATGAATGAGTATACCTTTTCAAACAAACAAACAAAAATTTTCGCAGAAATCGGTTATCACATATAAAATGAGGGTTTTCCTCGATTTCCAGGGGATCCCTTCATCAGAATGCGATTTGGTGACAATGGGACCAATCGGAAATCAAACTCTTTAAAGCAAACAAAAAAAATTCAAAATCGGTTAATAAATGACGGAGTTCTGAGGTAACAAACATTAAAAATACAGACGAATTGAGAACCATCCTCCTTTTTGAAGTCGGGTTAAAAAGATAATAAGAAAGATGAATGATCGTTCTTATTTTGGTAAATAGCTACACCGCCAGCTCTAACATTAGAACATTTCAATTTGACTTTATAGTTGAAATTAGGTACAGGAATCTTCATCATTATTACTCTATGTTTCTGAGAAGAAGAATACATATGTGAATTACCAGCCACTAAAGTCCGATTTTACCCATTCACGAATTTCACTTTACTTTTTAGTTCTTGAACACACACACAAAATTTAAGCTCACTATCTCTTTTCGTTTTCGATTTATCGTATTTACAGACAGATGTGCGTAAATGGACTAATTAGGCCATTTTATGAACACCTATAACAAAAATTTTTTTCTGGATCACTATTTTTAACCGTTACAAATGCGGGACTAAACATAATATACCCTTGTATATATTATATATACCGGGTATAAAAATTGTGTATAAGTTGAAAGAAGAATTGAACCCAAAGTCTTCGCCTTTGATTACCAATCCAAGTGGCCGAGCGGTCTAAGGCGTTGTGTTTGCGCAGTATGCCTACTTCGAAACTGGGAAGTTATGGGTCTAATCGGCAGTTTGTCAATTATTAAGAAAAAAAAAGGGGGCGGTTAATTGAGTAAACTGTCGGCGTATGAACAAGAACGAAGTAACCGGCTATGCTTGAGAAGGTTTTCTGCACTTTCCTTCACGAACTCCAGATGAAAATCGGCATATCTCATATCAATGTCGGCTGCAGCCACATATCCTACCAATTCCTAGTCTATACACAAAAATTCCTTCCACTCCACTCACATTAGCAAATCCTTAGGCATCACAATGGACCTTATGGGCAAAGTGTAGCCCGTCCAGGGCAGCCTCTACAATCTATCTATCTATCTTCGCCTTTGATTGTCTTTCCGGTTACTTAAATTAAATATTTCAAGGTAAATTATTTAATTTTACATCAATAAAGGCTAAAAAATTGAACTTTACTGAAGATATTTATCAGTTTTTTTTTGCAGTCTCTGACACCTTACACAATAATTGTTTTTTGGAAAAACCTAAAAACAGATTTTATCTGTTTTTTTTTTTTACCTTCTAGAATTTTTTAGTTTAGTGTCTTGAGTGTCAGTAAAAATTTTTACTAAAGTTTATAGTGGGGTAGGGACATCCTGTATACATGAATTTATACAAATGTGTTAAATCATTATAAATAAATATTAATATTATTTAGCATAATGTAAGATAAAAGATTATTGAATGTGGGTTTATTAGTATTAAATTTCGTAAAAGGAAATTGCATTTACTAAGCCTAAAAGATTGAAAGAGGTTACTTCCTATGATGACGACATGAATCCATTCATTAATAATACTATTGAGAAACTATGTCTAAAATGTGTTAAAAACAACAACACTATTCTGAAATTCATTTTACCAATTAGACTTTTACATAAATTATCCGTACCGGCTTCGTACTGAAATTGTATCTAGAGCACGGTAGTGCGCAAGGCCAGTTTAAGGGACACATTTGGACTTCTCACTACAGTGCTATTACTACAGGAAATATTAGAACGTTATTTGACCCCGAAATATCTTCTGAACGAAAAGAGCTACAGTGTTGAAATTTCGAATTATCGATACTTTACGGAATTATCAGAAACCGGTTTTTTCATTGATCGATAACGAATTAACCGTTAAAAAGTTATTTCACTTCAAAAAATCAAAATTCGCGGTATATGCCTTAAAAACTTAAGTATGATCCATCATAATTCTACGCTACTTCTAGATATCCTGTAAAGTTGATATTTGGCATACGGGTAGATCTGGTACCCAAACCGATGCGAAAACTGGAAATTTGTATCGGAAAAAAGAACATTTTTACAATTTTCGTTTTAATCAAATTAGCATTAGAACGCATATATTCATCTTATTCGTTGATATTTTTATAGAGTCCTATCTGATTGGATGACACTAGCTATTGATTTGTATTAGACCATATCATAGTAAAGAACCATGTAGAAAACATAATGAACTATATGATCCCTAAAAATTTCTTTAACCGATGGCAATGGCTTGTTGAATACAGCAGTTTTCGTCTAGTGAAGTTAAGCGACATTGGTTAAAATCAGTACTTGGATTGGTGGACATTGTGTGCAGTTGTCTTTTTTTGTAATTTTGTAAACATAAATTTATATTCTCATTTTAAATTTTTTATTATATTTTGCATTGATTAATTATTATTTATTACTAGCATTACCCGTTGCAGCTTGGCTCGCAAAAATTTTGTAAAGCCCTTATAACCAAGTCTAATATACTATAAAGCTGAAGATGAAGCTGATTGACTGACACACTCATCTATATAAAACCTAACCCACTTTTAGACATGCTAGAAAGATGCGGTTTTTTGCATTCGACGCGAAATTACTTGAAACCAACGGGAAAAATCGGAAAACTTAAATTTTTTCAAGGCAACCTCCCGAAAAATTGGAAAAACATCCCCCAAAATTACGTTTTTCTGTTCTATGCATGCTAGAAAGATGGAATTTTCACCAATCGACCCGAAATAAAGTCAAATTAACAGAAAACTTCATAACCTCCATTGCAACCACCCGAAAATGGGAAAAACACCCCTAAAAGTGCCCTTTTCACTTCTATTCATGCTAGAATGATGCGGTTTTTTGCATTCGACGCGAAATTGCTTCAAACCGACAAGAAAAATCGGTAAACTACAATTTTTTAATTGCAACCCCCCGGAAAATTGGAAAAACATCCTCCAAAATTACGTTTTTCTGGAAGATGGGATTTTCACTAATCAACCCGAAATAACGTCAAATTAATATTTTGCATACGCGATGCGTATGCTTTTTTGTTACGCAAAGCGTAACAAAACGCGTAGCGTTTTGTGCGGAGCCTTCGGCTTTGTATATTTAAGCCTTTCAAAAAGGAGTGATATCCGACCAAAAACATAAATGTAAGAAAGGGCCGAGTTTTCGGGAAAATCCTTAATGTAATAGTTCCTTCTTAAAAAGTGATGATATGAGAGTAAGGACGGGCTATTTACAAAGTAAATAGCTCTAGACTTCATATAATAGTTTCTTCTTAAAAAGTGATGATATGGATGAAAGAACCGAGCTATTTACAAAGTAAACAGTTCTAGACTTCATATAATAGTTGCTCTTTAAAAAGTGATGATTCCCAATAAAGAGCCGAGCTATTTACAAAGTAAATAGCTCGGTAAACTATTAACTAAAACAATTAATTGCAATTTATTTCGTAAGTTTTCCCTTAGTATGTTTTTAAAATTTTATAACGCGGCAAGTTTTAAAATATTTGAAAACATCAGAAAAAATAACTTGCCCCTTTTTATATAATTTTAAAAACATACTAAATTTAATCAACTTACCCTCATTAATTATTTTAGTTAATAGTTTACCAAGCTATGTTCTTTGTAAATGGCTCGGCTTTTTAATGGGAATCATCACTCTTTACAGAGCAACTATTATATGAAGTCTAGAGCTATTTACTTTGTAAATAGCTCGGTCCTTTCCTCCATATCATCACTTTTTAAGAAGCAACTATTATATGAAGTCTAGAGCTATTTAATTTGTAAATAGCTCGGTCCTTTTTCCCATATCATCACTTTTTAAGAAGCAACTATTATTATATGAAGTCTAGAGCTATTTACTTTGTAAATAGCCCTTACTCTCATATCACCACTTTTTAAGAAGGAACTATTACATTAAGGATTTTTCTGAAAACTCGGTCCTTTCTTACATTTATCTTTTTGGTCGGATCTAAACTATTGGTTGTTTGATAAACTGTTTTAAACAAAAGTTGTTTGTTTCTATAATATAATCATTTTTTGGATTTGAATATTTTCTCTACCTAGCATTGTTTTATATTTACATTTTTGCACAGAGGAACGCTATACAATTACGATAACGGTAGCACACAATAAAGGGATGCAAACGATGCATCGATGTTTAAAATCTAAAAATATCGATGCATCGATGTCATTACTAGCGATGTTTGACATCGATGTTTTTGGCCAATTAGTACATACAGAGCCATTTATTACAAATTCTACGAACTAAATACGCAATTTGCAATAAGGAGTATGGTATGCTAGGTATAGTTAAAGCAATGGCATGTCAAATTTGGACGGGAGGCAACCGGATGTCGAGTGGTAATCTGGGTCTTGAAGTGATACTGAACCTCCCCGTACCGCCCGAATGGACCCCAAAAACGGACGGGGCGTAAAATTTTTTGACGAAGCAACCGGATGAAAGTGCGGTTGATTTGAAGTTTATACTTTATTTATATAATAACATTTTTTTGCCATCCGAAACACGCGGACCGTTTTTGCACTGGCGAATTTAGAAAAAAAAAAGTTGTAAGGCAACCGCTCCAAAATTGATGAGCTTATTTATTGGTACCACTATATGTTCTAATAAAAATGTCATCCGATCCTGATGGGCAGTTTCTGAGAAACAACCTTTCAAAGTCGCCAAAATACTCTCTTTTTTTTCGAATTTTTTAAACAAAAATTGAAAAAAAATTGTTAAAATTGTTTAAATCGGATGGCATTTGAAATTTAAGCTCTAATAAGTGCAAGGAGAAGTGTGGGTCAATGCCATCCGGTTTTGATAAAATTCACCGTAATTTTTGCCACCCCCAAACATCGATATAATTCTTAAAACTCATTACCGTTAATTAAGCGCAATATCAGGAAGACCTGATAAGCAAGCTCCTGGCAATTGACAACATATGGAAGAAGCGATTCGCGTCGGACTGAAGTAGAAGGGGGAGCACAATGGACCATAAGGTCGAAGTGCTATACTTTTTAGACCCCAAGATGTATCTCTCTATCTCATTACAGTTTTATTAGAAGTGTAGATTAATAATAAAAATAGCATGTTAATAATCTAAGGTTTTTAGGTTTAAAAATTTTGTTTTCAATACTTAATAAAGAAAATATTATCGAATTCGATGGCTTATAATTTAATAATAATAAAAAAACAATAAACCTAAACAACTGTCTCGGTAAAGTAATTACGTAAGGTGTGTTCACACTCAATAAATAATCTATTTTATTTTTATTTTACTATTTTATATGTTACGGTAAAAGTGAATAATTGTTTTTGATTTTTAGCGCTCTACATGAAAATTAATCTATTGGTGTTGTACCCATGGAAAAATTTGTTCAAACGTCCATCGATCCTACCTAGTAGATGGAAATGTCCATCTCTAAAATTGATATATATATTTATATATTAGAGTGACACATTTTTACCGCAAAATTTTTTTCTTAAAGTCTCGTATAAAATATATTAGTCTTTCACGTTTTAGAAACTCTCCAAAAAAATGGCCGGAGAATTTAAATTTTTAGTAGTAATATACACTGGATGTTTTGAAGACAATTTTTTAATATTAATATTTTTATTTTCTCAAAGATAAATTAAATACTGTTTTAATACTTATCGTTCAGTATTAATGACGTACATATATGCGTCAAAAGTCATTCCAGTGGTCACAGTTTTAATCCGATTGAAATAATATTTGGTATGTGAGGTCCTTTGGTTATTTCAAAGGTTAAGTTCGTTAATATGCAAAATCGGACAATGGTGGTTTAGAGGAAGTGGGAAACACTAAATCTCTAAAGAACGCTACTTTTGTGGCTATGTCGACAATCTATAGATAAACATATCTTGAGGTATAAAATGTATTGCACTTCTTGAATCTGTTGTAACCGAGAGATTCGTAGTTAAAGATGATGTGGCTGGATGTTTCTACCTCCTCGCCGCACACCCTGCACATAATGGATCCATTGTGTACAGATGCTTTCATAGGTGATAATGTCCGGTGATGAATCCGGTAATCTTTCGAAAGTATATCCTCTTCAGGTTGAGTGCATCGAGAGACCTCTTGGATACATCCCGAAACGGCCGAAACAGTATCTTAACGAGTTTTTGTTGCGATATATTTTCCCAGTTATCACAGCGTTTAATGCTATCTTTGCAATTCCTAAAATAGGTTATGGGTCTACGAAAGGTATTCCGACTTCCTTCTTCGCTAAGGTATCTGCTTTTCCCTTCGAAAACACTGCGATCCAGATCAACTTAACATTGTTCCGTTTTGCCACTTCCAGGAGTTTCTCGAGACAATATCTGATTACCCCCGAGGTAACTTCAGTTGCAGACAAAGCTTTAAGAGGAGATTGACTGTTCGAGAGAATATATACGTTCTGGTTTTTGTAGCCCCGTAGGTTCTTACAGAAGCATGCCAGTTTGGTATGTGTACCTAACTACACTTTCAATGATTATCAACATTTGCAAAAAGACGCGAATATTAATGTAATTACCACATTATTTACATTATTTTACCGTAACATACATATATATATATATATATATACATATATAAAGTGACCAACTATTTTTTGTTCAAAAAGAGTACACTTTGCAAGTATTTCATAGGTGAAGAAAAAAACGATAAAAACTTTATTTTCTTTTAAAAACATATTTTTCTTCGGAGTTATTGCTAAATGAGGATGTTCGTCTAATAATGTAGCCACATCCGAACAACTTTCATTTTGCATATTAAATTTGACTGTTAAGACGGCAGATAATGTTTTTACAGAAAGTTGCGACTTCTCACTGCTCCAATAATCATCATTCCCTAGTGAAAATACCCTTTCAACAGCAGCATTAGTGCCTGGACAACATAAGGAAATTTCTATTAAAACTTTTAAATTTTCATGTGGGATATGTTCTACTCTAAAATGCCGAAAGATTTCTACTCATCTTTTGTCAAGTTCTATTTTCTCATCGTTCCATTTCTTCAATTTTTCTTCATTTAAATATAAATTTACTCTTCGCATTTCTTCAAAAAGAAAATTGTCATTAATAACAATATCTTTTACTTCCTTCATTACAAATTCGATTGCTGAAGAAACTTCTTTCCATTCAATTTTACTATTTAGAAAGGTCCATTTGAAACAATTTAATGCTCTGTCCTCTGACGTGCCGGAAACGGCAAGCAATATGCGCGCGTGAAATTCAAATCACTGTCAAAATAATTTTAAATATTTAATTAATAAAATTGAAATAAAATAATCTAAAAAAATGTTTTAGAAATACACAAATGAGTATAAAATTATACAAATGAGTACTTTCAGAGTACAGGATTTGAAAAGACTACGATTTGCGAAAAAAGAGTACAAAAGTAAATGAGTATAGTTGATCACCTTAATATATATATATATATATATATATATATATATATATATATATATATATATATATTATTTATATATATACAGCGTGAGTCAAAAATCATGGAGTTTTTTGAAAGAAAATTCTAAGATGAAAAGTCCTTTTCTTGCACAAAAGACATGTTTGCACCTGACCCACCGTTAATTAGATATTAATCAATTAGAGTTATTAAGTAACCAATTAGAGAAGCGCGTTAACGGAATAAGAAATGGTACGGAATGAACGAAGCGTCAGCAGAAATGCGTGAGGGGAGCGGGCACTCCCCACCACTACCGTAGAGCGAGTCAATCTTATGTGTTTCAAATCCGGTACAGTTTTTATAGCAGTTTTGAAAAATTTTGGAAAAAAATTTATCTTTTTTTTTTTCGGAAAAATCTAATTAACTGAACTAGATTTCTTACGATTTCAACCACCCTCTGCGGTAGTGATAGGGAGAGCTCGCCCTCAAGTGTCTCTGCTGCCACTGCGTTCAATCACCACCATTTCTGATTCCGTTAACGCGCTTCTCTAATTGGTTGCTTTATTTAATTATTATCTAATTAACGGTAGGTCAGGTGCAAAAATGTCCAAGGACTTTTCATCTTAGAATTTCTACCCTTTCAGAAAACTTCATGACTTTTGACTCACCTGTATATATATATCATTTAGTAATATTTATTTCTCGATCAATAACCAATCCAATGAGCCAATATCCTTTATATATATTATTAGATGGTAAAGAAAAAAAAATTATATCTAAAATAAATATTTGTTAATATCTCCAAAGACACAACACAAACGTGACAAAGACAATATTATTATTAGTAACGTGTACACACGAATAGGGGAAACATAGGAAATAGTGCATTGATTTTTGATGTTAATAAACAAGTAAACTTTTCCTTGGCTACTCTCTAATTGACAAAAATATTTATCCGTTAATACAAACAAAATCATATTTCGTTTGTTTATTTTATTTCTCAAATGAACTGTATAAAATAAATAAAGAGGGTTCGTAAAATATTAAAGATGAATATATTTTCTATGCTATTTATTCCAACAGACCTGAAAACACTGAAAAATCTGAAAAAAATTCGTCACGCAGGAGCTGCGTCAACTGCGAATTTCTTTAGAATACATAAAATACTCTCTAGCGGTCACAATTTTAGTCTGATCAAAATGAAATGTCGTATTTGATACGATTTTAATATTTTCAAGACAAATTTTATTAATAAATGGCATAAGTCTAGGGAAAGGGGGGGGGGGGGGCATAAAGATAGAAGAAAACACAAAATATAAAATATATCTCTTAATATTAGAACAATCGAAAAATGTATAAGGAGTAAATCAAGTTTGCTACAATTCATAACCTTATCATTTTTTCCAAACTCTAATGTGTACAGAGATATTTAGAATTTTAACTTTTAATCTTAAATTGTAAAAAATATTAATGTTACAGAAAAAATGATAAGAATTTTTCTATTTTTCGAATATTAAGGGAGATATGCCAAGTTTGGTGTTTCCCCCTCCCTCTAAACCCCCCCTTCCATTTGTTCGATTTTACCCATTAACTAACTTGACCTTTTGAATACCAAAAGCGTCTCAAATACCCAATTCCATTCCAATCAGAATAAAACTGTGACCGCTAGAGAGTCCACAGATACATAAACGTATACATATATACAGTAGGGCCTCGGTAATCCGGACTCCCGCTTGTTCGGTGATCGCTGTAATCCAGCCGGGCAATGGGGTTCGCAGGGGTGGCGGGCGGGTGTAGGTGCGGGCTGGCATGAGCCAATTCGTCGTCAGTCTTTTGTTTATCGCCTTTCGTGTAGTACATATAGTGTCAATTTAGCGCGCTCGCTAACATCATGGCGCCGCCACGTAAACATTCAACATTAACATTTAAAGACAAATTGCGGATTATAGAAATGTTAGATAAAAGTGACAGCTACCCTGTCATTGCTCGGAAGTTTGGTATAGGCAGGTCAACTGTAGGCGACATAAAGAAGAACAAAGGCAAAATCTAAGATTAAACATGTGTTTTATTGCCATTAAATATGGCATACTATAATCCGGACGCCTCGATAATTCGAAAAGGGTCTCGTTTTTGCCTCTCCGGATTAACGAGGCCCTACTGTATATATATATATACATATATATTTATATACGTATACATATATATTTTAGCGATAGTGATTTTTAACATCTAGTAGGTAGGATCGATGGCCATTTGAAGAAATTTTTACGAAATTCCAACATTAATACAAAAACAATAGCTGCATTTCCTTTGGAGGAAATTTCCTAAAAAGTCATGAATTTTGTTTTATGATCACTCCCGTTGACAAATATTGAACTAGTTGGTACATTCTAAGTGCTACTGTATGTAATATTGAGTAATATATAGGCTTAGAATGTGACTTACGGGTTCAATTTTTATGAACGGGAGTCTACGCACGTAAGAAGTTATAATCTATTAAAATAATATTAAATAAGGTCAACACTATTATTAAGACACAAAAGTTTAATAAAATTACATAGTAGTGAAAAACTACAATAAAAAAATTATATATTGTGTCTAAAACCAATGATTCTACATTTTATCATGGTAGAACAGAATCAACATCACTTCTTCCGTTAAAATTAGAGTTTTAAATCCACTATTTGCATTAGAATCTGAGTTAGTAAAATTTATCAAGACCAGGCCAAGTTTATCAATATGTACGTTTAGTATATAAAGTTTACGAGCCCATACAAATGATATCAATGATAATGTGGCTTGTAATTCACATATTCTTCTTTTATCAGAAACATAGAGTAATAATTATGAAGACATTCCTGTACCTAATTGCAACTATACAGTCAAATTTAAATGTTCGAAAGTAAGAGTTGGCGGTGTAGCTATTTACCAAAATAATATCGATCATTCATCTTTCGTTCTATATTTTATAATATTGTCTTGTATTTCAATATCCGACCAAAAACATAAATGTAAGAAAGGGCCGAGTTTTCGGGAAAATCCTTAATGTAATAGTTCCTTCTTAAAAAGTGATGATATGAGAGTAAGGACCGAGCTATTTACAAAGTAAATAGCTCTAGACTTCATATAATAGTTGCTTCTTAAAAAGTGATGATATGGAAGAAAGGACCGAGCTATTTACAAAGTAAATAGCTCTAGACTTCATATAATAGTTACTTGTTAAAAAGTGATGATATGGAAGAAAGGACCGAGCTATGTACAAAGTAAATAGCTCTAGACTTCAGATAATAGTTGCTCTTTGAAAAGTGATGATATCCCATTAAAGAGCCGAGCTATTTACTTTGTAAATAGCTCGGTAAACTATTAACTAAAAAAAATAATGAGGGGTAAATTGATTAAATGTAAGAAAAAATTTGGTTGAAAAATTTCATAAGTTTTCCCTTAGTATGTTTTTAAAATTTTATAACGCGGCAAGTTTTAAAATATTTGAAATCAGAAAAAATAACTTGCCGCGTTATATAAAATTTTAAAAACATACTAAGGGAAAACTTATGAAATAAATTTCAACCAAATTTTTTCTTACATTTAATCAATTTACCCCTCATTATTTTTTTTAGTTAATAGTTTACCGAGCTATTTACTTTGTAAATAGCTCGGCTCTTTAATGGGATATCATCACTTTTCAAAGAGCAACTATTATCTGAAGTCTAGAGCTATTTACTTTGTAAATAGCTCGGTCCTTTCTTCCATATCATCACTTTTTAACAAGCAACTATTATATGAAGTCTAGAGCTATTTACTTTGTAAATAGCTCGGTCCTTTCGTCCATATCATCACTTTTTAAGAAGCAACTATTATATGAAGTCTAGAGCTATTTACTTTGTAAATAGCTCGGTCCTTACTCTCATATCATCACTTTTTAAGAAGGAACTATTACATTAAGGATTTTCCCGAAAACTCGGCCCTTTCTTACATTTATGTTTTTGGTCGGATATCAATAATTTTTGAAAGGCTTAAATATACGAAGCCGATGGCTTCGCACAAAACGCGTAGCGTTTTGTTACTCTTTGCATATGCTTCGCGTATGCTATGCGTTCCTTTCGCTTCGCGATACTTTACTCTTTTTAGATTCACATTTACAAAGGAGACCGCTTCGCGTTATATTACGTCAACTGGCTCTGGTCGCTTTTTGAAGGGCTAAAACATCAATATAGTATGGTTGTAGTATAATATTGGGGACAATGGGAAATCAAACCCTTTAAAACAAAAAATTCAAAATCGATTCATAAATGACGGAGTTCTGAGGTAACACGCATTAAAAATTGTCCTGCAATTTTTGTGTTTTTATTAATAAAACAATTAAATGTGTAACACTTGTATGTGTAACACTTGTATACCTTACATATATGAGATTCTGTACAATATTCTGTACAGTATGTTTTTATTAAAATTTTATAACGCGGCAAGTTAATTTTTCTGATGATTTCAAATATTTTAAAACTTGCCGCGTTATAAAATTTTAAAAACATACTAAGGGAAAACTTACGACATAAATTTCAACCAAATTTTTTCTTACACTTAATTAATTTACCCCTCATTTATTTTTTTAATAAATAGTTTACCGAGCTGTTTAGCTTGTAAATAGCTCGAAACTTTATGGGATATCATCACTTTTTAAGGAACAGCTATTATTTGAAGTCTAGAGCTATTTACTTTGTTAATAGCTCGGTCTTTTCTCGTATATCATCACTTTGTAAGGAGCAACTATTATATGAAGTCTGGATCTATTTACTTTGTAAATAGCTCGGTCCTTTATCCCATATCATCACTTATTAAGAAGCAACTATTTTATTAAGATTTTCTCGAAAACTTACCTTTCTTACAAACGGAAAATTTAACAATTTTAACTGTAATTAAAATAACATATGAAGCATATATCGATTTGATTTGTTGACATGGTTACCGCCTCCTTTTTGATTAGATAGACATTTAGTATTTAAATAAAAATAGCATATATTTGATATATCAGTATGTTTTAATACTCCAAATAGAAAACATTGATTCTTTCATTGTATTGTTACAATGTTACTTTTTTTAAGTAAACAAGTTGTTTAAAAATAAACAAGTTTATTTTCAATTAGCAATTCGTAATGATTATTTTTGAATTAAATAAATTGTTATCTGGTGTAACAATTGCTCAAGGTGGTATATTACCAAATATTCAAGCAGTGTTATTGCCAAAGAAAACTGAAAAGAAAGCATAAATTTTATACATTGGATTATTGATAATAATATTCATCGATCATAGGCCTTTTATTAAAACGCCACAAATTAATGTGAAATAAGAGTGATATATTTTTTATTAAAATAACTATATAAAATTTAGTATATATAAGATGTTACTTGATTTGTTTCGATTATGACTTCTAAACTAATCGTTTATTACAGACAATTGATTATCAACGTAAGAGTCTTTGAAGAAATGACTTGACCCGTTGGCTCCACTTCACAAAAAAAAATTCGTTACGCAGGAGCTGCGTCAACTTAGCGAATTTCCTTGGAATACATAAATCACTCTCTAGCGGTCATATTTTTAGTCTGATCAAAATGTAAGGCATTTTGAGACAGTTTAAGGGGTGTTTTTCCCATTTTCGGAGGTTTGCGTTATAGGTAAAGAAATTTTTCAAAGTGTTCTGTTAACTTGACTTTATTTCGGGTCGATTGGTGAAAATACCATCATTTCATCATATATAGATCTGAAAAACGTAATTTTGGGGGGTGTTTTTTCGATTTTTCGGGAGTTTGCAATAAAAAATATTAAGTATTTCGAAATAACTTCCTAATTTGTAGCTATTAAGCGTCGATTGCAAAAAACTGCATCTTGTTGTATGTATAGAACAAAAAGGTTGGTTTTGGCAGTTTAAGGGGTGTTTTTACCAAGTTCGAAGGTTTGTGATGGAAAAAACCGATCTTTCTATCATGAATAGAAGTAAAAAGGTCAGTTTTAGGGATGTTTTTCCCATTTTCGGTGTGGTTGCGATGTAGGTAATGAAATTTTTCAAAATATTCTGTTAATTTTGACGTTATTTTGGGTCGATTAGAGAAAATTCAATCTTTATAGCATTTATAGAACAGAAAAACGTAATTTTGGAGGATGTTTTTCCAATTTTCCGAGGGGTTGCACGAGGGGAAAAAATTGAAGTTTACTGATTTTTCTCGTCAGTTTGAAGCAATTTCACGTCGAATACAAAAAACCGCATCATTCTAGCATAAGGGCTTGGTTATAAGGGCTTTAAAAAATTTTTTCAGGCGAAGCTGCAACGGGCAATGCTAGTAATAAATAATAATTGATCAATGCAAAATATAATAAAATAGTTAAAAAAAAATAAAACGAGAATATAAATTAATGTTTACAAAATTACAATAAAAAACGTAAAATAAAATAAATTCACACAGTGTTGGGCACCCATCCAAAAACTAATTGTAAAAATATGTGCTTAACATTTAAAATAAACGCACGCTGCTGTATTCAAATGGCTATGTCTATTTCTAAATGGTATAAAAATAGGTATATATGATATATATCGATTTCTACATGGTAGTTTGCGATGACATAGTCTTAAGTTAATTAAAACAAAAAAATGTTAAATTTTCCGCTTTTCCGATACAAATTTCCAGTTTTCGCAATTTTCCCGTCGGTTTGGGTACTACAGCTATCTACATGCCAAATATCAACTTTACAGCATATCTGGAAGTATGCTGTTTACCAGTCAAGTAGCCGAGCGGTCTAAGGCGTTATGTCTGCGCAGTATGCAGTACTTGGAAACTGGGAGGTTATGGGTTCGAATCCCGACACCGGCAGTTTGTCAATTATAAAAAAAGGGGGCGGTTGATTGACTAAACTGTCGGCGTATGGACAAGAACGAAGTAACCGGCTATGCTTGAGAAGGTTTTCTGCAGTTTCCTTCACGAACTCCAGATGAATATCGGCATAGTTCCTATCATAGTCGGCTGCAGCCGCATATCCTACCAATTCCTAGTCTACTCACAAATTCCTTCCACTCCACTCACATTCTCACATCCTAAGGCATCACAATGGACCTTATGGTCGAAGTGTAGCCCGTCCAGGGCAGCCTTTACAATCTACCTCATATCTGGAAGTAGCTCATAATTTTGATATCTAATACTTAAGTTTTTTAAGGCGTTCCCGCGAATTTTGCATTTTTGAAGTGAAATAACTTTTTAACGGTTAATTCGTTAACGTTGATTGAAAACATTGGTTCTTATAATTCCGTAAAGTATCTATATTCGAAATATCAACCCTGTAGCTCTTTCCGTTCAAAAGATACAGCACCCAAAAAATGAGCCTAAATTAACCATAAGTAATAGCACTGTAGTGAGAAGTCCAATGTGTCCCTTAAAACTCGGCCTTGCGCACTACCGTGCTCTAGATATAAAAATCATAGCACACACATGCTGAAAGTACACTCAGATCGGATTCTCATAACGCGCCAAAAGAAGTATAACCTGAAAATGTCATGATATTTTGTTCACGATCATGGGAAATCTTGTTTAGCCAAATAAAAAGGTAGTTTTGAAGGATAACAAATTAGTTATGTAAAATAACTAATGACTACCCATTTTAAATGTTTTTTAAACAGTTTATTATTTAATAAATTTTTTTAAACAAATTTCATACTTCAAAATAATCACTTCGAAATAAAACTAGTTACTGGCTACTTTATTTGTATTTATTATTAACCCGACTTCAAAAAAGGAGGATGGTTCTCAATTCGTCTGCATTTTTTTTTTTTTTTTTTATGTTTGTCACCTCAGAACTCCGACATTTATGAACCAATTTGAAATTTTTTTGTTTAGTTTCCCATTGGTCCCATTGGCACCAAATCGCATTCTGATGAGGGGATCCCCGGAAAATCTAGGAAAATCCTCATTTTATATGTGATAACCGATTTCTGCGAAATTTTTTTTTTTTTGAATGGGTATACTCATTCATAATGGGAAAATCAGAAAATTTTTTTAAAAACCGACTTCAAAAAATTTTTTTACAAAAAAAAAATTTTTACAAAAAAAAAGCAAAATGCATGTAAATAAAATTGAAAATCTGTTATAAAAAAATGCTCTTAAAATTAAAACAAACAAAAAAAAAAACGGGTAAAAAAAAAATGTACTAAAAATTAGTAAGTCGTTTAGTAGGTCTACCCATATTTAGACATATAAAACTAGTTATAGAACTTCAAAGTCACTAAAAAGCGAGAAATAAACCATATTTTGACAAAATGAAAACCCGACTTCAAAAATAAAATATTCTATAACAAAAAATGCACTAAAAAGTAAAAAAATAATTGCATATTCTTGTGCCAATTTTAGTTCACCAAAGCAAAAATTTTTTAAATATATATGTACAATTATTGTTAATTTTGGAGGCGGTGTCCAAAAATTATGTGAATTTCTCTATGCTGACACCGCCTCCAAAAATAACAACTGTACATATATATTTAAAAATTTTTGCTTAGGTGAACTAAAATTGGCACAAGAATATTCAATTATTTTTTTACTTTTTAGTGCATTTTTTGTTATAGAATATTTGATTTTTGAAGTCGGGTTTCCATTTTGTCAAAATATGGTTTATTCTATACCGTACGTTTAGTTTACATCTTCGCATAGCAGATCTCCCACGGGTATGAGAGAGTACATATGTATACATTAAGCAATGTGTATGAGAAGGAGGTCTTAATGTATACATATGTACTCTCTCATACTCGTGGGAGATCTGCTATGCGAAAATGTAAACTAAACGTACGGTATAGAATAATAAATACAAATAAAGTAGCCAGTAACTAGTTTTATTTCGAAGTGATTATTTTGAAGTATGAAATTTGTTTAAAAAAATTTATTAAATAATAAACTGTTTAAAAAACATTTAAAATGGGAAGAGTATGTGCAGTAGACAATTGTAAAAGTGGTAGTGCTTGTGCAACGGGATCAATTCGGTTTAAAAAACCAGGACTTTTTAAAGTACCAAAAGCGAGTATAAATATTCCAAAATTAATTAAATTGTATGACATTATATTAAATATTAATTTTCAACATTATTATTAATAAATAAAAATTTAATTTAATATCTGATTTAATAATTTATTTTCATTTTTACAATTCCAACATTACAGGTTACTATTTAATTATTTGATGTTTTTTTTTTATTTTTATGTAATTATTTTGCGAATTTTAACTATCACTTCGACTTCAACTAATTCCTTATTGAAAAATTGAAATTACTTATCATTTGTTTAAAAACCTATTTTATTGGAAAAATACTTTGGCTGGAAATAATTTTTATAATACTATAAATGCGTAATGTTTTTCAATTAAAACTCGCGCCTTATACTCTCTGTTCTGTTTCCGGTGCCGAAGGAACACTACTGACATCTTATGTTTGTCAATTATTTGTTTACATGGAGTTATGTATCCTTGTTTAGTGTTTATGACGCTAGTACTCGCAGCACAAAATGGCGATGGTTTATGACGTCATATATTTCCCTAGAGCACTGTGGCAGTGTACTGGTAATCAATAACGGGCGAATTTCTCACCAGTATGAACACTGAACAGTGCTCGCAGTGTATATCGGAACACACGCTTAATAACCTAATTTCATTTAAACACATTTTGTTTACAAATTAACTGTCAATAAATGTCTTGTCAAAAAAAACAAATTAAATGAATTTAATATTTAAAACGATATTATATTTTAAATTTTGTTCTACAATTAACAATATTCATAAACAATAATTACCACAATTTTTTAACAAATATAAGACGAAACATAACAATATTTACGGAAATCGATTGTTGAATTTTTAAACTATTCTTCGAATCCGTAACCAATTTGTAACACTTCGTTGTGTGTTGAATTAATATAAGAGAGTGATGTTGAGCCATTATTTACCAGGAAGCTCTGTTATTGGGAATATCGTCTAATTGAAATTTTGGTTTGATGACGGATATAACCAATTTGTTTTCGGAAACCGCCAATAGACATTATTCCGAAGTATCCAGTGCCGTAGTGCCACTGTAATTCGACTATCTTTACCAAAACCTGGTGAGATTAATCAATATTCAGTAACCGTTTTGATCTAAACAAAAAGGATTGTTACATTTCTTTATTAGGTCGGACGTGAATCAAAATGGATAGTAAATGTGAATTGTGACGATTTGATATCGTTACACTAAAATTAAATATGCATGTGCAATATATTATGCCTGTTCAGATACCTAACACAAATATCTTAAATTAATTTAAGTGCAAAATTTTAACTAATAAAATAATTGATGAATCTGTTGACATCATCAAAACAAAAAATTAGTTTGTGAAAAAAATTTTTACAAAAAAAAAAACCAAGTGCATGTAAAAAAAAACTGAAAATCTGTTATGAAAAAATGAACTAAAAATTAAAAAAAATAACGGATAAAACAAAATGTGTTATAAAAAAATGCACTAAAAATTAAAAAATAAAAATTCACTCAAAAAAAAAAAAAATTGCATGTAAAAAAAAAACTGAAAATCTGTTAAGAAAAAATACACTAAAAAAAAAAAAAACCGGATCAAAAAAATGTACTAAAAATTAGGTCGTTTAGTACTCATATTCAGACAAATAAAAAAATCAGTTATAGAACTTCAAAGTCACTATAAAGTGGGAAATAAAATGACAACCCGACTTCAAAAATCAAATATTCTAAAACCAAAAATGCACTAAAAAGTAAAAAAATAATTGCATATTCTTGTGTCAGTTTTAGTTCACCTAAGCAAAAATTTTTAAATATATATGTACAATTATTGTTATTTTTGGAGGCGGTGTCCAAATTTTATGTGAATTTCTCTATGCTGATACCGACACCAAAAATCCCATCTCAGGCATATTTTATCCGATTGTGAAGAAAATTTGTTCAAATCCACTTTAGTTAACGATTTTAATTTTGATAGAAAAACCCGGATATCTTTATAAGTTCTTGAGATGGCCTATACGTGGGTGTTTCTCACAATCGATAAACGTTTTTTAATTCTATATTGGATAAATGGAAAACATTCCCCAAATATAGTGGATTTGAAAAAAGTTTAATTAAAATTGGACAAAATTTAGCTATAATAGTAATAAAATGGATATTTTAAATATGGTGACGTTTACAAAATCCAAAAAACCTAGATCTTATAAATTTGAAACTTTCGTCCGTCTGTACACGAGGTTTGTCCGAAAAGTATCCGACCTACCTTCATATCTCCGCGCTGGCGTTATTTTTCGTCGTCGGGCTAGTGGCATCCTTCAAAGTAGTCCACATTTGATTGAATAACACACTCCCAGCGGTGTTTCCACTTTCCAAAGTAGTCCTGGAAGTCGGTTTTTGGAATAGCCTTGAATGCCCTCGTCGCATTGTCTTCAACCGTCTTTTTGGCGTCGAACCGGTATCTTTTGAGCGTTTTTTTCAAATTCGGGAACAACCAAAAGTCACAGGGGCTATGTCGGGACTGTACGGAGGTTGGCGAAGCAGTGCGATATTGTGTTTAGTTCAAAACTGCTGCACAAGATTCGATGAGATTTCCCACCGATTCTACTTTCTAAATTTGAGATTAAAATTTCCCAAATTGTAGTTTTTGGTATTCCAAGATCATCTTCTAATTCGCGTACAGTCAAACGTCGATCTGCTTCAATCGCAAGTCGCACGCGCTCTATATTATCCACCGTTGTTGTCGTCGAAGGTCGGTCAGAACGAGGATCACTATCAACAGATGTTCGGCCACTTTTGAAATGATTATATCACTCTTTTATTTGTGTTTTGCCCATACACTTATCACCAAAGGCATTCTGCATCATTTGAATAGTTTCCGAAGTTCCTAGTTTTTCCGAGTTAGAAGCGTAATTTGATGCAAATTCGTTGATCTGATCTTTCAGTCATTTTTAACAATAACAATATCCGACGACGGAAAAAAGGCTTTTTAAGCAAATACACGCTGCGCATGAACTATACGTCCTATAGGTGTCGGCAAGAAACCGATATGTTCGGGGTACTGCATTAAATCGGGGAGTCTATTAAATTTTTTATCAAATAAAATTTTACTTGTATTTCTTAAACATGTGATTAACAACAACAACATTAATGCTTTAAATACCTACTTAAATAATACTTAATGGTATATACTGAGTTTAGGAAAAAAGTTGTGAACAAAAGTTGTTAATAAAAATTGGCACATTTTTTATCAATAAGTTTTTTTCTATCTCTTGTGGTTTCAAAGATGGATATATTTTCCTTGCAACCTTGGGAATGCACAGCCCTATTTTGCCCATTCACGAACTTGATGATCTCTAAGAGTTTTTTGTTCTAGAACGCACAAAAAAGTTTCAGTTCGTTATCTCTTTCGAAATAACGAACTTTTCGTTTTTGAGTTATCATGTTCACGATGCAGAAATGGGCAAAACTATCAAAATGGAAAACTATCAAATTTTTTTCTACGATCAATATTTTCAATAGTTACAGAGTCGGGACTAAACTTAATACACCGTTGTATATGTTATATACCGGTATAAAAAACATCTCAATTATTTCGGTGGTATATAACAGATCCAATATTTTGATTCAGGGTTATATAATGACTAGAGATTTTTCTATTACAGTTTACGGCGTGGTCCAGGTGCGAATGTCCAAGATAGTAGTGGATATTCATCATTACATCATGCTGCACTCAACGGTCACAGAGAAGTGGTACGAGTGTTGTTGGCACATGAAGCATCCACAAATATTGTGGATGTTAAAGGTTCATCACCATTGCATCTAGCAGCATGGACTGGTAATGTTGATGTTGTACGATTATTACTATGCCACGGTCCATCAGTTCCTAATGTTAATCTTACGGTAAGTAAAACACCGAACGGTGTTAGTTTCTGGGGAACCTATTATACTCAGAACTTCCCTATAACCTTGGAAATCTGAAAATATTAGGCGATGAATAACAGTCCGGGAATATTATATTTTTAAATTGAGTTTTCCTTCAAACATTAATTATTCTTACCCCTTATTATACGATTTCAGACGATGACTCGTATACCGTTCACTAAATCGTCGAATGAGATTTGTGTTTTTGGGTTCAATTTTCCTTAATATGTAAGTTTCATCCAAATCAGGAACAAAAACTATTTTTCGATTTTATATGATTTTTTCTACGTAACATAACATTCCTTAGTCATCGATTTGTATGAAATTTAGGTTATAGTTTTAGCGAATTTCCTGAAAGGAAATAGAGCTATTGGTCCCGTACCGATTTCGCAAAAATTTCTTCAATAATCAAATGTATCTGTAATCACTCTAGCGGTCCCAGTTTTCATTTTATCGGAATGAGATTTGGTGTTTGAGGCGCTTTTGGTATTCAAAAGGTCAAGTTCGTTAATGGGTAAAATCGGACCAGGGGAAAGGGGGGTTTAAAGGAAGGGGGGAAACACAAAATTTGCGATATCTCCCTTAAAATTTGAAAAATCGAAAAATTTATAAGGAGTAAAGTTGTAGGTACTAAGTTTTACTGTAATTTTGTTTCTTATCATTTTTTCTGTAAGCCTAATATTTACAGAAATATTGACGGTTTAATATTGAAAATTAAATTCCTTAATATCTCTGTACACATTAGAGTTTGAGCAAAAATGATAAGGTGATGAATTGTAGCAAATTTGATTTTATACAACTTTATTCCTTACGCATTTTTCGATTGTTCTAATATTAAGAGAGATATTTTATATTTTGTGTTTTCTTCTTTTTTTATACCTCCCCCCATTCTCCTCGACGTATGTCATTTATTAATAAAATTGACGACATTTCATTTTGATCAGACTAAAATTGTGACCACTAGAGAGTGCTTTATGTATTCTAAGGAAATTCGCTAAGTTGAAGCAGCTCCTGCGTAACGAATTTTTATTTTAATTTGCTGAATTTGACAATAATTTTATAGCTAAATTATTAAAGATAGATAAAAAACGTATAGAACTTTATTTATCCATAATTTTATGATCTACAACTTTTATCTAAAATTATTTTCTGTACTATTTTTATTTTTTTAATTATGAGTGAAAAACTTGATTTTTCCAACTGCAATAAGTAAAACAAGTGTATATAACAACTAACTTAGTTAATTGCTTAAATACCCGGCATATACTGAATGTATAACAAAAGGTTCAAATCAAAGTTTATTACAAGCTTTTATTTAGTTTCACCTGTCCCGGTGTCTGTAATGGAATCTTGCAAGTTAAATTAGACCCACTTCCTCTTATCCTACGGAATTGAATTTTTACATGTTGGTTCAGTTCCGATGACAATGCATTTTTATGGTAAGTATGACCGGAATCGGAAAGGGGGGGGGGTTTAGAGGGAAGGAGAAACACAAAATTTGGTATATCTCTCTTAATATTGAAAAAATCGAAAAACACATAAGTAAATTTGTATTGACGAAAATTAGTTTTACTATAATTAAGATTAAATAAAAGCTTGTTTTTAAAAATGTTTTTTTAATTTATCTTGTTTTTAAAAAAGGAACATTTTCTCTCTTAAATTTTTGTTACGGTTTCAACGATAAACAGTTTTGCCCATGCTCATACTTGATGCCCAACACACCCATGCCCCCAACACACATAAAATTTCAGCTCCCTATATCTTTTCGTTTTTGAGTTATCGTGTCCACAGGCAGAAGTTACAAAGTCAGAACTAAACTTAATATACTCTTGTACCCTGGTATATATAAAAAAGAACGAATTCTCAAGCATAAATGGTTCGTCTAATTTAGAATTTACTCTACTTATTTATAAAAAAAAATTTCGTTACGCAGGAGCTGCTTCAACTTAGCGAATTTCCTTGGAATAAATAAATTACTCTCTAGCGGTCACAATGTTAGTCTGATCAAAATGAAATGTCGTATCTGATTTTAGTATTTGCATGGCCAATTTTATTAATAAATAACATACGTCAAGGGGAAAGGGGGGCATAAAGATAGAAGAAAACACAAAATATAAAATATCTCTCTTAATATTAGAACAATCGAAAAATGCGTAAGGAATAAAGTTGTATAAAATCAAATTTGCTACAATTCATCACCTTATCATTTTTGCTCAAACTCTAATGTGTACAGAGATATTAAGGAATTTAATTTTCAATCTTAAACCGTCAATATTTTTGTAAATATTAGGGTTACAGAAAAAATGATAAGAAACAAATTTACAGTAAAACTTAATACCTACAACTTTACTTCTTATAAAATTTTCGATTTTTCGAATATTAAGGGAGATATGTCAAATTTTCTGTTTCCCCCTTCCTCTAAACCCCCCTTTCCCCTGGTCCGATTTTACCCATTAACGAACTTGACCTTTTGAATACCAAAAGCGCTTCAAATACCAAATCTCATTCCGATAGAATAAAAACTGTGACCGCTAGAGTGATTACAGACACATATATATATATATATATATATATATGTATATATATATATATATATATATATATATGTCCATAGATATATATATATAAATTTTACAGATGGTGATTTTTGACATCTACAAGGTAGGATCGATGGACATTTGAAGAAATTTTTGCGAAATTTTGACTTCGGTACGGGACCAATAGCTCTATTTCCTTTCAGGAAATTCGCTAATATAAAATATTCTCCTACGATGATAATCTAAAATTTTTAGGGTTCAACTACAAATCACGATAGTCCCTAATTTTCATTTAAATAAAAATTTATATATTACGAAAACAAGGTATAACGTGTTAGGGGGGGGGGGGTAGCAATCTTAATGTTAGAGTACAAAATTGTTATTTTGTACCCCTAAACAAAACCATTATTAACAATTGATGCATAAAAATAGACATAGAAATGTTTATTAAAACTATACTATCACACAAACACACACACATACACACACAAGGAAGGGGATGTATTTCACAAACGTCATATGCAGTCACCAAAAACGCAAAGCACAATATAAAAAAATTACTGATGTTTGTACACAAATTACAATGTCATTATCAGAGAAATAATTAGTAATGAAAATTTTATGTGATAATGTTTGTTTGTGAAAGATTATTTTATTGTTACAAATTATACATTTATTATTAGGGTAGAATGTTCTAGTCCAAAATTTACTGAAAATGACATTAAACAATGGTCATTTACATACTCCAAAATTGATGAAAATACGTTTATATTATAAATATTGGGTCGATGATAGATAGATAGATTGTAAAGGCTGCCCTGGGCGGGCCACACTTCGAATATAAGGTCCATTGTGATGCCTAAGGATGTGAATGAATTGGAAGGAATTTTAGGTGAGGATGTGAGTGGAGTGGAAGGATTAGTGTAGACTAGGAATTGGTAGGATGTGCGGCTGCAGCCGAATCTGATAGGAACTATGCTGATAGTCATCTAGAGTTCGTGAAGGAAACTGCAGAAAACCGGCACAAGCATAGCCGGTTACTTCGTTCTTGTCCATACGCCGACAGTTTAGTCAATTAACCGCTTTTTTTTCTTGTTTTTTTAATAATTGACAAACTGACGATGTCGGGATTCGAACCCATAATCTCCCAGTTCCAAGTAGACATAACGTCTTAGACCGCTCGCCTACTTGGACGGTTGGGTCGATGATGTCATGTCATTAAAAAATAAGGATATGATAACTCATACGCATGTAGGATGGGAATCGAACCTAAGACCTCTGGCATTTCTAGACTATTGCTCTGCTTCTGAGCTACCTGAGATGTTATGGTAGTGGAATGCATATGATCTCGCACAAATTAGAGGCTAGTTTACAAAACAAGAATTTAAAAAATATGTAAATAGTAAATAAACAAATTAATAATATATTGACATCAAGATAGTGAGAAATAATATGCATTCCACAACCATAGCAACTCAGGTAACTCAGCAGTAGAGGGTTGGTCAGGAATGCCAGAAGTCGTGAGTTCGATTCCCATCCTAGATGTGTCATATCAAGTATTTGATGTCAAGGAATGTTATCAATCTTCAGACATACTACTTAAATGTCAAATTAAGTAAACGGTAGTCACATCGGTTGGTATAATATAACCGAAAGGCAATAATAGTAACAATGGTTAAATAGATAGGATAAATAAGTTGTATTCAATTTATATACTATAGATATCGCTCATATATTCCCGGAATCATTTGCGGAACAATCGTATGGGTTGAAAAATGTACTTTTATATAATCCATAACAACAATATATCCAATTCATAACATTGAATTGTCGTGGTTTAGTAATGATTTAAACAGTCCAATCACAACTTAAATTAAATTTGTGATTGATCAATCCAGTCTTAGCTTTTTATATCTGTGATTTTAACAGTCCAATCTTAGAATATAAATTTTGGAAGTTTAACTTACATAATATTTTTATGAACCTAGATGTCAGAGTAAAATTAGGTACATGCGTTAAGGATGTTCATGCATGAGGCTTCATAGTAGATTAAATTTTTTTAGTGAATTGAATAGCTCAATTATGTAGTTATCCTCCCTCGAAAATTTAAAACTTGTTGCCGATCATTTCAAAGATTAATTATCGATTAATAATCAAACTTTTAACACAGCGTCTTATAGAGAACAGAATGTTTTTGTACTTAAAATTATAATAACTATATTATTAAAGTAGACACCATAATAAATAATGTTCATAAATATTATTTTCTTTGAAATATGCAGTTTATATATTTGCATTAAAAAAATGGTGTTGACGAACGTTTGAATTAATTGAATTTAATATAATTAAAACTGTTTTGTTAGGTTTGTTTTTGCCACCATATTTTGAAACTAGCGACAGCACACAGTAAAAAAAATATATACATACATAATATGTATATACATACACGTGAACGTCATAACAAAACATAGTTTATTGTCAGATCTAATTTACATTTACTGATATTTTATAATAAATACTTTTAAAATATTTAGGACAAATAAAGAAAGGTTATGAATTGTTAAGATTATTGATAT
Source organism: Nineta flava (assembly GCA_963920215.1). Classification (NCBI taxonomy): domain Eukaryota; kingdom Metazoa; phylum Arthropoda; class Insecta; order Neuroptera; family Chrysopidae; genus Nineta; species Nineta flava. Next base: position 50,783,732 of record OY986042.1, on the reverse strand, counting down.
ATAAACTTTATTAAAGTTAGTACTCATTTGATTCTAGCGCACATGAACGTCCTTAAGTAGGATTTGTTCATAAATTTAATTTTATTTATTAATTGAACAAAACTCTACTTGATTCTTGAACAAAAATATTTTTTTAACCCATTAAATATGAATATTAAGGAAAGAAAAAATGCAGATACTTACTGTATACTTACACAAGCAATAATCCGTCGGAAAAAAATTTTTACCCCAATTTTTCCATTAACTATGCTTTTGTTAATTTAAAAAAATTTCCAATCTGGATAACCCCGATAATTTTTAAAATAAAAGTCTGGAATTTTTTTTACTCTTGGGAGCTATTCTTTAAAGGATTTAACAAAGATCCCAGTTGGAAAATTTAAAAAATATTGATTTTCCATTTTTTTATGAACAAAGATACGAAAAAAATTCAAAACATAAAAAAGGTAATGATTCATTATTTTCATTCGTAATTTATTAAAAATTTGAGTTAGAGCTTCGTTTAAAAGCTCAATTTGTTCATTGGTTAATGGAAAACAAAAACGACTTGATGTGGTCTTGTCGTATCTTTAATAGTTTAAAAGATATTTAAATTTTAAAGTCGCAATACTTTATATTTTGAATTTTTCCGTATCTTTGTTTGTTAATAATATAATGGAAAATCAAAATTTTTAAATTTTCCAACGGGGATCTTTTTTAAATCTTTCAAAGAATGGCTCCAGAAGTAAAAAAATTCCAGACTTTTATTTTAAAAATTATAGGGGTTATCCAGATTGGAAAATTTTTTTAATTATTGCCGACGCATTTTTGTTTTTTTAGTATCCAGTAAGTCATTTACCTGCATTTTGACTTTCCTTAATATTCATATTTAATGGATTAAACAAGTTTTTTGTTCACGTGTCGGAATCAAGCTGAGCCGAATCACTCGTTTTCAAGACCTATTTTCATCTCTCAATTAAAATTATTAATATTGGTGGTACAGTTCGTAGAGATGAGACTATTTTTAAGGAAATTTCCTGCTCTTTAAGAATCTTTTTTTCGATTTCCGATATCTACAATAGTTTTTGAGATATTTGCAATAAACGAAACCCCCTTCTTTTTTTACTTAATTGTTTATAAGTTTTGCAATTTGTTTATGCGGGACTACAACTTTTTCAAAAACTTTCTAGATGCAATTACGAATCGAATGACACCTTGGTCATAATTTTCTGAGAAGGCGAAGTGGAATTCGAAAAAAGGCACATGTATACTACATGTTTATAATATGAATCTTATTTTTGTCTTAGCAATACGCTTAAAAATATTCAACCCATTATCTTTCCCCATATCGTTTTCAAATAAACCAATTTTGAATTTGTGAATTAAACCAACTAAAATATATTAAAATTTACGCCCTTCATATTTTCCCAACCATTGACTTGAACATAGAAAAAGATACGGATTCATTTTCGTTCAAAATTTAAATTAAGATTCTTTGACAATATTTGTAATGAATTGTATAGTATGTGAGATATTTTTAAATCACGATTTTCCTCTTCTTTTTATCTCTCCCTTTCCAATGATTCTGCAAGAGCGGCAATTTTCATAGTTAAACTTTTAAAATATTTGATCTTAGAAATGTAATAACAAAAAATACTATCGAAATCCGTTCAGTATAATTAGGTTTCTGGATATGGCTTTTTATACATATTTGCATCCGACTAAGAGTATTATTTGCTTTCTTATAGACAAAAGACAACGAGACTGCTCTACACAGTGCTGCCCAATATGGTCATGCCGCTGTGGTTGCTCAATTATTAGAGCATGGTTGTGATCCATCAATACGAAATAGCCGACAAGAAACAGCTTTGGATTTAGCTGCACAATATGGAAGGTACGAACAACTTTATTTTCCTGCGTACGATTTTTTTAAATTATGTTCTTCTATCCGACGGTAATCATTTATTCAAAATTTACTTTTATTTATGTTTTTTTGCAGATTAGAAACGGTAGAATTACTAATTCGTACACATCCAGAATTAATTGAACCAATGCGACGAGCTTATTCCAGTATTTCATTTTCACATACTCCATTACATTTAGCTAGCAGAAATGGCCATAAGTAAGTCTAATTTTCGTTTTGTTGTTATATTTTATTAAGAAGTTTATCTAATTATCCTTTGAGGATTTATTGTTTATTACATTACATTTACATGATCTCAAAAAATTTGTGCGAAATTTTTCTCTACAGTTTTTGAGATATTTAATTTAGATAATAGATAAGTTTCTATACAATTCACTCTATAGTTTTGGAGAAATTTACAAAAATATACACAAAATAATTATTCCTACCGCCAAAAATGTCTGGTATCTTTGCACAAGTTTGAATTAAATTGTTGTGAATTAAGTTGGAACTGAATAATTAATGAACTATTAACGAATGTTTAATAAGTAAGATTTATTATTACATACACAATTTATTTTACAAAAATTACATTTGTTAAACTTAATACCCTTTCAGTTGATTTTCTTGTAAAACGAAAGACTGAGGCATTCAAAAGACAAGTTTAATAAAAACCGTGAGGCGAAAATCAATTTCCGGAAATTGTTGATTTTCGATAGCGAATATCTCGAAAACCATAGTAGATTGGAAAAAAATGACTATAAATATTCTTGTAGGGAATATAGCCAGCTTTAATTTATAATAGTATAATTTTTTGATACGACTGGCCGTTTTCGAGATATAAGTGAAAACCCCACAAAAGGGGTCTGTACCACTTCCACCATAAAGCGGCAGGGTGGCTTTTAGTATGTCTAATTCTTACTTGCCCTTAACAAATCCCTAAATTCAAATACTTTTCTCCCTCTATGTTGTCTACACTCCCTTTTAGTCATTCATTGACTATTTAGTCAGTTAACACCATAAAATATGATATATTAGGCGTAAACTAGAAATTTAAAAAAAATCATATTTCGTAAACTACTTCGAACCCAAACTGAAAATTACCAGGGTTGTTTTTGCGACTTGATGAAGTATGTTCCCTGACAATTACAGCTCTCTGAAAGATTTTTTAAAATTGACTGACTTTGAGAGGCCAAATACCGAAACAAACAAAAATTCGTTACGTAGGAGCTGCGTCAACTTTGCGAATTTCCTAAGAATACATAAATCACTATCTAGCGGTCACAATTTTAGTCTGATGAAATTTCGTCTTACCCCTAAATTACCCATTTAGGGGTAAGGCAAACCTCTAGCGGATTTCACAGGAGGTTCTCACAAGGTTGCCTACGTAAGTGATTGAAGTCACAATATGAACTATCTTCTCTGAAAGTTTCAACATCGTTTCATCCCCTAATTAAATAAAACCGCCACCAATACTTTTATCGCGCATAACTTTTTTTCTATAATAATTACGAGATAAAACATCATAACTTATTTTCATAAATTTATATTTCCTACAACTTTTGTATGAAACGTTCTTTTTATATTAAATTTAAAAAAAGTTAGATTGCGAAAAAAAATAAAAATTAGATTTTCCAATTAAAAATAGAAATAGAACGAAAAGTTGGGATTTGAGCCATTAAACGCAGAATAAATCAAAGTTTTTTTTTTTTTTAACAATAAAATAAATCAAAAGTGGCAAACTCTGAAAAACTAACACATTTCCTAGAATTTTTTTTTTGTATTTTTGAGGAGCACGTTTAAAAACGATAAATTTGAAGAAAATAAACACGTTTCGATTTATTAGTTTTGCAAAAGTTATGAGCGTTTGAAAAAAACCACCATTAAAAATTTTAGCCAATTCAAAAGGGATCGGGTTCAAAAGTGGGAAATTTGGCGTGGACATATATACAATCACGAACTGTAGATATAAAGTCTGGACTGTTATTTAATATATAACACATGATCAACTTAGGAAGTCGATTAAAACATATCGAATATATTCAATCGTTTTTTCATATATTCTACTTTATCTGTTTTGTTACCGTGGCTTTTAACGTAATTCCAATTATAGAACTCTATTCTCGGAAATTTAAAAATTACACCTAAAACAGTTAATAAAAGATATAAATAAATAAAAACGAACTGTAAATCATTATGTTAACTTTTTTTATGATAATAATAATAATCATGATTCAAAAAACATCTCTCACATCAATCATACACCAGTAAACATTTAATTATTGTATTTTATATCTGTATTATTTTCATAAAAATGGAATATATATATACAGTACAACCTTAGTATAATATATATATATATATATATATATATATATATATATATATATATATATATATATATATATATATATATATATATATATATATATATACTATAACCTTAGTATAACGAACCTCAATATAACGATTTCCTCGATTTAACAAATTCTTAGAAATCCCCTAGAACACAAAAAAATCCCCTAAAAACACAATATGAAAAATTGGCACAAAAGCATATATATACATAACGATTTCCTCGATTAAACAAATTCTTAGAAATCCCCTGGATTTGCCCGAAGAGTTAATGCAAAATATACCTTTACATTACGAATAACTTTTGTAAAAACCTCTTTGTACTGTGTAATGAGATATTTAGAGTTTTAACTTTCAATCTTTAAATATCAGTGTAACAGAAAAGTGATAAGAAAAAAATTACAGTCAAACTTAGTACCTACAACTTAACTTCTAGTAAATTTTTCGATTTTTCAAATATTAAGGGAGATATGCCAAATTTTGTGTTTCCCCCTCCCTCTAAACCCCCCTTTTCTCTTGTCCGATTTTACCCATTAACGAACTTGACTTAGAATACCAAAAGCACCTCAAATACCAAATTTCATTCCAATCGGAATAAAATTGTGACCGCTAGAGAGTCCACAGATACATAAACGTATACATAAATATAGTGTGTCTACTTAAGTTGGCTCCATATGGAAAACTTTTTTATTATAAGGTTTACGAAAAAAAGTTATTCTATATAAAAATCTCTGCTTTCGAAAATATTAACACTCAGCTATTCACTTTTGACATCGAATGTATAGAGTGACCACAGATTGAAAAAATTCGATAGGAATGATTTGACCACTTCAATTTTAAATTAAATTTTGTATATTTTTGTTCTAAATGTAGACCATTTGAAACAGATAATAAGGGGAACAGTTCAAGGAATCACTCCCGAGATATGTAGGAGTGTATTTAAAGAATTTTGCAAAAGAACAATTACTTGTACGGAACTCGAAACTGGATACGTTGAGGCAAAAACGTACTGAAGATAACTGTTGTTACTTACGTCAACAATAATAATTGTATTTGTAATGTAATGTATGAAAAATAAATGTTCTGTATTTTGTTGCATATCTATCATTCATTAAATGTTTCAAATCAGCAATAAACATTTCAAGTATGATGACTGGTCAATTAGGATAACAGATAATGTGTTTTATAAATAGGATTTGCAAAAATTAATTTAAAATTGAAATGGTCAAAATATTCCTATCGAACTTTTTTCAATTTGTGACCACCCTGTACATTCTATGTCAAAAGTGAATAGCTGAATGTTAATATTTTCGAAAGCAGAGATTTTTATAAAGAATAAATTTTGTTCGTAAACCTTATAATAAAAAAGTTTTCCATATGGAGCCAAATTAAGTAGACACACTATATATATATATATATATATATATATATATATATATATATATATATATATATATATATATATATATATATATATATATATATATATATATATATATAAAATTTAGCGATAGTGGTTTTTAACATCTAGTAGGTAGGATCGATGGACATTTCATTTTCAACATTGGTGCAAAAACAATAGCTGCATTTACTTTGGTGGAAATTCGTTACTAATAATATATAAATTATTAATCAAAATAAGCTACACCTAGTTTAATGTTCTAATTATTACCCAGTTTAATGTTCTTTTTTCTTCAGCTATCCCATTCTGTCCAGAAATATGAGTTCCCCTTTGAAAAAATAACCTTGATGGCCATGGTTGAGGTAAAAATCAAGATATTGCGATCTATATTGTTTGATATCTGAATAAAACAACTTTTATTCGGATCAGTTTTTCCAAAAACGGTTGCTTAAAGAAATATTATCCAAGTGTATTGTTTAACATGAGACACGCTATATATATATATATATATATATATATATATATATATATATATATATATATATATATATATATATATATATATATATATATATATATGCTGCTATTTATTGCAAATAAAAAAAGTCAATATATATATATATAAACATATATATTATATATCTATATTATACAATTCTCAATCATATACATAGAATATGAATGGTGTTATTATTTATGCGAATATGAATAGTGTGTGTATATACGTACGTATCTAGAGCTACTACCTACGTGTATATTTGTATCGCTACATCGCACGGATGACCACATAGATTTGCATTTCGACTGAATATTACAACACATTTCATCCCCCTTACCATTCGATTCTACACCACAAATATACACGTGTACAAGATGATTTAATATACTTTATGGGTACGCCAGTCAGTAGACGATCAAAATACGGGTGGATCAAAATACGTATGGTTCAAAAGGTGGTATAGTACTTTTTATTTTTTTAACTTGTATATCTGTGTACAAACAAATAAAAAACAAAAATGGTAACACGAGCGACCTCTTTACAACTTTGGCAGCCAAAAAAAACTGGGAATTTTTGGATTATTTTTCGTTTTGCCCCTATAACTCCTCGATAGTTATCCCAATTAAAAATAATAATTAAAGAACATTGCATTCTGCGTCGAATGAGTACCACATTTTTATAATTCGGTCAAATAGTCTGGTTGAAAACAACGGTCAAAAAAAGAACGATTTTTTCCAACTTTGTTAAAAACTTGATTATGAGTCTGTAGCATGGAAATCAGTACACTTTAAAAGAAATTGTGAAGTGGAAACTTTTCGAATAATCACACATATAAATTTGTATTCTAGTCATCTCTGTTATAATCTTTTAAACGGTGCGTGACAGGATAAATTTTTACATAAAAAAATATTTATATTAAAAAAACAATCAACTTTTGTTTGAAACGTTTTTTATACATCCCATAGTTTTGTTGTAAATACGGGGCGAAAATTTTGAATTTAGGTCAGAGATATTGGATGCATGAAAAAAAGTTTCAAACAATAGTTGTTTGTTTTTTTTGAGACAAATATTTTGTGTAGGTTAAGATTTTCCCTATCTTTCACCGTTGAAAAGATAGATTATTAGTCTAGGGAGTCCATGAATGACCCAATGACATTGCCCTAAAGCATGCTACCGAGATGCAAAAAGTTCGGTCAGGTAGAAGAAAAAATTATAATAACCAACGAAATCGTTTCCAGCAAGTCTCATTCGATAGGTTTTTTTTATTCTCTACAACTTTCTCATTTAACTTTTTTTTGTAAATTGCTTTGTTTTTTTATAAATGCGAAAGACCGTTTTTTTGACTGTTTCCGATTTTTTTAGGTTATGTTCTGCACCAGCAGGAAAAATAGCAAGCAAAACAGCAGCAAAAACGCTATCCCGACCAAAATTTTTGCTTCTTGATAGCATGGCTTATGTTTTGTTTAAGTTTATATTACAATTTATAATGGATGGATTATAATTATATGTTCTATCGAATCTAAAGATGGTGGAATGATTCCAGTTGAAAGTCTTCTTCAACGTCGTTGATAGGGATGTCAATTGGATTTTGAAATAATTCCAACATTTTTATTTTTTTTTTAACTATAAAGCAATTCAAAGCTGTCTGAAGTACTTCAATATTTTTAATGCACTATTCGAGAGATAAAACGTTTATGGCTAAAGTTTTAGACAAAAACAATGAATTTCACTCACTAAGTAAGAAAAACTTAGTAAAGTAACTCATTAAGTAAAAGTAACAGAGATAGTTATATCTAATTATGATTGTTGTTTGGAATTATATTTTGCGTGGATAACCATCTTAGAATTTCAATAAATAAAAATTTACTAGAAATTTACGAGTGAACTAACATTTCATTTTCTCAAACATTAACATTGAAATCGTTTCATTACAAGTCAGTGCCGGATTAGCTTCGTAGCAAGAGTAGCAAATGCTACGGGCCCCGCGTATTGGGGTGCCCCACGCAACCACGCTTGTTACGCGTTTAAAAAAATTATTTAAGGAAATTACAAGTCACTGATGGTATATTTTTTTAAGGAAGTCACTAAATATTTTGAAATTAACACATTTCTAACGTGGACAACGTTTTTGTCTGCTTAGCTAAACGTATGAAAATATACCATAAAGTAGCTAGTGTTTTTGGAGTATTTCGTCAGTTAAAATCTCTTACAACCGAGTAGATTTTGAAAATATCTTCAATTATCGTCAGTGCTTACTCACATGATTTGGAGGACAGTCTAAGCGACGAATTAGTGCAGTTCCCTGAGCTGCTCAAAACAGATGTGACTACTGCTATTGACCGCGACAAGGACGAGTCTCTGGAACTGCGATTCTATAATCTTTTAATGAATAATTCTTTAGAATCGTGTTTCCCAAATGTAGAAATTGTCTTGCCATTTACTTTTCTCTCATGATCACCAACTGCAGTGGCGAACGTTCTTTTTCAACGTTAAAGCGTATAAAAAATGAGTTAAGAAACACGATGGGCCAAGAACGTCTAAATCACCTCAGTTTGATGAATATAGAAACTGATTTGCTCAGAGAAATCGATATCAATAGTGTAATCATTTGTAACATTTTGTTTTATTAATCACCCTAAATTTAAAAACCTAAGGTAAAGCAAGGGCCCCTTAATGAAATTTGCTACGGCCCCGCGCTGCCTTAATCCGGCACTGTTACAAGTCCAGTAGCGAAAACTCTTATAACCAATCAAAATATATATGAATTCGCAAGCTAATACAAAAATTTTATAAAATTAATATCCCACCTAAAACAAAAATGTGACAGGGACCAAGTTTTCGCTTACAAAAACTATTCATGTTCCAGAAAAGACAAAAATGTTCGCCTACCAAAGTAGTGAAATTTATGTGAGGGCCAAATGATTGGTATAAACTTATTGTGTAGGTTTTTCAGGTGCAAGGTATTTCATATTGAGGGAATTTTTCAGTTTTCAGACTTTTCTGGATGGTTTCATCGTAAAACCTGCCTTCCTACCAAATACCAACTTTCTAGGACAACTGGAAATACCCTAGGGCCTTGACTATTGATGATGATGATTAGTGACTGACCAATATGTCGATTTTAAGGCTAAAATATCTTGGAAACTATTAAACCTGTATCGTTGAAATTCGGTATGTACCGTCATATGGTGGGTCTCAAGCTACGCTTCATACCTTTTTTGGTTCCTGAGATACAGAAGTCTAAAAATCTATCTAAATGGTCTATCGCATATAAATTTTAATCGCGGACTGTAGTTTGGTGACCGCTGTTCTAAACGTACGTATAAATTGGCAAGCACCTAGCAATCCACTAATCTCTTTCCTTCATAAGACTACTATTATTAAGAGTAGTTTTTCTTTTCATAATTATGGGATCTCAAAAATGGCCAAGAAATTTTATAACACCATTTCCAGAGTGGCCACAGACCTGGAAAACCGGGAATTAGTAGGAAATTGATGCAACCGGAAATATATCAGGGAATTTAATTGGGACAGATTGAAATTTCAAAATTTTTTAATAATATTTTAAATTTATTAAAAAAATTAATGAAATAAATAATAAATTATTCAAATAAGCTTAGTTGATGCCTTTTTAAAGTTTATGAATTTTATACCGGATTTAATTATGGTTAATTAAAGTATAATCAAAACTTTAAATATCTTAACAATATGAATAAAAATCATAAATCAGGGAAAAGTATGAAAAACTTTATTGGAAAACCGGAAATTATCAGGGAATTTTAAGATCATTTTTTGTGACCACCCTGATTTCAATCACAACCCTGTCTGAGCATGTCTTTGAACTTGCTGAAAAAACCAAGTCTAGGGAAACTTAGACTAACAAAATGTTCATCAAAGTGAAATCACCTCTGTAATTATGATAAAAGTTTAATATTAAGAACTGATTAAATATAAAGCCTAAACATATACAAATGCGCTATATCAACAACATGTGGTGCATTATTTGGGAAACCAGGAAATTATAATCTTTTGCATAGTGGGTTTTTTGTTTTGATAATTTAAAATGAAGCCTAGGTTAAACGGTGCGAGCTAGCGTGTGAGCTGGCGAGGCGAGTTACTGCAGTGCAGCAACTTGCACCGTGTGACCGCATCATGCGAGCTACTGTCATGTGCGAGTAGGTCAGTAGCTCGCATCGGAGTTACTACAACATTTTTTGTTTTTACTCGCCACGCGCCTTCCTCCCACCACGCCACTCCCATGCGACTCGGACGTCAATTCGCACGTTTTTAACGAAATGACATTAGCTCGTACGCTCAGGTGCACTTTGGATGAATTCTCTGCTGCTGCACGTGTTTACCTTGTGTCGACAGACAAAATGTCAGCGGATAGATGGACTTCTGAGCAAAATTTAAAGTTTGTGACCTATACAAGGATCAAACCAACTTATGGAATTGTTTGGATCCTAATTATAAAAACAGATCTGCGTAAAGCATTCGATACGCACCAGACATGCGAGTAGAGAGGTGCAGTAACTGTCTCCTGTCACGAGGCGAGTCGAGCTAATGTCATGCCAGTACAAAGTAACAGTAACTGTCAACGCCAGTAGCTTGTACCGTGTAACCAGGCCTTGACCATTTCTACGAATTGTATTACTTATCAAAATATTCACTATCATTGCAAAGTCCATTTAAAAAAAACAACATTCAACTGTAAAATTGCTTCGTAATCGAATTCTTCTATTCTTGCTAATTTTTTCTGTAATTTCTTGTAAAATTGCCACTATTTACAAAATTTCCGTAAATATTCGTGTGGAACTTCATTAATAATAATAGTAGTATTCATCAATTTGATGAATACTAATCAAAAATATCATAAAATTTAAGGTGTATACAAAGAAAGGCTTTACTGGGATTCATAATACTTTTTTGATAATCAGAGTGACCACAGACCTGGAAAACTTGGAATAGTCATGGAATTTGTTTTAACTCAGTGGAAACTTGAAAATATGTAATCTAATTTAACCGACTAAATAGTTGTTTTGGAAGAGAAAAAATTATCTTCAATTCATATATGGGCATAATTGAGCTGTGCTAATTAAAAAATTGGATGAATCTGATGACGTCACCAAAATACAAAATTGGTGGGACAATCGTAAGGCGAGAAACCGCGAGTGGAGCTGTGTACACTCTCACCGAGTGTTCGGCCGAAAATACAGATCTCGTCAGTTAGTCAATGTGGCTTGGGCAGAAATGACGTTGGTATACCTGAAAAATGACATTTTTAAATTAAAAATTAGGTACGTACGGAGTAGCAAATTTTTGATTAAACTATTAAAAATAATTATTATTCAAATGCGTAATGACACTATGAGAATAAAAAAAGTATTCATAAATTTATACAGTTTTTATTTATTTTCGTGTTCTACTATTAAGATTAATGGGTACAATTAAAGCAGTTGATAGTTTAATATTTAAAAATGGCGGTTGAAAGTTGAATCGTATGTAGACGAGAATGTCCTTCGTGCTCGTGTCAAATGTATTCACCACTCGCTTTCTTTGACTCGTCTAAAAAAAAACCGACTTTTAATGGAGCGTAGACAAGGCGATTCGAGTCGACACAAGGCAGATCGAGCGTTGTGAGCACACTCTCGTGCTTGTTATGACTCACATTGCCTCGCCGAGTGTGTACTGCCCGCATTAGAAAAATCGAGATGTCTCCATTGGTTTTTGAATTATCTGTACATAGTGGTTGTATCCCAAAATCAATAAACCTTGGACAATTTTTTGTCAGCAGTGTTGTCAAATTGGGGAATTTTTCCCAAAATTTTGTGGATTTAATAATATTGAAATAATGCATGGTATTATGTATCGATTTGTAAAAAACATTTTGTATTCTGATTCGTTATACTCAACTTGAATACATAAATTTATAAAGTACAACGATTTTCCACTAAGCGTCATTAAATCCAATAAATTTAGGGAAAAATCTGGCAATACTTACCTAATTGAGATATATTTCGTAATTGACTTAATTTACTGTTCCGAACACGACCATTCAAAATATTTGTACTTCTATTGATAGCTAACCATTTTGGTTACGACGTCTGGTGGCAAAAAAAGAAACCAAATTTAGTCTCCAGTATTATCTTCTTAAGAGAAAATGTCCGAATTGTTTCGAGAAAACAATAGAAGATAGCGAAATAATGATGCGAGTCGTAAATTTCCTGTACGACTCCAGAAAAACAATCGGCTATAACGTTCCAAAGTTATAGTCGGTCCAGATCTCTAATATAGTTTATATAGTTTCTATAATAATACGTACACTCACGTTCAAAAAAAATGAACCGACCTGAACCTGAACATTAACAAAATTTTGGAAATTAATTTTTGTCAATAAATTAAATATATATGATATAAAAAAATGAACATTTCAAACTGTCAAAATTTAGAAAAAAATAATTATTTGACATAAATAAAACCACAAATAATGGATTACTCTTTCGGTTGTACACAATAAACAGCTATGTTTTTTAAGTCCCGTCCTCTGGTCAATTCTCGATAAAATGATATTGTCAACATGTTTGTATCCCTTAACGTGCTGTTGCTCTCTGTTGGTTTCTTTTTTAATCTTTGGAGAAATAAGGTTAATTGAATGATATTATTCAAAATAGATGATCAACTAAATATTTTGATAATCGTATAGTAAATATTATACATACATACATTAAAATGTGCACATGAAGCGAACTGTTGTTATGTGTTGTGTATATATTTGCTATCCATACACTGAGTAGTATAGTATAGTACAACTGACAACACAAATACAACAGTCAATACTATATATCAAATCATAATATAGGTACTACCTATGCTATGAGCTATCTACCTACGTCCTACCCAACAAGTATATGTTACTACATATTCTGTTGTTGTTCACTTTAATAGATTTATATATTTAATTCCTGTTTTGTAGTCAAGGAAAGGATTCACTCATATTTCATTATCATTTGTTGTGCGTTGGTTATACGCCGGTCAACATCAACAATAAATTCGCAGAACATGATGTATCTCTGATTTCAATTTTTGGAAAAACTGACTTCGATAAAAAATGCATGGATTAGGAGATATCGAGCAGAATCTGAAACAAGTCCGAAAATTTCGCGGTTTTTCGTGTGTAAAAATTTTTCCACAAATTTTTGGTAGTTGCAAACTTGGGTATACATAGCTCAAATGGGTCCAAACAACATACTAAAAAATCAGAGATATATTATGTTTAGTTAATTTATTGTTGATTTTGACAGGCCTATTTGACTATGTGTCTAATTTGATTGATTAATTGTTTAAGTTACTATACTTTTGATTACTTATGTTTATATTAAAATACATGCCTTCTTTTTCATTACCAAACCAAAAAACAAAAGATAGGAAAAGTTATATAACATTTCTGGAAAAATGCGATTTTACCTTATATAGGTTTTTGAGAGAACTACGTGGCTTATAGACTTCGCTTTATTTAAAGCTAATTAAATTGCCTACAAGTTCTACTCGCAGGACCAATGGTTTCGACGCAATTTCGGTCCAAAGAAGATCTAAAACTAAAATTTTCAATTTTTGGAAAAGCTGGCCTATTTTCAAAGTGTCGTAATTCGGTAACGAATTAACCTACAAAGCTCCGATTGAGCTTAATTTGTCACAAATTTAATACTCTTAAAAAACGTATAGAAAGCTTTCGAAGAAAAATGCATGGATTAGAAGATATATAGCATAATCTGAAACAAGTCCAAAAATTTCGCGGTTTTTCGCGTGTAAAAATTTGTCCACAACTTTTTGAGAGTTGCAAACTTGGATATACATAGTAATGGGTCCAAACAACATACTAAAAAATCAGAGATACATCATGTTTTGCGAATTTAGCGATTTTTTGTGTTGATTTTGACTGGCGTATTATGGTTATAATAGTGTTTTGTTTTTGTTTTTTATCGAAAACTGATAGTTCAATAAATATATACATTCAACCTTGCTAAAGATCAAGTACTTCTAATTTTGTAACCTGGAAATGAGGCTATCGCTGTCTTCATTAACTATTCCAGTATTAACTTTAATGCTCCTTTGGGAAACTATAGAAAACCATATGTGAGGATAATCCGCACCTAATGTAACAGTCAGATACTTACTGGTTATCTAAATAATTCGATCTGGAGGTGAGATATACAAAAATAAAATAATTATTATAATTATCCATATAAAAGTACATTATAAAATGAATGTAAATATGTTTGCTTACATAAGTCAAATATTATAACAAATTTTCCAGCTGCATATATGGATCGACTTTAAATTTAAATAATAAATCTACCACAAATAGATTCAACCCATTGGGATTGAAAAAATAAAGAATATATTATAGAGAGCTTTATTTTGTGGAACTCCATTTTATAATTTCAAAATTTTTTATTTTACAAAGACCACTATTTTATAAAATGGGATTATCCATTCAATAGTTCAGTAAATATATATCATTTGATCTTGCAAAAGATCAAATAGTTCTGATTTGTTTTAATATGTTGTTTGGACCTCAGGCAGTAGTAAAATACCAAATTTACTACTTCGAAAGACTTGTGCTAACTGTGTAGTAGCCAAAAAAACTTCGAAATTTTCTATTTTCAGATTTAGTTCTGACACAAAAAGTTATGCTTATTTATTTTAAACTAGATTAAACTTACTATGATTCCAAAATAAATTATCGTTTAGTAGTTTCCGAGATACAGTTTTTCAAATATTTTTTCCAAAAAGTTAAAAAAAAAATATTTTGGTCTCTAAATCTGTCATATGTCATCAAAAATACTCTACTAATTCAACAATTTCTCTTTATAATATAATTATGCCTTCTGAAGACATTGTCGGTATTATCAACAAAAATGTGTTTCGGGTATCAATGAATTAACCATGGTTGATAATAAACGAAACCAAACTGTTCAATTATACGTCAGTTGAAAGTGAACCGTTATCTGTTCACTTAAAACTAAACAGATAACTGTTTTAATTAAATTAAATACTGATATGAAAAAATTAACTCGTCAACCAGGAATCGAACCTCGGGCCTCTTGATATCTAGTCCAGTATGCTTCCGCTACACCAAAGACGACTGTGACGTAATAGCCAACAACTTTTTCATATTATTCTTATTTTTTTATTTATTTAGACAGTATTACTTCTGTTGAAGTTCGATTCCTGGTTGACGAGTTAATTTTTTCATATCAGTATTTAATTTAATTAAAATTCAATGACAATGAAATTTGTCGGAGTATACGCTAAAGTCTTCTACAGTTTGTCATACGTAACCGAAAGAAATTTGGACATACATCGTTATTTTGACGCGTAAGTATACACAAATAAACAGATAACTGTTTAGTTATCCCCCAAGTAGCCGAGCGGTCTAACGCGCTATGTCTACTTGGGTTATGGGTTCAAATCCCGAAATCGGCAGTTTGTCAATTATTAAAAAAAGGTGGTTAATTGGCTAAACTGTCGGCGTATGGACAAGAAGTAAGTAACCGGCTATGCTTGTGAAGGTTTTCTGCAGTTTCCTTCACGAACTTCAGATGAATATCGGTATAGTTCCTATCAAAGTCGGCAGCAGCCGCACAACCTACCAATTCCTAGTATACACACAAAATTCCTTCCACTCCACTCACATCCTCACAGTAGGCATCACAATGGACCTTATGGTCGAAGTGTGTCCCATCCAAAACAGCCGCAAAAATCTATCTATATATCCCTCAAGGGAATAACTTTAAGTTTATTTATTAAATTTATGATTTCAATAGTCCAATCTTGGCTTATGATATTTGTCATTTTTAACATAGCAGTCTAATCTTAACTTATGATATTCTTGATTTAAAGTGAATAGTCCAACCTTAGTTTATTAAGTCCGTGATTTTGAATTATATAAATTTGTAATAAATATTATTTATAAATCCAATACTGTGTATTAAATCTAAATACATTAATTTTGTATTGCATAGTACTAGTATTAGTATTACTACTAGTCGTATACACTATACATACAGTATACACAACATATTAGTGCTTATGTATTAACAAGTAGTATAGCTAGCTATAGTTAATAGTATAGTATATTATAAAGCTCTCATGTTCTCATCATGCTCTATGAAGGTAGGTAGGTACTACTACCACCTATATGATGTACATACATACATACATATAGTAGTACTAGATGGTTATGTGAATTCATCTAAATTGTTGTGCATGAGCAATCATCTGATGATGATTATTGGCATTAGTCAATATATAATGCTTTAATACCATTTCTACAAACATATGTATTATGCATATATATATATATATATATATATATATATATATATATATATATATATATATATATATATATATATATATATATATATATATATATATATATATATATATATATATATATATATATATATATATGTGTGTGTGTGTATGTATATATTATATTGATATCAATATCAATATTTGTACCTATGTATACCTGGACTTCACCTGTGCCTATGTCAAATATGTAGTATGATATGATCTCTGTTTGTACAGGGCCTAAGTTTGTCCTTGAATGTCTTTAAATTAGACATACTTAAAATGCGTGGAGTATAGGAGGAAGTTGGTAAAACGGCATTTAAATTGCCGGCTTCGAAAGGCTGGCAACAGTGTGCTTATTTAGAACTGTCATATTTGGAAACGAATAATATATTTTAGGTTTCTAATCTATCATTTGTGATCAGTATTTACGAGTATTTAGTTAAATAATATTTATTTTACTAGTAATCGGTATAAACTATTACTGAAAAATTTTAACTCTTGCCTTCACATGTTAAAAATAATTTGCCCAATTTTAGCCGTTACAAAAAAGAGGTCCCCGACAATTAACAATAAATAAAATACCAAATCACCTATTTTTGTAAATAAAAAGGGTGCAAAAATTATTTTTTTAACTGTTTTATTACCCAATACAGTTAAGAAATTATTTAAATAAACTAATTTTCTTTTAACTTATAATTTTTTATAAATCTGTAATTTAAAAATAAAATATTCCGATACGTTAATTTTTAAGAGAGTCATCATATGTTCTACCTTTTGCTAATTTACTTATAAACAAATTCATATTTTTAGGTTTTATAAGGCTTAATCGAAAGCTTAAACACTCAAACCTACCATTATGGTTTATTTCTTAAAGAAAATCCGTGGGTATTTAATTAGAAAATAATAATTTTATAATTTATATACAGCTTCATTTAATTCATCAAAAAAAGACAGGAGGTTTCTGTAACTAAAGACTATATAGCTTCATCTCATATAGTCAGAGTCAGAATGATTTTACATCATAATCAGGACGTCAAAATGAATCGATTTAAAAAAAATTGCGATTCCGAGCAACCTGCCTGAAAACCCGATTTGAAGCTAATTTGACTCTAGTATAGATCAAACCGAAAAATGTAGTTACGATCTTATTGTAAGTATATATAGTGAGTGTAAGTGAGAACATCATGTATTCAGATTTCAATACTGACACTGAAATTTGCAGACAGTAATGCAGAGAGTCGCAACTCAAAGTGATAGGAAATTTGTTCGTAATTCGATACAAGGGATGCAAAACTACATAAAATAAAACGATAATTAATACATCAAATGATATTTTTTTCTTTTAATTTCAATAACGTATATTTTGTGTCTAAGTGATAATCACTTTTAATCAACAAATTTATAAATTTGAATCAAATTTAGTAAAATTCCGCGTATCTCAAGCAAATACGCAGCGCGTAGTTCACAGAACTGGTTCATTCATTTCGCTGTATTTATACTCGCCGCGTAGTTGAATCAACTGCGGTTACTTTCAATTTACCCTATTTGTTTTACTATGTAAGTTCACCAATTGGTTAAAACAATCTCCATAATCGTTAGTAAATATTGGGAAAAAATAATACTTATTGTATAAAACCTATATTACATATAATATCCTTTCAATATATATTTTTAAATTGAATTTATTCCTATTATATTTATCTATAATTCATATTTTATATTATTTACAGCATGTTTTAAGGTTGCGAGCCTGTATTTAAAACAATAAAGGATATAGAAAAATTTCCTCTTTTTAATTTATCCTAAATTGTGAACCTTGCGTTAAAATTCCAAAACAATTACTTAATTTAAACAAAAAATTAATCAAATTTCATATCGATAAGAGATTATTCGTATTACTATACATGTTTATTTGAACCCTTTTTCGACCTTTTAAGATATTTAATTTCGAAAGATCCCTGTGATTAGTGACAAAAATACCTGTACAAAGCCAAAATTTGTTTCTACATATATAAATTTTGATGTAAAATTAATTTCTTAAAAATAAATGAAGTAATTAGGCTTGTTTTTCGATTTTAGGTGATTGTTTTCAAGCAAATATAAAATACAAGAGTTTAATTCATAGAGATCTTAGTTTATTAACACATTATATCTAGACCAGCCAAGTAGCCGAGCGGTCTAACGGGCTCTGTCCAATTGGAAGTGGGAGGTTATGGGTTCGAACCCCAACATCGGCAGTCTATCAATTAAAAAGTTAATGGGGCGGTTGGTTGACTAAACTGTCGGCGTATGGACAAGAACAAAGTAACCGGCTATGTTTGTGGAGGTTTTCTGCAGTTTCCCTTCACGAAGACCAGATGAATATCGGCATAGTTTCTATCAAAGTCGGCTGTAGCCGCACATCCAATTCCTAGTCTGCATATGAATTTCTTGTCCTCCACTCACATCATAAAAATGTACAGCGTGGGTCAATTTCGATGGTTTTATGGGGTAACTCGGTAACTGTAAGAGATAGAAAAAAATGGATGGCACATTCTCGATCTCTTTTTTTGAGACTAATTCATTGGTGTCAACAAAAATTTGCTACCATCTTTTGTTTGCGAGTTATAAGCAAAAGTTCGATTTTTCGACTTTTAAACAATTGTGAATATCTTGGTTGTTTGTAAAGCTAGATGAAAATAATTTTTACATTCTCAAGCCACTTTTTTTTGGTATAATCCAGTGGCGTCGTGAAAGTTTGAGAAAAAAGGTTGGTTTTCGAGATCTGACCTAAAGTTGTGTTTTTTTTTAAATAGGAAGTATAGTTGGCTATGGCTTAGTTAGAACGGATTTTTTTCCTCTTTTTAACCATGTATTATTTATCGGGTCGCTTTTCATCCGTAAGTCTGAAATAGCCAAAATAGTAATTTACTAGTTTGATTTTTTTTCTCAAAATATTTTTTTAAAGCCGTTTGGCGGCGACAAAGATATTTCGACTATCACCAAATTAATTTGCATTAAATTTGACATACATTTCCATCCCAAATATAAAATTTCACTAACGTTATATTCGTGTTGTTTCATTTCAAATTAATATCGTATTATGAAAATCAATTTTTCGTAAAAGTTTTTACCGATAAATAGATGACTATCTGTATATGTGTCTGTACGCACTCTAAAAGCCACAATTTTTGTCTGATGGGAATTAAATTTGGTATGTGCCGAAATTTCGATATTTGAAAGGTCAAGTTCGTTGAATGGCATTATCGGGCAAGGGTAAAGGGAGCTTAGAGGGAGAGAAATATATAAATTCTTGAATAATTAAAGTTGTAGCAAATAAATTTTACTACGATGATCTTATTTTCTGTAAAGCTAATATTTACAGAAACATTTGCAATTTAAATATATTACTCGTACTAATGAATATTACAAAATATATTATATATCAAAATATATTACCATGAAAACTTGATTTGATGATATTCATTATGATGCCTTCCTCTGAGAATATTTACTAAGTCTACGTAGCTCCTACGTGACCAATTTTTTCGCTGATTAGATCTAACCCCTTAAGGATGTACGAGTGCTGATGTATAGTCCATTTATAAAATTCTTCAAAATCTTCTCGTATATAGTACATTCATAAAAGTCCGCAATAATGTTTATTATTTTTTGTCGTAAATTAAAATTTAATTTAGGCCCGTCATACCGCGTCTAACATAAAAGATATTTAACAAAAAAACCTGAGATTTCGGGTAATTAAGCTACCGCCGACAGAAATAACATTTACCCGAAATCTCAGTTGTTTTCTTAAATATATTTTTTTTAGGTCTGTCATACTGGAATTTTATTGGATCAATCTCTTTGTTAATATTTCTATATTCTATTACGTAGTTTTTTTTCATTCGTCATATTTTATTCCAAATGAAAATTATCAAAATATGTATAAAAATATGTGTTTCTCCCCATAAGAGCAATGCATTAAAACTCGAACTTTAACATTAATAACTAATTCAAGACCCTCGTAAACCCCCCCCCCCCCTGAAACTTTTATAATTGATTTATATGCAATTCAATTACATGTAAACAAAAAATCAAGCGTTAATCATTTTGAAACTTCAATGCTCGTACATCCTTAAGAGTTTACTCGAAATTACATTTTAAAACATTGTGTATATTTTTATAAAAAAATATTTTACCATATTAAATAATTATATACGGGGTATGTACGAGTATGTACGAATTCGAATCACAATAGATTGACGATTACAATACGTGGGTGAAAAACAATAATCATGAATTGACGATATCGTATCATATCACGTCATATGATCAACATAACATTCAGTCAGTCCATTCTATGTTCATATGTTCATCGGATATTACTACATATAATATTGAATACGAAATATAAACGCAAAATCTCATATCTATATAAGTATGCATACATAAGTAGACACATATTCATAAATAATTACATAATCTAAAAAAAAAGCATTCTTTTCATGGGACCATATGTTTTGTACTCAATGCGATATATTTATGTACTCAATATTTACTAACGATTATGGAGATTGTTTTAACCAATTGGTGAACTTACATAGTAAAACAAATAGGGTAAATTGAAAGTAACCGCAGTTGATTCAACTACGCGGCGAGTATAAATACAGCGAAATGAATGAACCAGTTCTGTGAACTACGCGCTGCGTATTTGCTTGAGATACGCGGAATTTTACTAAATTTGATTCAAATTTATAAATTTGTTGATTAAAAGTGATTATCACTTAGACACAAAATATACGTTATTGAAATTAAAAGAAAAAAATATCATTTGATGTATTAATTATCGTTTTATTTTATGTAGTTTTGCATCCCTTGTATCGAATTACGAACAAATTTCCTATCACTTTGAGTTGCGACTCTCTGCATTACTGTCTGCAAATTTCAGTGTCAGTATTGAAATCTGAATACATGATGTTCTCACTTACACTCACTATATATACTTACAATAAGATCGTAACTACATTTTTCGGTTTGATCTATACTAGAGTCAAATTAGCTTCAAACCGGGTTTTCAGGCAGGTTGCTCGGAATCACAATTTTTTTTTAATCGATTCATTTTGACGTCCTGAATATGATGTAAAATCATTCTGACTCTGACTATATGAGATGAAGGTATATAGTCTTTAGTTACAGAAATCTTCTAACTTTTTTTGATGAATTTAATGAAGCTGTATATAAATTATCAAATTATTATTTATTAATTAAATACCCATGGATTTTCTTTAAGAAATAATCCATAATGGTAGGTTTGAGTGTTTAAGCTTTCGATTAAGCCTTACAAAACCTAAAAATATGAATTTGTTTATAAGTAAATTAGCAAAAGGTAAAACATATGATGACTCTCTTAAAAGTTATCCTGGCAAAAATACTGAACAAATTCGTATATAAATTCTCAAAGAGATGTTTCAATACCCTATGAAATAAGAATTCTGATGGCTAAAAATCGACAAAAATAGTTTGAAAATGCATGAATCTTATGAAGACATTTTTTACTACATTTTTTAATAAGGATGTTTGGGTGGTATATCGAAAATGCTACGAAACAAACGAAAATTTAGTTGAATGTTCCTCGCTTAATGCTAAATGTACTGTGAAAATTTTTTTATAGTAGTTTCACTTCTATCACGAATATGTAGTTCAGATGACAATGCAATTATCATGACCGGAATCGGCAAGGGGAAAGGGGGTTTAGAGGGAAGGGGAAACACAAAATTTGGTATATCTCTCTTAATATTGAAAAATCGAAAAACACATAAGAAGTAAAGTTGTAGAAAATTAGTTTTACTACAATTAAGTTCCTTATCATTTTTTCTGTTTCTCTAATATTTACACTGACGATTCTAATATTTATATGGACTATTTAAGATTGAAAATTTAAATCCAAGAATATATATATATATATATATATATATATATATTGGATCTCAAAAAGATCCAGTTAGTAGCTAGTTTTTGGTTATACACAATATCATCATGCAAATGTTTTACATTAAGTTGCCCTTTTGGTTAATTTCACGCTATTTCTATGATTTTTTCCAATGACAAATCCTAGCTAGGTCGACTTTCTGTCCCCGAAAACAATTATTCTAGAAATTTAATTGAAATTGTTTGAGCCGTTGCCGTGAACACGACTACAAATAAATAAATATTTATGCGGTTTTTTGCATTCGATGTGAAATAACTTCAAACTTTCGGGGATACGCACCAGGGGTCTAAAAAAGGAGTCTTCTTGCAAGTATTAATTCATAATGTTATTAATAAATAGTTTAGTGTGATTTTATTGAATAAAATTGTACATAATTTTAAATTGTGAAATGTACAGCTATTTGAACTGATTGATAATCTCATATTTATGCGACAATTGTTATCTCAAATAATATCAATTTTAAATTATTAAAGTTACCTTATATATATATATATATATATATATATATATATATATATATATATATATATATATATATATATATATATATATATATAATAAAATAACAAATTCAATTTTAAATTATGGTCTGTAACAATATTTGGTTTTTGGTCATGGATGGTATATTAAACAAGTACTGTAACAACTAACTGAATTAATTGTTTGAATACCCAGTATATACTGAGTTGTACATCAATGTTCGAATTGTTAATACCTTTCCTGGGTATACCAATAGTATATGAGATGTTTATATATATATATATATGTCTGTATCGCTCTACTGGTCACAATTTTAATCTGGAATGAAATTTTATATTTGAAGCGCTTTTGGTATTCAAAAGGTCAAGTTCGTTAATGGGTAAAATCGGACAAAGGAATAGGGCGATTTCAAGGGAGGGGGAACCACAAAATTTGGCATATCTCCTTTAATATTCGAAAAATTTATAAGAGGTAATCCTTTCGTAGATGTTTACAAAATATATGACGCACTGACCAAGATTTTGTACAGTGTATAGCTCCTCGTGGGCAAAGCCGTGGGGCGAACACTAGTAAATTAATAAACCTGTAAAATGTTAGTTTGTTAGCTCATGAAAATTACAAAAGTAAATGTGTGTTTGTTTGCACATCACAGTCACATTTAGACTCTAAACTACTGAACTGATTTTGATGAAATTTTTACAACTTCAAAGGATATCAAATTAAATTAAACGCTAGTATACATTTTACATTAAATAATTTTATTTAGGTGCTTACTTAAATTACAAATTCAAGCTTACGTTTCTTTTTCGCGAAAACGTTGATAATTTCATTCGATATCCAGGTTCACATCTTTGTGTATATTTAGGAAAGCTAGCCCGGATAATCTTTCCTGTGCCATTGAGGCACGCAACCAAAATTTTACTCTATGAAGAGTAGAAAACGATCTCTCTGCGGTAGCTACGCTGACCGGGAGAGTTGCCAGTGTTTGTAAGAAAATTTTTATATTTGGTACAAATCTTGGTCCATTAAAAAGGATATGTATATGTACATACAACACACGCTTACTTTTAAATTAGTAGACGACTATGTACTTTTAATTTAGTAGATGATTATGCGCACCCAGCGAATAGTCATCTCTTTTTTCCAATACAAGTATTCATGTGCCAAAAAGAAACAGATAATATGTTGTCAAAAATGTGACATAACGTGTCAACATATCGTCAATGATGACTCGGTACTTCGCAGCGTTTCCGAATCAAGCACGAAAATTTTGTTAAGGCATTGGATATAATATCATCAGCCTATCGACCTCAATAGACCGTTAAAGAGTGACGTCACAAGTCTATTAGGGTTGAAAATACACTCCAAAACTAGTGGACTTCAAAACAATATCATCAACATTTTCAAATCGGACATAATTTAGCTGTGAAATTAATTTTTTTAAACTGGTGACATCATCAAAATAAAAAAAAATGGTTTTTAATTTATTTTGGTCATAATTAATCCGATTTTGATGGAATATTTTTTTTCAAATCTACTAACTTTTAATCAAGGAATTCAATTTTGATCGAAAAACCGAGATGTTTCTGTTGGTTCTTGTTGATGTTATAAGATATTGGTCTGGTATTTGAAGCGCTTTTGGTATTCAAAAGGTCAAGTTCGTTAATGGGTAAAATCGGACCAGGGGAAAGGGGGGGGTTTAGAGGGAGGGGGAAACACAAAATTTGACACATCCCCCTTAATATTCGAAAAATCGAAAATTTTATAAGAACTAAAGTTGTAGGTATTAAGTTTTACTGTAATTTTGTGTCTTATCATTTTTTCTGTAACCCTAATATTTACAAAAATATTGACGGTTTAAGATTGAAAATTAAATTCCTCAATATCTCTGTACGCATTAGAGTTTGAGCAAAAATGATAAGGTGATGAATTGTAGCAAACATGATTTTCTACAACTTTGTTTCTTACGCATTTTTCGATTTATATTAAGAGAGATATTTTATATTTTGTGTTTTCTTCTATCTTTATGCCCCCCTTTCCCCTTGACGTATGTTATTTATTAATAAAATTGGCCATGCAAATACTAAAATCAGATACGACATTTCATTTTGATCAGACTAACATTGTGACCGCTAGAGAGTAATTTATTTATTCCAAGGAAATTCGCTAAGTTGAAGCAGCTACTGCGTAACGATTTTTTTTTAAATTGTGTTCACGTTATCAAAATACAAAAAATGGTTCATGATTTATATTCAATTCAAGAGAAAAGTTTGGTGAAATTTCAAAGGAGTTGAAGATAATCTCTTTAACCCGACTTCAAAAAGAAGGATTGTTCTCAATTCGTCTGTATGTTGCTTTTTTTATGTGTGTTACCTCAGAACTCCGTCATTTATGAACCGATTTTGAATTTTGTTTTGTTTTAAAGGGTTTAGTTTCCCATTGGTCCCATTGTCACCAAATCACATTTTGATGAGGGAATCCCTTGGAAATCGAGGAAAATCCTTTATATGTGATCACAGATTTCTGCGACAATTTTTTGTTTGTTTGAAAGGGTATACTCACTTATAATGGAAAAATAAGAAACTTTTTTTAAAAACCGACTTCAAATAAAAAAATCTTTTACAAAAAAAAAAAAACAAAATGCATGTAAAAAAAACTGAAAATCTGTTATGAAAAAATGCACTAAAAATTAAAAAAAAAATAAAAGTTAAAAAAAAATGTGTTATAAGAAAATGCACTAAAAATTAGTTGGTCGTTTAGTAGGTCTACCCATATTCAGACAAATAAAATCAGTTATAGAACTTCAAAGTCACTAAAAAGCGAGAAATAAAAAAAATTTTGACAAAATGGAAACCCGACTTCAAAAATCAAATATTCTACAACCAAAAATATACTAAAAATTAAAAAAATAATTGCATATTCTTGTGTCAAATTTAGTTCACCTAAGCAAAAATTTTTAAATATATATGTACAATTATTGCTATTTTTGGTGGCGGTGTCCAAATTTTATGTGAAGGATAAATTTTATGTGAAACATCAAAATTTAAATAAATACAATATTTTTTCGAAATAAAAACGACAATATTTTTTCAATTTCTCTATGCTGACACCGACTTCAAAAGTAACATTAACTGTACATATATATTATTTGAAAATTTTTGCTTAGGTGAACTAAATTTGACACAAGAATATGCAATTATTTTTTTAATTTTTAGTACATTTTTGGTTTTAGAATATTTGATTTTTGAAGTCGGGTTTTCATTTTGTCAAAATTTTTTTTATTGTTATACATGAATATCGTGCTTTGACGCGTATGAAGCCCTTAAAACCACGCTGCGATTCAATTTTATACGCTGGAAAATTACTTCGTTATTATTGGAAATTTTAAACAGTTATGGAATTTTATTTTACTATTTTTGTGGTCACCTGTATACATCCACCTACTATAAATAACATAGACACAAAATCCTGACTTCTCTATTATTATTATTATTATTATTGTATATTATTGTAATAGATATGTACTATTTATATTATAGAGAAGGAACGATGATGATGAATATATTGATGATAGGATTTTGAAATGCACAGTTGAATGCATTATCGTTCGTTATATTTTCAAATATAGGTACATCCATACATACTAGAACGATATATATATATATATATATATATATATATATATATATATATATATATATATATATATATATATATTTATATATATTAGACTGATTCAAGAAAATAGAAATGTTTTTCGTTAATTACCTCGAAAATATTATTCAGCATGTCGAAAAAATGATCCTGTTAAAATTTGGGCTCTTAATATTAAGCGGTTCCGCATCGCGATGTTTTATTTCCCATTTAAATAACACGTGAAAATTTTTTATTAAACTTTGGAATTTTTTAGGTCGTTCGTTAACAAATGAACAGATCCGTATGAGCATAACATATTTTTATAGAAAATTGAACGTTCTACAAAAAAAGTTCTCTTATCTTTTTTCAACCGATCTACTCATTGAAAAGTTATTTGAGATCAAAAATGAATTTATCGTAAATTTCAAGATTTTTCTACTTTTTCATCAAAACTATATTAGACTTAAAGTAACATTTTATAAGAACTTTTTACGTAAAACATGGTTTTTTTTAGCGAATTTAGGTAATAAATTGTAGCAAACATTATTTTCTACAACTTTATTCATTACACATTTTTCGATTGTTCTAATATTAAGAGAGATATTTTATATTTTGTGTTTTCTTCTTTCTTTAACCCCCCCCCCCTCACATTCCCCTCTACGTATGTCATTTATTAATAAAATTGGCCATGCAAATACTAAAATCAGATACGACATTTCATTTTGACAGACTAGCATTGTGACCGCTAGAGAGTAATTTATGTATTCCAAGGAAATTCGCTAAGTTGAAGCAGCTCCTGCGTAACGAATTTTATTTTAAATTATCTTTAACAAAGTTTTTAAAATTCCTCGAAAATTTTAGGTTATTGGCATTTTAATGATAACTGGATGAAGAAAATTTGGTTCTGGCCGCTTTTTTTTCTTCGAAGGATATGAAAATTTAAAATACTTATTTTTTCAGCAAAACTTATACTTACTGGCTCTTATCTAGAGCACGGTAGTGCGCAAGGCCGAGATTATTGCTATATATTAAATTTATGTATTATTTTAAAATACTTATTTTTTTATCAAAACTTATACTTACTGGCTCTTATTATTGCTATACATTAAATTTATGTACTATTTTTTAATGTATAGCAAATAAGTACTTTAAATTTTTATATTATTAGAAAGCGGTCAGAACTAAATTTTTTCCATCTAGTTATCATTAAGCTACCGCCGACAGAAATAACATTTACCCGAAATCTCAGTTGTTTTCTTAAAAATCTTTTTTTTTAGGTGTCATGCTGGAATTTTATTGGATCAATCTCTTTGTTAATATATCTATATTCTATTGCGTAGTTTTTTTTTATTCGTCTTATTTTATTCCAAGTGAAAATTATCAAAATATGTATAAAAATATGGGTTTCTCCATAAGAGCAATGCATTAAAACTCGAACTTTAACATTAATAACTAATTCAAGACCCTCGTAACCCCCCCTCCCCCGAAACTTTTATAATTGATTTATATGCAATTCAACTACATGTAAACAAAAAATCAAGCGTTAATCTTTTTGAAGCTTCAGTGCTCGTACATCCTTAAGAGTTGAAATGTAACTTGAAATTACATTTTAAAACATTGTTGTGTATATTTTTATTAAAAAATATTTTACCATATTAAATAATTATATACGGGGTATGTACGAGTATGTACGAATTCGAATCATTAGAAAGTAGCCAGAACTAAATTTTTTTTCCATCTAGTTATCATTAAAATTTGATTCAAACAAATTTTGATTTTTTTGAATCAGTCATATATATATATATATATATATTATTGTATGTTGATTTCGCTTTATATACAATTCGCTTTGGTCGTTAATTAAACAACCATTTATACCATCATGTTATTATTATTGTGTCTGTCTGTCAGTATGTCAATTCATCATAATAATCACTTCCAATATTGCTAATACTAAGAGCTATTGGTTCTGTTCAACTACAACTAAGTAAGTCAGTCAGTGTAAAAAAACTTACTTCTGAGCTTCTAAGTTTGTGTGTTTCTCTTAGGTTACACTTACTAACTTGTCAGCAGTGTTGCCAAATTGGGGAATTTTCCACTAAATTTACTGTATTTAATAATATAAAATAATGATTGCCATCATGTATCGAGAATTGGTAAGGTTACATATGACTTCATATTCCAAAATGGCAGCTTTAGTGAGACTACATTTAATATGTAACTATCACAGTTTTGTCCGACTACTCTGTATTTAATTATTGGCACCTTAGTATCTGTCAAGTGTTTAAAAACTAAGCTAGATATGCTTAGTAACTTACTTAGTTTTCTAAAGATTTCGAAAACAGGATCAAATGAAAAAATATATTTTTATTTCTTATCTCGTTCTCGAAAATGGTTCAAACGATTTCGATAAAATTTATAGAATAGAGATTTTCGAGGGCAAAATCAATGTAGCTAAGTTTTATCAACGAGGTATTTCACAAATAAAGAAATAGCGCGAAACTTAAAAAATATGTAATTTGTAAAACATTGATGTGATGGTATGAACTCAACAAAAAGTAGCTACTTACTATATTTTTTTGTGATCCAATATACAATTTTGAGTTAAAAATAGGTCTTATAGGTCACAGATTGGTAGCTCAGGTACTAAGGAACACAACAGTAGCGCGTATTTTTCAAAATTTTTTAGTTGATTTGTACCTAATTCATACGGTTTTTTAGCAAATGTTTAGCGAATTAAATTTGTTAATATATAATGAAAAACTTTCATCCGTAGCATTTTTTCGAAAAATGAATGAGAAGGCATAAATCAATTATAAAATTTTGAAAAATGAGCGCTACTTTTGTGGTCATGTGTACTATTCTTTTGGTGGCGATCATAAATGATAGATTACGAAACACAAAAGTAATTACGCTATTCTAGTATGTAAATGACTTCCCACTCCATAACCAATGAGCTTTTTTTATTAATCTTAACTCTAATATAAATATTTCATAAAAACAATTCCATCCCCCCAATTAGTATGTGTAATCATATTCAATAAAAAACAACACCCTTTATCAGTTTTATTAACCAACCTTTCCAATTTATATCTGTATTGTTTTGATGATATTTTGATGAGAAATATCCATTCACACATATTCACATATACACACACACATTCCCACACTTACGTATGTAGGTATGTAACATCCTATATATATATATATATATATATATATATATATATATATATATATATATATATATATATATATATATATATATATATATATATATATATATATCATTGTTCTCATTTACGCATTCGATGATATTGAGAAGTGTCAATACCGCATCGCAACCAACCAAACTCAATATTATATGTGGATGTTGTTAGTAAATTAACAATAATTATTATTACCAATCAATGGCAGGCACTCGCTCACTCACTGATTCGCTAGGCAGGCAAAATAACAGCACAATTCACTGAATTACTATATTATTGTACAGGGTGCTTCCCCCTCCCATCTTCAGAAAAACGTTTTTGGGAAAAATAACTCGAATAAAAGTTGTTTTGTTCGGAGTGGGATATCTTCTTGATTTTCATCATGACATTAGCTCTCAAGTTTATTTGAACTTATGTTTTCGGATGGGTGAGAAGAAAAAAAACTGACTAATTTTAAATCGAACCTGCAATAAAAAATTGTGGTTCCTATTTAAGATTTAAAAGTTGACCCCCGTACCACTCAAGGAGGGAGGGTGAGGTCCAATTTTGGTATCATTGGATAGCTTTTTTTTTTAAATATTGAACATGTATTTTTTTATTCCAAAGTGTTTTTCTCGAGTCTAACTCTATTTTGATTAAAAATTATACAACTTAAAGATAAGATTGTCATTTTTGAGACAAATAAAGACCTTTAAAAATAAGGAAAAAATTTATCGTGAATAATAACAACTCTTGAATTTTGTTCAATAAAAAGGATCAATCGTTTTTTATATCTAGAGCACGGTAGTGCGGCGGGCCGAGTTTAAAGGGTTTTTGCCTGTTAAAAACTAGCTTCAAAAAATTTGTATAGAGAGTGCATAGGAAATTTATGTCAAATAATTTTGTTTTCTACATTTTGACAGTTCAGAACGTCAATTTTTTAAATTTTAAATTTTATTGACTAATAGGTTATTTATTTCCAAAATTTTGTTTATGTAAGTATTTCTATAGAAACTATAAACTATATTAGAGATCTGACCGTCAGAAACCGGCTATTACCTAGTTTTAGTTTTTCTGGAGTCATAAGGAAATTTTCCTACGGCCTTTTCTCATCATTATTTCGCTTTCTCCCATAGTTTTCTTCACACAATTCGTACAAACACACACACACACAATATATTTCCCTTTTATATACAGAGTTCCAAAAAGTCTAGAAACGGTCGACTTACTCGAGAAAAACACCTTGGAATAAAAAAATACATGTTCAATATTTTTAAAAAAAAGCTATCCAATGATACCAAAATTGGACCCCACCCTCCCTCCTTGAGTGGTACGGGGGTCAACTTTTAAATCTTAAATAGGAACCACAATTTTTTATTGCAGGTTCGAATTCTCCATACAAAACTAAGTTAGTTTTATTTGAAACATGTTTTTCTATGCGCTATAGATGTCACATTTCGTATTCATTAACCAATAAGATTAAAAAAATTTTAGTCTTGATAAATTTTTTCAAATAACCTTACCCAGTAAGCAATATGACGTCTTTAAAAGTTCTTTAAGAGCTCTTATTAAAGATTATGCCATTTGAGAAAAATATATTTTTTTCAAAAAATGGCAATCTTATCTTTGAAAATCCAATTTTTAAAGGGACTATAAAATGGTTAATTATTAACCAAAATATAGTTAATAACTCAATTTTTTGTGTTATTTTCCTCGGCTATCCGATTCTGTCAAAAAACATATGGGTTCTCATTTGAAAAACACAAGTTGACTCGTAAATAACCTTGAAGGCCAAGGTAATGGTCCCCATCAGGTACATCCCTCCGAACAAAACAACTGTTATTCGGGTCATTTCTTCTAAAAACGCTTCCAAAATATATTTAACTCAATTTTTTGTGTTTTTTTCCTCGGCTATTCGATTCTGTCAAAAAACATATGGATTCTCATTTGAAAAATACAAGTTGACTCGCATATAACCTTGAAGGCTAAGGTAATGGTCCCCATCAGGTACGTCCCTCCGAACAAAATAACTGTTATGCGGGTCATTTCTTTTAAAAACGCTTCTTTGAAGAAATATATATCCAGATACATTCTTAAAAATGAGGGATACCCTGTACATATAGAGGTATGTTTGTGTATAACAAAATGTAATCAAACGTGTATAATTAACACAAACATATGTCATGGATGTTCAATTGATGATATATAGGTGATTCTTTTTCTTTGATGTTTGGTGGCACATCAATGAGGGTGGCAAATTTGAATGCTCAGGCAGTTTTTATACCTGATATAGACACTTTTTCGGCATAAATTGTATTACGGAAGCCTTTAGTGTATGAATTCAACAAAAAATGGATGTTCAAGCAGAAGGTGTGAGAATGTATAGATGATGATTCTTACTTTGAAGTTGATGGAAGAGATAGTTCTATTGCCGATAGGAAGGTATTTTTGGCGTAAATTTGTGCCGCGATATGTTTAACAATTGCTGAAACATTGAGAGATCAAACATATTTGAGGTTTTTTTTATTTGGAGTTTGATGGCAGTTCATATGAGGTGGAAACTTTGTTGGAAAATATATTTTTTTGTAAATAAGGAGGTATAATTGACGAAAATTATGCTACGGAATATTTAAGTAAAACGATTATGCGAAATAAGAGTTTAAACATATGAAGTCGAAAATTTGATTAAAAGGATGGTTGTTTTGCAGATTATGAACTATATTTTAGAAGAATTTGTATTAGGAATTAGAAAGGGTGGCAAATTTTTATGGAAGATTGTAGTAAAAAATACATTGAGATTGAGTATCGCTGAATCCTAATTTCGAAGGCCCCTTACCCTTCCCTTCTTGTAGTCTGGCAGTAAAAAGTCATGTGAAAAAAAACAATAATACTAAGAGTATTTATTTTTGATTGCAGATCTGTTGTTGAAGTTCTATTATCAGCTGGCGTTGACGTGAATATACGAACTTCCGCTGGTACAGCACTTCATGAAGCAGCACTATGTGGGAAAGTTGAAGTAGTACGAACGTTATTAGATCATGGTGTTGATCTAAATATTAAAAATAAGCAGAATAACACAGTTATGGATTTGTTAAATCAATTCCCAGCACATGTTACACAAGAAACAGTTAATTTAATCAAACGTAAGTACAAATATTGTAAAAAATTAACCAGAAGAAAGAATTAAGTGTCAACGATAAACATAAACAACGCATGACAAATAATGAAATAGAAATCTTGTTTTGAGGTAATAATTCAACTCACCAATCTATTTGGAAAACATTTATGATTGTGCTTAAAGAGAAAATCAATTGGAGAATTTCGGCTAATTTTTATTGTTTTGCAGTTTTTATAACTCGCGCTTTGGAACTTGTATACAAACAAAATTGATAGCTGACAGAACCATGGCAAATGACGTCACATCTTATTACATAGTATTTTAAATGCGAGATTATTTTTACAACTTTCTATTTGAATATTTTAAAATTGAACAATAAAAAATAATTTGTTCAATGCTTTTATTATTAGACTTATCTTTGCAGATAAATAAATAAAAAACTGTAAAATGTTTCCTGATTACTCCATTCACTAATTTATAGCAAAAAAGGTACCTAAAAGAACTACGATCAGTCCTGGTCCTGGCAATCAGATCATTATAATTTCAAATGGGAGAATTAGTTAAACACCCTTGACAGCAGAGTTTTTACGAATAACGTTGCACAATTATTTTCATACTTCCAATAGTTAGTTAACTGTTTAGATTTCGTTGAGGAAACCGTATTCCCACTATTTAAGGATGTGAAGGAATATTTCATAATACCTTTTTTAATTTCTAGGATATCGTGGTTCTCATGTAATGGACAGTGATATGGATCCTGATCGTGAAAGTTTAAGTCAATCGTTACCACCAATACCTGTACCTGATTCAACACTTGGTAGCCCCTATGAGAATGTACGACCATCGTCACGCGGTCGTACGCGTACAGGTCAATCAGCATCACCAAATAGTACATCACCATCACGATGGGATTTTTATCGACAATCAAAATCGGTGGATGATGCTATCGATGATCGTCGAAAATCTGGTGCTTCAGCATTATCACTGTAAGTAGAACTGAAAATTTAAAACTTTAGTTGGCGTTGTTTTTCCAAATTTTACATATAATTTGTGTCAAACCCATTCAGTTTTCGAAAAATGTGTTTAGAACAAAAGTTGTTAGTATTTTTTTGGAAAAGGAACTCCACTCATGTAATCGGTAATACTTACTCAGTCTCTTTCGACGAGGGCGTCTTTAGGCCCTTGTGTAAGCTGTGAAGTACAAGAGTGGCACGTAACGCATTTTAGGTCTGAATTTAGGCTTTTTAGGTTACAGTCCAGTGGGAAATACTTTATAATCTCATTAATTAGACTTTGTAAAACCGGGCGCAAATTGGGCTAGCAGTGGATATGAATAAACTTCTCTCAAGGAGAAGTTTCTATCGCCAATGAATATTGAATTTTTACTAAATTCAGCATCTGATTCTGATGATTTTAAAGACAAAATATTTGCAACAATATTTAACGAAAAGCAGCTATTTAAAGAAATGAAAAACCTTCGGAGAACCCATCCTTAAGGACCAACTTTTTAATCAAAAATAAAATAACTTTTACCACGTAACCCATTAACAGTTTTCTGTATTGCATGGATTCATCGTGGAGTCAATAGATGCCGAATGGCAGAGCCGTAGCTAGATGGTGGCGACGTGTGCCCCCGCTCAGGGTGCAGGTGAAAAGAGGGCGCAAAATTACACATTAAAAATCCCCCCCCCCCATTTTTTTAACTGGTGCAATTTATCAACAATAAAAATTCTACGTTGATGAAAGAAATTTCGGGTTATTAACAATTACTGTGCACGTCAACTAGCTGTTGGTCTACAGTCTACAAACAAATAGCAGTCATGTACGTAAAAAATCTATCCTGTAACTGCAATGTAGCTTGTCCTGTCTACTGATGGGCGATGAGCCGAGTCAACGCCAGAGGCAAAGTGACAAACCTTAGTTATTGTTTGGTTGTCCCGAACTTGTCCTGGGCAAGTTGTATTAATAAACAAGAAATTGTGAATAGGGTGCCCATTACTTTTGTAATATGTTATCATCTTCGTACCGTGTTTTCGACCAAAAAGCAATCATGTTGAATAATTCATTAGATAGTGTTTATATTTTGATTTCCTTTGAAGAAAATACGAGCTATAAATTGATTAAAAGTTAAAATCCTACATTTATCATTTTTAGGTTTAGCTTTTATTTAATAATAACAGTGTTTTTATATTAAACAATTTTACAGAAATTCTATAAATTGTTAGATCTTTACACCCCCCCCCCCCCCCCCGCGACATTGGAGGGCGTAGATTTGTCAAACTCGCCTTGCAGAAAGGCCTTGCTACGGCCCTGCTGAATGGTACACCACTTCTTGAGTTGTGAACATTCGATGTTGTATTCATTTCTGTGGTTCACACTCGCGATGAGTCGAGTCATCTTACCTCACCGAACTGCGTCTCAACTTCTCACCCAGTCAAATGGACAGATTTTTGTTCCAACGTGTCTCTGGTGATTTAGCCCCATGTCCAAAACTCAAGTTAAGACTAAAATTAATTTGAGTACAACAAATTTTTTGTGGAACAATAAATTTCATAAGAATTTCGAAAATTCTGTATTCGCGCTCATATATTCTGTGCTCAGATTTTAAAGTCAGACGATATATAACCCCCATTGTTTTAAAAAGGATGCAACAGCAGGTTTTCTATTAAATAATAAGAGGGTAGAAAAAAAGTATATAATTGAAATACTCAATAAAATTTTTAAAGAAAAAAAAACATATTTTCTGTATATCATTAATATAATCAGAAGAACAAAATAAAAAACTGAACTCGAAAGTTTATACTTCGAAATTTATATACATTTTAGTTCGTCTTATGTATAATATAGTATTCATTAAGTTTCTAAGATGTTTGATATACTGTGTTGTATATGGTCAAACCCCGAAATCGGTATAAATTTTATTTTACTAATTTCAAAATTAAAAATATTTTGTTAATATTATTATAAATGTGAGACTTGTCTTTGAGAGATATATTTTCAATTAATATCAATAATATCAATTTACAGTCAAATATACCAGTATTAATAAATTATGCAATGGAATTCACCACCCTTTTCATTTTTTGATCGGGCGTCATAAATGTAGGGGATTGGATTAAATAAATGATGAATCCAATAGCTAAAACCTAATAAATAATTTATATAAAAACAACGATAAATATGTTAATGTGATTTTTAATTTAGAAAATATATAAATGACATTATGTGTTTGTTGATAGTTACTAAGGTAATAAACATATTTACCTTAATAATAGGGGGAGTAGGCAGTGAATATGCAAAGGTATCTAATAAAGAAAGTATATTGAGATTTAGTAGTGACTCCGCTACATATCAAACTGCTACGTTCCGCGTTTTCACTATTCTTTATTAAAAAAATTAGCATTCAATCGATAGGATCGCTTTTAACTTTTGAGAATTGATTCTTCATTGGATCTACTACTTCAGATTAAATCCGAAATTCCGAACATGCCTTCATAAGAACCCATGTGTTGTCCCGCAACTTGGAACTTTTTTCTCGATTCACAGCGACCAGATTTCTTTTTGTTTTTTTGGGGTGGTAAAACGCGTCCCTTCGAATTTTTAAACAAATTTTTGTGAATTTTTCTTGATTCCCATCTTCGTACTAGGAAACCAGATTTTGTTAGTTTTGTCAATGGTTAAATGAAATTTGAACTAAATTCGTGTACTAACCATACACACACATATACCCACAACCTACATTAGAATTATTTATAAAACTAGAAAAGCTTTTTGTATAGCATTCTGTAAGCAAAGAAGAAAGCTTCTTGCTACTTGCACTCACCAATTGTATAAAATATATAAAGTTTAATATACTAGATGTTTTGAAACAAGCACAGAGCACATCATAGCAATCATAGCAAGTATACCTTCCTACAATATAGTTCAACAAGAATTATTTTATTCACAAAACAAAAAACAGCACATAAAATATATTAAAAATAAAATGAAAAAAGAAAAATTATGAAGAAAAAAAAGAAAAACTTATAGCACTTGAACGAGAGAAGAACACGATGGGTAAATTTTATATATATTCATACAGAAATCAACTTTTTTTCCTCCTACACAAAATTCAACTCTTAAGAGTTTGTTGTTACTCCGTCAAACTTAAAAAAATTTTCCTATAGTTTTATCAAGTTACGAAAGAGAATGAATACGTAAAAAAATATCATAGAAATTTATTTCTAGAATGTCCGATGTCCTACGCACATTAAGTTCACAAAAAATTATAAAATACACTGTAAAAAATAAAATAGTGGACCCAATTACGAGTTACCAAAACAGATAAATTTTGTTAAATTGAGTGTTTGTACTTAATAAAAAAACTAGTTTCAAAATATTACGACACCATTATTAATCGGTATAAAATAACATCAAAAATTTTACTCTTGCTTGTGACATATTCTATTGTGATAGGTATAACAAACTAAGAGCTGGCGGCCACATAAAAGTGAACTGATCGAATATAGTCGTGATTTTTTGTCATAAGTTTCCAATGATGATCGTCAAAGCAAGAGCCGCAATTTGCATTGGAGGCAGAGAGTGTGAGTGGGGGGCTAATCGTGTAGAGTTATAAACAAACAAAAAAACGATCGAATATAGTTCTGAAAATTGGTGTAGTATTACATTTTGAAAATAGAAATTGAAATAAAATGTTCCCAGAAGTGTAGCTTGAGGTTTAACCGCTCCCAGAAGCAGTAAAGCAGTTAACTATGAGTTGAAATTGAACTCATAAGACATAGTTTTGCAAATTTGTTTACTGCAAGATTACGATGCAATTAGACTTTTCATAAATTTTCAGAAGTTAAAAGTGAGGCTAAATGACCAAAAAATTTTACTTTTGAAAAAAATTTGTATGTATTAAAAAAAATAGTAATTAAAAAATATTGTTAATTTAAAACATGCACAAGTAAGTGTAATATAATTGTATTCAATTTAATCTTGTAACTATGTTGTAGCAAAATAACAAAAGTTAATTCGGAGGAGTTTTATGATTATCTTTAAAAAATACTAGGAAATAGTTGAAAATTATCTACTATAGAATCGATTACTGTCCTTTCTTATTTTCCATTTGAAATGTGTACACAGTACACATAGTCCACTTTATGACACGGTACACTGGCTGGGCGACAGGTATACGGAACTGCAAGTGCGCTACGACTATTACAGGATTTTTCAACGGGTATTTTCCGTTTCTTTTTTCAGATTACAATAACAATAATAATAAATAAACAAGAAGGATTTCGAACTTATCATCGAAGATACTCTTAGAAACACTTAAAATATTTATTTCTTAAGATTTGTGTGTGTTTTTTTTATCAATATGAATTTTTTCTGTCTAATATAAATAATGAAATAATATATATACTTATTAGTGATGTAACGAATATTCGCATTCGCGAATATTCGCATATTTTTTTACATTTACACTCGCAAGAAACGATGCGAATGTTTGGCGAATGCATTTTACAAACAAAAAGGAAATTATATATGGATGGATATGGAATTATAATTCTGATAATTATAACTGATAAGATTTATTTATTTTTTATTTACTTATATTTGAATAAAAAAATGATTATGGAACAGTTTTGAGGTAGGCAACCAAATTAGAAATACTTTCTCGTTTGTTTTTGTTAGTCACTTGAATATATTTGCTTTAGGTCGGTTATGGTACATTGTCGCGAAGAGGGCGGCAAAGAATTTATTTTAGCAGCACCTAGCTTTTCATTTTCTCGTGTTTTTATTTCATCATATTCATTTTTATGTTTTGCTTTTAGGTGATTTCGCATAGCACTAGTGGCCCTTACTTTGCGAGAGTATTTTTTCACATATTCAGCGTCATAAATTGTGAAATAAGTCCAAACTTTGCTAAAATGTACTTTACTTATGTTTTTATATAACTTTGTTACTTTTGAATTTAAATTTGACAAATGCAATTATAAGACTAAGGACGTTCCAGCACTGTATTATGCAATCTCGACAACAAATCGGTTTGATTTTATTATAGCACAAATACATAAACACACATATACAACACATAGACAAAAACACTGTTCACATATACAAAATAATGTTATTGTGAAGAAAATAAATACATTTAAACTTATATTTATATTTATTATATTTCGAAAACAAAACGGTAACACACGATTTTTTTTATTTAAATTTATATATTAAATATTTAGCTTTACTCTCCTAGTTTTTTTTTTTTTCAATTCTGTCGAGTATTTTTTCTAATACAACAGTAATAGTTGGGCGGGTATGAAGTTTTACATGCTTCTAATGAGAGAGAGTGAGAGAGAATAATAACTTTGATATTAATTATATCAACGATCAAAAATTCTGAAACTTCGGGATTTATTAGAAAACATTATTTTT
This sequence comes from Nineta flava, assembly GCA_963920215.1. Lineage (NCBI taxonomy): Eukaryota > Metazoa > Arthropoda > Insecta > Neuroptera > Chrysopidae > Nineta > Nineta flava. The sequence continues at coordinate 50,744,425 of OY986042.1, read as the reverse complement.
AACCTGTGAAAAAAAACGAGCAAAATCTGTCGAAAAGTGGTGGTATGCTGAAACATCCTTTTGAAAGTCAACATTCGCAGTCGCCTTCGCGAATATTGGAGATAAATATTCGCATTCGCGAATGTGAAAAATCCAACATTCGTTACATCACTAATACTTACTAAATTTCTTCCTTTTATTAAGAATAGCATTAAGTGGTTAGTGGCGTATCGTCGAATAAACTTCTCTATTCCACGGGCTTCGAGTTTTAGAAAAAAATTTAAATCACATCTTTTTTCAAAATTTTTTCTCAAAACACCTAAGAATCACAATTTGCCCAAACTTTAAAATATCAAAGATTTAGGTCAGAATTTCCGGATAAAAGAAAGATAAGAATAGGGGTGATTTATAGGGGAGATAATTTATAGAGGAAACCAGGATCCTGTCTGAAATTATAAATACAGTATTCGGAATCTATGGGAAATTTTTTAAAGTAATTTGCTCTTTCTACAGTTAAATGATCTTAGCTTCATGAAAAGTTCCAATGGACCGCTAGTGGCAACTCACAATACCTTGTCAGAAAATCTCTTGCTTTCCCAATTGAAATTACAATGAATTTTCTTTAATTGCAGAAGTTCAGATAATAGTTATTATCAAAACTCACCAGCACCAAAATCATTTATGGACCCATGTTTTCATTCGTCGGAAGAGTATCCATCATCAATGTATAGACAAAGAGATTCGGACCAAATAAGCATATCGTCAACGGCATCTAGTACTGGTGGTATGCCATCGTCTAGAGATCGTGATCATCGTCAAACTGATAATTCATCAAATAATATTTATTTACCAATGGGTCCGCGTTCAAGTGCTCATAGTCCTGGTTCAAATAATAAAGTTTCGGTAAGTTAAACAAATAGAATTTTCTAAATAGGTTTTTATCTGACCCAAACTATAGTCACATTGAAGTTTGCTAAAGGCCAGGAGGGGGCGGGGGTATTGAATTTTAGGAAATCGTACTACAATATATACCAAACTCCATTCAAAATATCCGCCATGTGTTATAAAAGAATATATTTTTTGATAAAATATACTCGGGAGTCGAAATTTCCCGAAAAGTATAAGTTTAACCACATTGCCACATTCTTTTTCCTTGAATAATTTTGTTATTTGTCATAATTACGAAATTTCAAAAACGTCAGGAAAATCGCTCAAAGCAAATTTAAATGAGATAAAATACAAATAAATAAATTTAAGCAGAAAATTTCTCATTTTTCTTACAGCCAACACCACCAAAAAAACCACCACGTCGAAACTTATCCGTATCACCCACGCATTTAACACCAATGTCCATGTCGGCAGATAGTACAAATGCTATCAACAACCATGCTTATGAATACCTATTTCTAGCACGTAGTGGTGCCCGAAGCCAGGGCGACTTAGAGGAAATCGGTAGTAGAACCTTACAACATGGCCGTAGCGTGGATACTTACGTAGAAATGAATAAACGATTTAGTATAGCCCCCCAAGACCATACATTATTACAACGAGGACGTAGTGAGGAATTAGTTTTAGACGATTACAATAAGGATGTAGCACCCTCAACGCCTGTTACAAATAACAATCAACGATTACAACCTGTAGCCATAACCGCTGTATATGAGAATGTTGCCATAAAAACACAAAATCCACGTCGTAAATTACGCCGACATCATGACGTTTACGAGAATTTCGAGTTGCGTCATAGTGATCCCGTGAAAAATACATCCTCAACACCAAATATCACTGAAAATGTACGATTATCGACATTCGTATCGAATGCATACATTATGTTAAAATCCTCTGAAGAGAGTTTAATTGACGAACATCGAAATAGTGGAGAAGGTGGGCCAATACAAGGATCACCACATCATACAAAACAATTGAAACGTGTCATACAGTTACAACAGCAGCAGCAACAGACACCGACAAGTCCTACGCATTATAAGCAACCTCCAACCCCAGATCATCCCCCGCCAACACCAATGCAAGCTGAGAATGTAATACATGATCGTATTAGGCCGCTGAGTCAGGTAAGAGAACCATTGTATATTACATATGCAAGAATTGCATGAAAAAAATTTTATATTTGTAACCAAAATTTGCCTGTTGTATGTTCATTAATTTTTAATTTGTGTGTATCGTCATGTGTTTGGTTGTGTGTGCGTTAATTAATTTTGGAAATCATATGAAATAATTTATAAAAACATAATTGTTTTAAAATGGAACTAGAATTTCAAGACCAATGAAATATAATGGAATCCAAATTGTATATAATGTCAGCGTTTTATAGTTTTAAGAACAACTTTTTCCGAATCTAAAAGATAATTAAAGTTGTCTACTTAAAGATCAAAATTGATTTTCGCTGATTTTACAATTATTTTGATACACCGATCTGTGTATGTACAATACCCTGGAAATTTCTAGGCGGTTATATATGCGCTATAAATAAATGTATACTGATAATTCCAAAAATAGATGTTTTTACCATTTGTGTATCCCGATATCAAACTTATTTTAAATAATTTTTGTTGACGCCCTATAAATATGTTTTTCCGTTTGCTAATCGCCGATATCAATTTTTAATTACGATTTTTCTTTTGCATTTGATTTGAAGAAGCCTTGATTTTTTAAAAACCTACAAAATCCAAAGAATCCAAAAAATGACAATTTATCCATCCTACATTTATCCATCCATATTCTATTACTAGTTCCCCAGCTTTTAATCCAATTTTGATCTCATTTAAAATCATATATCATATATGCAAAGTTTTATCTTTAATGTAACAAAATTTGCCTATAATTACAAATAATGAACTATTAATCTTATGTGCAATAGTAATCACTAATCATTTTTTTATTAAATATTTAATAGCTCAAGAGTTCTAATTTTTTATAATGTACCTAAAGATTTTTTTTTTGTATTTGAATGGTGCAAAAATATTGCTTGAGTAAATTCCAAATAATGTAAACCTCCTATTAATGCATTTGTTAAAGTTCGCTGGTTGAATTTACAATGGCATACACGAAATGTTTTACATCATACCCCGATAAATTATAGAGTTAGTTTTACAAATATCTTCTTACTACAATGAATTTTTTATTGGAAAAATGGTGCGAACATATCTTGTTTTTTTCTCTCATTATCACTAATTGTTTAATTAAGATTGTTTATAGGTATCACACAAAAATAAAAAAATTCAGAATTAATGAGCACCATCATCCGTTTTTAGGTTAAAATATACATAAGTTTTTAAGTGGTGCTGCTCTAAGATAATGAGAAAAAGAAAAAAGTGCAGATTGGTGCACTCCATTAGTCGTTATTTTATTAATTCACTCCAGAGTGTTAAACCATCTACCTTAATATATAATATATATTATCATAATATATATATATATATATATATATATTATCATAATATATATATATATATATATATATATATATATATATATATATATATATATATATATTAATATATATATATTTATATTACTTAATATATCATGCATCCTACCTGTTTTTTTAAAATAGACTAATCTACAATTACCACATTGAATTTTGAAAGTCTATCTAATTTGGAATTTACCCTATATTTATAAATCGCACAAAGTACAAAATGGCCAATAAAAACTTACAACAAATTCTCATTTTTATCCATTTGTTTAGCTTATAAAGATGTTATTTGCAATAAATTAGTGCCTTATCTAAAAAAACTGTAGAGTAAACATTTTTATTTTATTAATTAGACAAAATTATAAATTATATCAAATAATTAACTAATGGTGTCTTTAATTTTTATTGTTATAGAGAGAGGTCATTGGACCACCATTCTTATTTAATTTTTTTTTATTATGCATTTTAAAAATAAATAGTCGAAGAGCTGTCAGACCACAAAATGACATTTTTCCGAGGTTGAGAAATCGTCTAAACATTCCTTAGAGTTGATCAAATGCCAATTTTTCTACCAAGGGCATCCTATCCTTCTATAACAAGGGATATACATTTTATTTTAAAAACGGGAAAAGATAGAGCTTTATTTTAAATTACAAAGAATCAACTTTGTAGTTCAGAATTTTTTTCTTACCGGTTTTCGAAAAAAAAAGCCTTGTTGATTTTTTGTTAATTCTATGGAAAGTTTTGACAAATTTCCAATCTTATGGAAATTCCGTAAGTTTTTGGTCTTACAGCTTTAAAACTATACAATACCAATTAAATGTTTATTATTATTATTATGTGAAACGCATTTTAATATATTTGTTTTAAAAGAATTAGTTTAATGAGACTGACTGAGATAGAGGTATATATTATATTTATAATGACACATTTTAATGTTTTTGCATGCACTAAAAACTTAAACAATGCCCGTCATGTTACAATTAAGACTGAATTGTGATATTATTTAATAAAAAATAAATTATCCTCCACACTATAAATATGTAAATTAATCATGCCGTCATAATATGTTTATTTATATTTTAATTAACATGTGAAAAATAAATAATTCGAAGATTGAATTACATTTATGTTCATACAATTGTTTTACATTTATGCAATGTGAATTGCCTTAGTTATGTCACAATAAAAACATTTGAATAGTAATAAAATAATATATAAAATACTTCGGAGTATTGCATACACTGACCTCCACTATTTTATAAGAAAGATGGAGGTCAGTGAATAATTCATATATGAATTAACTCGGGCATCAAACGTTATCTAACAGCGGGTTTTTTAAATCAATCGGTATATTGTCATTATGGACTTAATATTATGGCCTCTTTTTTTGGTATGTGTGTGCTCTGTATAAATTGTATTATATTTTTACTTTGCTTGTGTGCATTTGAAGCAAAAAAAAACAGTATTATTGCCAAAATGTTATGTTTTCTGTTAAAATTTATTATTTTATTAAAAAAAGAAAAATAATAAGAAACTGTTTTATTCTATTATTTATTTTATGGTTTTTTTATTCTTAATTTTTTCCTTTATTTTTCCTTCACTGTCCAAATATATTTTCTTTATTTTTATTTTATTTTTGGTTATGTTCGAATTTACTAAATTTTATTTGCTATCAAACGAAATCAATCAGTCAATTTTTATCTTGAGCTAAGAAAACTTATCATAGACTAAAGTCATATGATCAGATATTTATTCTTGCATGTGCATTTTGCACTCTTAACTAAATGGCTTGTGAAAAACGTATAGCTACGAAATAAGGATAGTGGTTCTGTTTTATGTTGTAAATTAAATGTTTGTTTCTGGAAAGAGGTGGGATACATTGTTGTAATGTTAAAAGGAGCTTAAAATGTATAAAAATTTAAGTGAGGAATTTAGTGAGACACGTTTTCTATGAATTGAGAAGAAAGACCTTTACAATGACAAAGGATCTCAGTTTATCCCATTAGTTAATGGGACTTTTTTACGCGTAGTACTTGAATTAGGTTTTATTGGAAAGATAAGTTTCTAACATTTGACATCTGAAGATGATTTCAAATGATAAGGAGCATCGTATAAAGAAGCCGGATGAGGTTAGTTGAATTTCGATAGATTCTTCGACCATTAGGGGCTCTTCAATAATACGAAGAATGTCAATTTCCAAATTATCAATCGTTACAGGTTTATTTGCACAAGCTTTAAATCCCACCACCTTAAAGGTCAATTCACAGATTAATTTTTTATAAAGAAGCTCACCAAACTTCAAATATATGGATGGTTTCGGGCACTAGATATCATTAATTTCAGTAACAAATTCCCACAATTTGAAAGCGATAAAATATAATATTTCTTTTGACAGTTATTAATATTGAAAATTCGGATACTACTATAAAAGCACTCAGTAATCAGTATATTCCTGGAGAAAAATTTTATTGTACACGATCTAAACTTACATATGTAAAATGGGAACCAGTACCATTGATATGTATCAACTCTTGCCTATATTCTCATTATAAAAGTTAATATTAAATATATGTATAAAATAATCATAATTCCAATCTTGCATACTAAAAAGCTATTTTTATAAAGGTGTGCTTTGATATTTGCTTGAGTCATTATACGATTCTAACAATCTTTTGATCAAGATCTTATATCATTGTTACATAATGTAACGTTTGATGTTCATGTAAGTATGTAGAAAAAAAATACATTAAAATATTTATGATCAAAATAATAACATTTAAAAAGTTATTGAAGGAAGTAATTGAGGTTTATACCATGTATGAAAGTAAATCGTATTATAAAAACGTTTTTACAAAATGTTATTTTAACTATTAATTTCCTCTAAATGATGATATATATATTTTTTTTAAAATGCATGGTTCGATTATCATTTTTGATACCATAATTATTCGCAAATAATGAAAATTTTCATATGATGTGTAATGACATGTAGAACATTTTAGCAGATAATTTTAAAAGTATTACAAGTATTTAAAATATGTTTTAAAGTACATATCATAGACATATAAGAAGTATTCATACGTTAATAATAGGGTTATGATTTTCTATAAATGTAGATTGTAGGGTTATAATTTTTTTAATGTCAAAAAGTTTTGTCAGTAGAAATTCTAGTTAAAAACGTTGTTGTGAGCCTGTAAGTAATAAATGTTTTAGATTTACGCTTCTGTATACAAACGATTCGATTATGTAAAATGCTTGATTTCGCTTAAAGAAAGCTTTAAATGCCATAACAAGTTTGAATAACATTATTTAAGATCTGTCTGTCGATGTACGTCGCATCCATAAATGGGTGGACTGCTTTGCAGATTTTTCATTGAAGTCTTTAATTGCATTGTTTTCTCTAAAATAAGCATTTAAACAAGAAAAATATAAACGAAAGTATACTTTACGAAAATGGGAAAACATCAAACTCTACATAAATGCCTGTATCGTAGTGATGAATAAATGATGGGCTTATTCCGCAATGGTAACATCAATAAATTATAAGTTGGCATCACTTAAAAAGGAGGGGTTGGGATGGATGCATCTGTGTTCCACCATCATAAACATCATGAAGAATAGATATATTAGGAGATTGAACGACATAGGCAATTCGTCTGTTTTTGTGTCCTCAAAAACGTGTAGAGATCATAGTTATTATTTTCGCCACTAGCGGCAGTGCGAATCTGCCCGTACGGAATTATTATTATTATTACATATTAAAATCAACGGTTATCACATCTTACAAATAAAAATTGTAAGTATAAAAATTGTTTAATTTTATAAATGTGAAAAAATGGGACGATGTTGTACAATGAAGGCATAGATATACTGTTATATATCTATGAGTGGAAGGTTGTTTAAGGTTAGGAATGCGTGTCTGCATTTACGAAAGGAATATGGTCTGTAATTACCGGTTGTCATCTTCTTTCTTTATCTAATATATGTTAGTATTGTAAACATATATTTGTATATTATTATTAATTGCAATTATCACTATGATTCTTCATCTTTTAATTTATTGCAGATTATTAAGAATTCTCTATTATTAATATTTATTTAATTATTACTTGATAATCGAAAAAAATTTTTTATTATCTATAAAACTAAGACTTCTTATTAACTGAATGAAAGTAATTTCTTGGCGCCTACATTTAAACATTTAAATTCCGTACGGCACTGAGACCAGTGACCTCTACTGATAAAAGATAGTTACACCAATTCTTGACCGTTTTTTTAACATTACGTTCGCTCTCCTAATATATCTATTCTTCATGATAAACATCATCATAAGTCGTATGACGTATGCTATTGTAATGATAGAGGAATCATTTTTATTACTTATTTATAAATTATACTTAGTTAATCTTATCTAGAGCACGGTAGTGTGGTGCAAGGCCGAGTCTGTTATTAAACAAAATAAAATATAATTTTTTGTTTTTATTCAATTTTATTTAATTTTTTGTTTCTCAGTCTTTGCATGATTCTTACAGCAGAAGATTTATGATTGATGATGTTTATGATGGTGGAACACAGATCCATCCATCCCTACCCCTCCTTTTTAAGTGATGCCAACTTATAATTTATTGATGTTACCATTACGGAATAAGCCCGATGTCTGTATAGGGCTGCCACCTCTCCATATTTCGTCGGGAAACTTCCGACATCGTACAGTTTCTCCCGACTCCCGATTTCAAAGGTAAATCTCCCGAGTTCATATTTTTCGATATATTGACACAAATAAATGTCGTTTTTAATGATTCGAGAATGTATCAGGTTTATACGCTTTCATCACCCAAGTAACGGTATATTTATAGTGTAAACGATCAAAATTTGCCTACCTAAGCAGCTACCTACCTTGCCTACCCGGTAAATCTTCCACTGCCCAGTTTACTAAATAATATATGGACCTCCCAATTATTACCTGTTATTACCTACCTCCCGACCTATTATTAGAGTCAAATTAGCTTCAAAAAACCGGTTTCAAGCAGGTTGCTTGGAACCGCAATTTAAAAAAAAAAAGATTTATCTTGATGTCCTGGATATGACCCTAAATTTTTACGGTCCAACTCGTGACGGAACGGTCAAAATTGAATTTGTTTATAACAAAAAGCGTTTTTTCTTAATATCTTTTTTAAACCTAAAATTTTTTAAAATGACAGATTATTATTCAATTCTATATAAAAAAAGAAAACAAATGACATAAAAATTAAAATCGGTTTATTAGACTTCGAGGAAAAAATTCCCAAATTTCGAAAAACGAAAAATTTGAAATTAAAATAAAAAATCTAAAAATTACTTCATTTTTTTTAAACAATGGCAAAGTATGTCTTTTATATGTTTTAAAATTGTGCCCAATTTTAGCCCTTAAAAAAAATTAGGTCCCCGACAATGAATAAAATACCATGTGACCTATTTTTATAAACAAAAAAGGTGCATTTGATCCGAGAAGATAAATCTTTTTTTAAATGAAAGGTCTTCAAAATATCTATAAAATGAAAAAGAAAATTATTTTTTAACTGTATTTTTACCCATTATTTTACGCGATAAATAAATAAACAAATTTAAAAAAAACAGTTATTAGAAGAAATTTAAAAGAAATTATTTAAATAAACTTTATTTTCTTTTAACTTATAGATTTTTTATAGACCTTTAATTTAAAAAAAAAAAAACAAGTGAAAATAACAACTAACTGAGTTAATTGCTTAAATACCCGGTATATAGTGAATTTATGTAAAAAAGTATAAAACAAAAGTTGTTTATTTAAAAAAAGGGCATTTGTTGTCTTTAAATTTTTGTTCTATCTCTTACGGTTTCAAAGATAGGCAGTTTTCCGCATTTTGCCCAAATATGGTCCGATTTTGTCCATTCACGAACTTGATCATACTTTTTAGCTGAAAAAGTATGATCAAAATTTCAGACCGTTATCACTTTTCGTGTTTGAGTTATCGTGTTCACAGACGGACATCCGTTACAAAGTCGAAGCTAAACTTAATATACCCTGGTATATTTATATATACCGGGTATAACAATAGTATTTGATGTATGTTATGTTTGTATATATGCCCGTCTTCGATCGACTCATTTTCAACTTTGAGCACAAATTATGAGAAAACTATTGAGTTTATGAAAAAAATTTTCAAACTAAAGTTGTTTATTTTAAAGAGAAGAAGATTTTTTGTTAACAAATTTTTTTTCTATCTCTTACGGTTTCAAAGATATAAGTTTTCCCCCATGGCGGTGGGAAACACTTTCCGATTTTGCCCATTAACGAACTTGACCGACTTTTGCTCTAGAACACACATCAAAATTTTCAACTCGTTATCTCTTCGTTTTTGAGTTATCGGCTTCACGGACAGACGGACATGCCGAAATGGCCGAATTAGGCCATTTTATGAATACCTTCGTGAAGCATTTTTGTCAAGGATTAATATTTTCAAGCGTTACAAAGTCGGGACTAAACTTGATTTACCTTGTATATTTACAAAAATACTGGGTATAAAAATATTCCGATACGATAACTTTTTAGAGAGTTATCATATATTTTACCTTTTGCTAATTTACTTATAAACAAATTAATATTTTTTAGTTTTTATAAGGCTTAATCGAAAGCTTAAATACTTACCTATCTATATGGTTTATTTCTTAAAGAAAACTATATGGTTTTCCGACCAATATGGTTTATTTCTTCAAGAAAACCAGTTTAAAATCTGTCTTTAATTAGAAAATAATTTTTTTATAATTAAAATACAACTTGATTAAATTTATCAAAAAGAGACACAATATTTATATAGCTCTACATAGTTTATATGGTTGTTTCATATGGTTACCCCTCACCCCCGAAATGGGAAAATCCCCTTCAAAATTACCGTTTTTATTTCTATTCATGCTAGAAGGGTGCGTTATTTTGCTATATGTCAAGGACTTGGAGATAAAGACGAAGGCCGCTCCGGAGGCCAATGGGGTGGAGCCCCCCCTGGCGAGCCGTGCGACGTAGGTAAATAAAAATTATCAGCATGCAATATGCAGTTAAGAATATAAAAGTTACTGCTATTTGTCACTGGTGCATAAACCGTTGGCTCTCCGTTGGTTAATGAATTTCTTTTTTAGGTAGGCATAGATTTTTCTTGAGACGTTAATAGCAACCAAAAACTTCCTTTTTGTGTAGGGCAGCCTAAAACTTATTTAAGATTATAACCTTATTAAGCCTCTATACTGAGCCTCTACTGCAATTAAATGTTTTGAATCACATTGTATAGTTTATTATTATTTGACAGATACTTAAATAAATAACCTTAAGAAAGAATATATTATTTCCATTATTTCAATTCGGATATTTGAAAATTATTTAATAAGTTCAATGGTTTTATCTATGCGTACCTAAAATACATTTCGTAACTACCCAAAAATAAAATAATATTCCCTCTTTAATGAGTTTAAAAAATCTGTAACCTGAAAAGTCTATTGACGACTTTATCTTTACTGAATCAATAGCTGCTGATTCAATAGCTACTTTTCTGTTGCATATAAAAAGCAGGGATGTTGCGGATATTCGCATCTGTATTCGCAATCTCGGAACTTCCGCATTAATTTTTGCATCCGCATTCGCAATAATCAATGCTTTTTGCGGATCTGTTGCGGATGCGAATGTTGCTTGTTTTGTTTACCATTTCTGATTGTAAATAAATCACAACGGGTTTAGACATGTTGTTGTATGGATGTTATTTTTATTTATTTCAACAATTTACATTATTGTTTGAGTGTTTGTCTTGAATAATCTATTTGACAAGTGAACCAACATTGCCTCCACCGACGAAAATTATGATTTAGTCTTATTTCAAACTAGATACACATGTCCGAGATAAATCTCTGTGTAAAATATGCCATAAAACATAGTCTTGAAAGTGCCGTACAACCACGTCTTTGAGGAATCATTTAAAATCATCCCCCGAAACAGTTTAGTCCGTTTAGCGTGGGATTAATCTATGAACATCTGCGAAACAAGATGGAACTTGAAAAGGCTGCGACATTGCTCTTTATTAAATATAATGTACCAAATTTTTAATTTTCATACTAAAAATTTGATTATAATATAAAGATTATAAAAATTTTTTACCATCTTTTTCCTTTATTCATGAACCTAAATTAAGCATCTCGTTAAAAAAATTGACATATAAATCCGCATCGGCGGATTTGAGCCTTTTAATATCCGCTTCCGAATCTGCGGATAAGAAGATCAACTTGAAGATTTTTGGCTCTTTCTGAAGAAAGTTCGATGAAGATGTTCTCCCATTCTAGTCCTACCGCCAATCTCTAGAATTTTATGTTTGGCCAGTCAGAGCTATTATTACACCTTTTTTACTGCGAGTTTTCACTAGCAAATAAATAGTATGAAACTTTTTAAAAGTAGGCAACTAGTAAGACATTGGTGTGATGATGTTGTGTAAGCTCGACAAAAAGTAGCTACATACTGGAGTTTTTACCCGACTACTGAGAGGGTTATGTGTTTAGTAGTCCATGTGTGTATGTCGGTTGGACAAATGAGGTGTCGTTAGCTTCATCTTAATATTTCGCGTGTCACAGGCTATGTGACGCCATATTAAATCTAACATGTCGAATATGACTTGCATAATACGCTAAGAAACAAAGAAAAATTTCACAAATGTATCGAGTTTGGTATTAAATGAATGGTTTTAATTCAAAGATTTTTAAAATAATACTAAAAATTATCAAATAAATAATTTTTAAAAACTAAAACCCGACTACGTAAAAAGCACGAAACAAGTTTGAAGACCCTTGTAAATATTCCTCGTAGTGTGGGAGGCCCAACTGCGATGCACAAACATTTCTTGGTTTGCAAACATTTCTGTGATGCACAAAAATTTCTTCAATTTACAAGACTTTTCAAGCCTTTTTAGCGAACTTCCTCCAAAGGAAATGTAGCTATTGTTTTTGTACCAATGTTTAAATTTCGTAAAAGTTTCTTCAAATGGTCATCGATCCTATCTACTAGATGTTAAAAATCATTATCGCTAAAATTTTTAAATTTTATTTCGTTAATGGGTAAAATCGGGCAAGGGGTAAGTGGGGTTTAGATACAGGGGGAAACACAAAATTTGTCATATCTTAATATACAAATAATCTAAAAATTATTAAGAAGTAAAGTTGTAGGTGCTAAGTTTTACTGCAATTTTGTTCTTTAATATTTTTCTGTTACACTAATATTTACAGAAATATTTACAATTAAAGATTGAAAGTTAAAATTCTAAATATCTCTGTACACATTAGAGTTTGGAAAAAATGATAAGGTAATGAATTGTAGCAAACTTGATTTTAAATAACTTTACTTCTGATACATTTTTCGATTGTTCAAATATTAATAGAGATATTTTATATTTTGTGTTTGCTTGACACGAATACATGAAATATATTTTATTGTAAAAACGTAAAAAAAAAAAAAACAACTGACTTCAAAAAACACAAAAAGTCACTGCACAAAAAAGCTAAAAATAACAATATACAGATTTAAAAGAAAATTCTTGTCCAAACCTATTACACATAATTTTTATACCTAGTATATGTAACAAGGTATATTAAGTTTGACCACGACTTTATAACGCTTACTAATATTGATCGTAGGCATGAATATTTGGTTTATGTGTTCATAAAATTAGGCTATTTCCGCATGTCCGTCTGTCTGTGGACATGATAACTCAAGAACGAAAAGAGATAACGAGCTGAAATTTTTATATGTGTTCTAGAGCAAAAAAGTAAGGCCAATAGTAATGGGCCACACGGACTATGTTTGGAACAAAAACATCGCGGGGGGGGGGGGTATATATACATCTTTGAAACCGTAAGAGATATAAAAAAATTGTTAACAAAAAATCTTCTTTTTAAAATAAACAACTTTTGTTTGAAAATTTTTTTCATAAACTCAATAGTTTTCTTATAATTTGTGATTAAATGTTCCTCGGAAAGTGAATTGTTAACAATTCGAATACGCAGAATTGTTAACAATTCAATCATTGATTTACAACTCAGTATATACTGGGTATTCAAACAATTAACTCAGTTTGTTGTTACATTACTTGTAATAAAATAACATTATTGGTATGTGCTACCTACTGATCGGTTTGAAGTCGGTTTCCCTTCCCATGGGATCCCCTCATCAGATTATGATTTGGTAACAATGGGACCACCTCGAGAGTATACTCTTTCCAACAAAACAAGAATTGAATTTTCAAAATCGATCCACAATTGACGGAGAAATCGCTGAACATACATTTTAAAAAAAATACATACAGTCGAACCAGAGATTAGTACAGTCGAGCATATAGAATCTCCTCTTTTTGGAGTCGGTTAAATTTGTTGTTGATTTTGACATTTTCACAGAAACTATACTTCTAAAAAATAGCTATAAATTTATTTTATTAAAATTTTGTTTCAATTTTGATTGTCGTTTCCACAGTAACTATAAACTATAACAATAACTATAATAGCACACTATAAATCGTTATATATCGTTCTATTTTTGCTATTAATAAATTTAATTTTTGCAAATACTAAAATCATATCAGATGTTATATTTCATTTTGATCACATTAAAATTATGACCGCTAGAGAGTGATTTATGATTTCTAAGGAAATTCGTTAAGTTAAAGCAGCTCCTGCGTAACGAATTTTTTCATAATCGGGGTTTGGTTTTCTAAACTTATTTATGTCTACTAGGCTATAACAAACAAAAATTGGGGTTCAAAAATAGATCTAGCTGAACGTTTCACAACTATCCCGATCAAAGCTTTGTCGCCCAGGTACTTACTATCACTTAATCTAGTACTTGAATATTGCATATGACGAAGATAATTAAGTCTTAGGTAATTTCTACAACATTCTAATATTCTACATTTATTTTATGAGTTCATGTGTTAATAATATTATTATAATTAAACTTGTTTTATTTATTCATAAAAATTAAAATAATTTATTTCTAATATTTATAATAATAATAGTAATAATATATGCATACAGATAAATAATTTTTTCCTATATTATATTCAAATCCAGTCTCGATCAGCCAGACAGATAGACACATAATATACACATTTATAGTTATATCAAACATGGTAATGGTATGCTCATATGAGCTAACTGATGTGTTGTTAGTTTTAGTAAACATATATAATACATTATAATCTAGACAAGTAATTCCCACACGATTTTGTCACATTTGGTTTTTTGTTTAAAATATCTTTCTGTTATTGGAGAGTGTTGGTTACCACACTTTTTTTTGTTTTGTGATAGTTAGGATCATGTACCAAGCCGCATACCATTGATCAAGGGTATTTGAGATCTCTTCCTTTTTTAAGACTCAAAATAAGGAACTTTAATTATTGCGCCATTGTTGATTAATAGTACAGTAACTGGACGACCGATCTTTGCTTGGGACAGATGGGAAATGTTTATAGCTATATTTATTTTTTAACTAAAAGGTCTTAAGCAAAGATTTTGCTTGTTTAATAGTAGTTTAATCAGCCAAATTCAATTATATTTGATATTTATTGGTCTAAACTACACCCTGTCAAAAAGTCCGAATTAAACGCAGTTTGCCTTTAAATGCACAATGCAGTTTTTAACGAAAAAAACTATAAAAATCGATAGCTGAATTTTAGTTTTAATACTACTGATAACATAGACCAAAGTTTTTAACGAACAAACTGATGGAGTTTTTTTCCCGTATTTTTTTATTTCGTCCGAATTAACCATTTGCTCGGGCTTCGGATTCGCGGGGCTATACATTGAAAATGACACTAATATCCAAAACACAAATCTGTAAAACTAGACACGACATTTTATATAGTTTTTTTTTATAGAAGCAGCACTTTAAGCTACACAAATTTAAAAAAAAATCTTTTTTCAATGATTTCACATAAAAAACCATTATTTCCAGTAACCAAATAACTAAATTGCAAGCACAAAGAAAGCGCAATTGAATGGTATACTTTAAAGTACATAGAATAGATTTAAGTACATAGATTTGATTATTTAATTATTAAAAAAAAAAAACGCACAAACACGTTTCAAGAAAATTCTGGAAGCGTAAATTAAGCACAATATGCTGACTATTTTTTGCCTCTTCGTATAGATAGATTCGGGTGCTCAATTCACGGAGTTAAATTATCCATATAGATAAGAGAACCATCGCGGAAATTCTCCATTTCACTTGTCGAGATCAACGTTATATTTTGCAGCAAAGATAAAGAACTACAAATTCTGTCAAAAATATTTATCGGATATACCACTTCCTTAAAGTTTAACCATAATTTCTTGTCTCCAAACTATTCTGTTTTGTAATGTCAATAATCAGACATATTATCTAAATATCAAAATAAGTAAACGCTAGTCACTTCCGTTGGTATAATCGAAAAGGCAACCATTCTAACAATAGATATAAATAGACGCTAGTTGACAAAAAACAAAATATGTAATTTGGAAATAAACAAATTAATAACATGTACATCGACATCAAGATAGTGAAAGATCATTTGCGTTTCACTACCATAACATCTCAGGTAGCTCAAAGGCAATGCATTGGTTTAGAATGCCAGAGATCGTTGATTCGATTCCCATCCTAGATGTCTATGATTTTTCATATCAAGCATTTGATGTTAAAGAGTGTCGTTCTTTGTTGTATCTACAATATTATTTAGTTAACTGCATGATGATGGAACAAATTTCATTGAATATTATATTTCTTATCTATAGAAATTCCAAGAAATGAAAAAAATTGTTTTCTTTAGAACCATCATTATTGTCTCATATAAATAAGTTGGATAGATTCTTCACACTTAATCGAATATATTTATATACAATTTAATCATATGTCTAATAATAAACCAGTAAACAATTTCATTCAAAACATACTTATATTAAATTGTTTAGAAAAATATTTGTCTTAATTACTCTCTTATTATTAAAAGAGTATTTGAAGAGTTGAAAACTAAGTATTTTAGAAAATAGAAAACTACGCTTCTCTTTTGAAAGATAAACGTTTTTCATATGATAGCAAATAATTTAAGTTTTATTATACACCGTTTTTCGATTGCCTTTTTAACGGAACAAATAAATTGCATATTTTTATGTTTTTATTTTAATTTAAAAAAAAACTGCATGCGTGATTTGTGTGAAATGGTAGGCTTTAATTATTTATGTGGCTTTTTGTGTTTTAAAATAAAAGAGTAATGTGTTATTGTGTATGTAAAAATATTTAAATGATATTATTATTCATTATGACTTCGAAAGAATATCAATTAATACAATCACATTGTAAAAATGTATTAAATAATCTAATAACAATTATGTATTATTTATCTACGTCCGGTGATGACAATAATGGTAATCATCGAATACAACAACAGGAATATAAACGTCGTTCACGTGATATTGAAACTGAAACGGATGAAGATTTTCTAATGTTTCCTGCATTGGATGAATCAAGTGGTAGTTTATCAAGTAGTATTTCATTATCGGATCGAAGTATATCGACGGATAATAATGTTGAAGAGTTTGTTTGTGATGTACCATTTGCAGGTGAGATTAAAAACATTTTTTATTATTTTTAAGGTAGTATTTTTGTTATTTACTAGCCGTGAACCCGATGGGTTTTCCATATGTAATGGAAAAAAATCTAAAAACCATCTTCCACGTTTCTAACTTCAAAAATGACGAACTCCCTTACAAACGTACATTTCCTATTTAACTCCTTTAGGGGATAGATTTTCAAAAATATCCTTTCTAGTGCTTAGTATAAGAAACTAAAAAATTTTATGCTTCTAGACCCACCGGTTTAGGCTACGCGTTACCTGCCTGTGAGTTTGTAGATTTTTATTAACTAGATGGCTACCGTTTTGTGTATACACAGTCAATATATTTCAATATATTTCCCGTTTTTCTAGTACAGTGTTTCCTAACCTTTTTTTTATCATGCCCCACTTAAGTTTTTCTAAAATTCTAATGGTCTTTTATGTATCGTACTCGCGTGGCTCGCAAAAGGGCTCCGCTCCTTGACCCTAGGGTGGCCTTCGGCCTAGGCTCCGCGTCCTTGGCATAATGCGAAAAAACGCATCCTTCTAGCATGACTCGCACGGCTCTGAAGAGGGCTCCACTCCTTGTCCCTAGGGTGGCCTTCGGCCTAGGCTCCGCGTCCTTGGCATAATGCGAAAAAACGCATCCTTCTAGCATGACTCGCACGGCTCTGAAGAGGGCTCCACTCCTTGCCCCTAGGGTAGCCTTCGGCCTTGGCTCCGCGTCCTTGACATAATGTGAAAAACGCATCCTTCTAGCATGAATAGAAGTAAAAAAGGTAATTTTTAAAGATATATCCCATTTTCGAGGGGGCGGTGGTTGCGTTGAGAAAGATAAAGTTATCCGACTTTTCCTCCAAGTTTGAAGTTATTCCGCGTCGAATGATACAAACCGCAGCCTTCTAGCATGTCTAGAAGTGGGTTAGAATTTGTATACGTGAGTGAGTGAGTTACACAAAGTGTATATATTTTTTATATTCAAAAATTGAATTATTCCCTAAATGAAGCCTAATTACAACTAATAGTATCAAATAGCTCCATAAATCTTATCAAGCAATTCCCATTCGAGAGCTAACTAATTTCAGTGTGAAATAGAAGTCTCGCATGGTCTGCATTTTGTTCCTCACAAAAAAGATTGAAGTACATCTCGGAATTAGCTTTAATAGTAATGATACACTTTGTAACTGAGACTTAGCTTCAAATGCCATACCAATAATTATTCTTTTTGTATGAGTTGTTAAATCATAGTATGTGGTTAGTTTTTTTAATCTGTTCGCCTTCAAAAGTAATGAAATCCATGTACGGCCCAAGTTATTCAACAAAAGGGGCGGTTAATTGACTAAATTGTCGGCGTATGGACAAGAACGAAGTAACCGGCTATGCTTGTGAAGGTTTTCTGCAGTTTCCTTCACGAACTCCAGATGAATTTCGGCATAGTTCTAGTCTACACACACAAATTCCTTCCACTCCACTCACATCCTTGGGCATCACATTGGACCTTATGGTCGAAGTGTTTCCCGTCCAGGACAGCCGCTACAATCTATCTAGTATGTGGTTAGTTATTTTAATTGGAAAATACCGTTCTAGTGTATTGAAAATTAATTTTGGTTAGCCCAATGTTTTTTTACTGAACTCGGGATGTTTGCAGATTTACCTTTGAAATCTGGAATCCGAAGAACTACAGGATTTCAGGTGGACACCCTATATTTACTAGTTAACTTTTTAATATTTTATTCACATTGCGTTTTAACCAATTGTATGCTTTTATTTACGATTTGTCCCTTCTTTTGATACGATTTTAGACAATTTAATTTATCCTATATTTAGAGAATTTAATCCAAATCGGAAACAAAAAATAATTTTTCGGTTTTTTCATAATGCCTACTACCAAAGGAATCGACAATATCACAAAAAATCTTTTAGACGACGGATGAAAATTAGTTTATAAAGCAAATTGGACCCCGAAAATACAAAAATCATGTTGGTTTACAGATTCGAGATATTTTATACCGTGTTGATGTAACTACGTTTTTAAATTGAATTGATTATGACATCTCTTCTTCCTTCAGAACAACTATTTGTATCTAAGACTATTATTAAGAGTAACTTTACATTACGAGACCTCAAAAATGGTCATAGAATTTCCCTCATAATCAAGGAATAATATAACACTTTTGATTAGACGTAATGTTTCATTATTGTATTTAGGCAACTGAAATATCTTTAATGCTATAAAGTTATTTATCAATATCTTTAATATATATATAATGTTTGCTTATATTTACATTTAAACTATCTTTGGTTTAAAATTAAATTGAATAGAAGTTAAATGAAAAGATACAATTTGGTTTATAGATTTTGAATAAGAGAGATAGTAATTTGAGTAAGTTTATCATTTCTATATATTATGTTCTAATAATTGATAGACGTGTGGAATAGAAATTTGTTTTAATATTTACATTTGTAAATACCTTGTATGTTTAAATGTTGGCTTATATATTTCTCTAGTCGTCTAATATATATAACACTTATATATGTGTATCTAAGTAGAATACACTATACAGAGTCTTCCAAATATGTACTATGGACCATTAAAGTTGGTCATTTATTAAATTTTTTTATTGTTTTGTGCCTTATTGATTTTGTTTTCGAAAAAGAAGTTGTTCATTAGAAATATAGTAACAACTTTCGAATTTTTTTTTTTCAAAACCCTAATGAATAAGACAAATTAAGTGTACCATTTGTGGCCAAGTGTATCATACGTTCGTATGGTACACTTCATATGCATATGCTCGATTTAATAGTAACATCGTTCCAAAACAGATTAATTAGAAAAAATAGAAAAGCTAAATTTAATATAGAAATAGTGAATTCCCTACTAGCATCTGAATCTCATATATATCAAGCCATTCGGAAGTCGTCAGTAGTTCTCACCACTTCATCACAAACCTTTGTTTTTTCCAAAGTTTATTTCCAGTTTATTCTTCAAATGTCTTTGAGCTTTTTGGTGTAGAAGAGAAGGTTCCAAATAGATCTGAAATTCTAATTTCGAAATATTAAATTAAAATGCAATTTATGGAATTGAAACCAAACGTTTATTTTGTCTGATAAATAATCAATCAATATATTTGTTGGTAGTATAGGAACATATAATGTGTTCGTAAAGGCCTATCTAGATTAGATTAAATTACAACCTGGGGTCTAAAATGGTATTTATAGCCCCCCCCTACGTTTTTTCGAGATCTGTAGCGTTTTTGTTCGATATTTCCTCTTCAGGGGAGGAGTCGGTTTCCTCTCAGCCGTGACTTTCTCTACTGCTGCTCTTCTCCGGGCTGCACCCGAGATTTTTTCTTTTCTCTTTCAGGAAAAAATTCTGGAATTTATCGTCCAGATTTTCTGCTAGGCTGGGTGCACCTGCAGTTTTTTGTGTCTCGGTGAGATTAGCTTGCGCAGGCTCGGCTGATTCACTTTTTGAAGGGATTTGAGCTCCAGAGTTTATACTTTTACATATGATTTCCATTTTGTTCCCACGAGTAAATCTGGCCGTCTACTACCCCACCGGCCTCTTAATGGGGAGGGCATTTATTCAGTGGAGTTCGCCAGTTGGTCCAAGAAGATTGTTTATGACAGCATATAATCCTGCTGCCCTAGCCTTCGGCTAGAGACACATTGCCTCGCACCGTAGCTTAGGTTTGCATGGTTTCTTGGTCGTGCTTCTCAAGGCTATCCTGTCCGGCATGGGAATTCATCTCAGTAACATAGTTACCGCTGGCATACCATAGCCCTTCATTGATGCACTCGAGCCTCTCCACAAACGACAAGGTTCTACCATACCCAGGAGAGGTAGGTATCTAAATATGAAAGTAAATTGAGATTTAGTAGCGAGTTTGTGATTGCTTATGCAAATTCAAATGAAAGACTCTATACTTGATCAATATACACGAAACTTGACTATTTATTTATATGTGAACACAATTTTCAAGAAATACGAGACATTTGTCAATTCATTATAAACATTGACAGCATACTACCATGCTAGCGAAACAGTGAGTTCCATGAGAGCTATAAACACACACATAGCACATATAGATACAGACTCAATTCACAACAACGACATTGCACAGTCACAAACTAAAACAAATATTTAGAGATCGTGCCACATAGAAGTTGAGAGTATTTCATTTTAGGTAACAACAATCGTCGACGCGGCATTAAATAAATAAATACATACATTTATAGGTTAACAATTTACAAGACTGTAAAGTTATATAGAATATAATATATTATATAAGGTAGATATTTAGATAGGGAAACAAATTTAAGCAAATAGTCAATTGACTAGACTTTTTAAATGCCTTTGCAAACTTAAATACCACATGTTGTGACACTATAGTTCTTGTAAGACTTAGCCTCTCGAGAAATCTCCTTCCATTCACTACTGCCTCCGGCTTTCGGTTTCTTGACTGGCATGCTTTTCAAATTTTTTTCGAAGTCGTTATGTTATCTTTTCCTACGTTTTTCTTCTTATATAATTTCTTGCATAGAGTTATCGTAGTTTGTTATTTTTCTTTTCCGTAACATTAAAGTACCTAGGTCTTGTCCAGTCAATGTCCATGTCCCCGATTCATTATTGCAGGTTTAAATAAATTTAAATTGTCCCCTTGTCAAAATACTCTTGACTTCATTATAGATCGGCAACTGCAGTAGCTTCGACTTTTTGCAAACTTTATATTTAGAGACACATCCCTCAAAAGAATACAGAACTGCAGTTCAATCTCTCTGGGTAGTAAAAAAAGAAAGAACACGTCGTATCATTTATAGGCGCAATGTACATAATGGGCAAAATGGAGTATGTAACTTTCGGCTTCAGAGAAATTTGAAAAAGCGCAACTTCAATCAAACGTGGAGACAGCCAAGTTCATTAGAAGAAGAATGCAGTAATTTAAAGTGGGCTATAAAGGAGAGGGATTTTGAAATAGTCCCAGTTCAAATTTCTCAGTCTACTATTTGTCTAAATCTATTTATGCCTTCGATACAACTATCTACCTTATATGCAGTTCAATTTTCAGTAACTTGCCAGTCTATTCAAATCACTGTTACAAATAGTCGATGATAAACAACCAATATATGATATTTAACTTGAATGTCAAAGTAAATTAAATGATTAATCATACATTTAATAGTACATAGACACTGCTAATGATTTTCGTTTTTTCTTTTATCGAGTCGTGAGTTTTTTACGACTTTAATTATATTTAACAAACATTTCAATTAAACAGACCACAAAATAAAATATTTGCTAGCTTCGGAATCCTAAAGTGAGAGATCAGATTAAGAGACATTTAATCTATTTCCATGATTTCTTATCACTGGTTGCTTGTTCTTCTCTGAATGATACTGTGACGTCCTCTGCCAACACCTTGACTGATTCCGCTGGAAAGTTTTCTACACAAATTCACATTGGTGAGTACTAATGTGGAGGATTCTCTTCAGATGTCAACACTTAAATGTTGCCGAATTCAAAGTGTACAAAAATCAAGGTTCTAAATTCTTCAAGAATTCAAAAATCTTGATTTTTGTATGCATATTCACCGTAAATGAGAAGATCTTTATTGTTAGGTGGAAATATACTATGGACCACAAAAGTGGATGTCATTTTTGAATTTTTTATAATTGATTTGTGCCTTATTGATTCAGTTTTCGAAAAAATGCATCGGTTAAAAGTTGTTCATTATAAACATAGTAACAACTTTTATTCGAAAATTAATTTTAACCGAAGGAATAAGGCACAAATCAACTATAAAATTTAAAAAATGACATCAACTTTATTGGCCTAGTGTACTTAGTACTTAGTAAATATCGTCCCTCCTACTATTAAGTGCATTTGACTTAAATACGTACTGCTAAAGTGAAGTAATTGCTCTTATTAAAGTGTTTATTTATGCAACGGTATTTTAAATACTTTAATGGTCTACGTCACCATTTTAGTCTGGGGAATTTTTCATTCCAAAATTCATTTTAAAAATAAAAATATTTCTTAGAAAATATTAAAAAAATGACACTATCCTGAATATGATATAAATTTTTAAATATCCACTGAAAATATGAAACCTTTAATAAATAATATTTGACCGATATTCTCTTTCAAGTTTTTTTTTTACATAAATCATTAAAAAAATTATAAAAATACAGCAATATTTATAAATTTTAATATTATTTTTGCTTACTTAATATAAAATTTATAATTTTTTCTTCGTATTAAATTTTTAAACAGAATCATAAACCTGAATTCAATTAGGTAAACAAAACAGTATTTATTTTAAAATCATTAATAAATAAAAATAGTGAATGACTACTTACCATTCTCAAAATGCAAATTTTTTTATATAATTACAATAAAGTCGTCAAATATAATTCTGTAGAAATTGATTATGACAAATTTAATAAAAATGCATGTAATAATTTTTGATAACAAAAATTTCATTTCACGGTGATATTGATACATTCTTAATCGATTCTTTTTTAGTGTTTATAATAATAACAGTGTTATTTCAATAATTATTATATTAATTTGTGAACATTTTAAATAATTTTTTAACAATTGATTTAAAAGAAATAATAATAAAAACTGACTTATGGCAAAATCATGTTGTATTTGTTGTGTATTAACAGTGTTCAAATGTTTTATTTGTTGCTGTATTCAAGAGACTACAAATATTTTATCAGGTTACATTTGATACGTATGTTATTGTTAAATAATTGTTATTTGTTGATATTACTAACGTTTTAACATCAAATTTGAATTTTTTATATCAAATTAATGCTATTAGACTCCAACATAATAAAAATCGGTCCATATTTAGTTGAGATAAATCTTTTTTTATAAATCGTATAGAAATGGCTCTACGTTTAACCAATAGATTAATACCTGTTATTTTAAAAATAAAACCTATTTTGACAAAATGGAAACCCGACTTCAAAAAGCAAATATTCTACAACAAAAAATGCACTAAAAAGTAAAAAAATAATTGCATATTCTTGTGCCAATTTTAGTTCACCTAAGTAAAATTTTTTAAATATATATGTACAATTATTGTTATTTTTGTAGTCGGTGTCAGCATAGAGAAATTTACATAACTTTTGGACACCGCCTCCAAAAATAACAATAATTGTACATATATATTTAAAAATTTTTGCTTAGGTGAACTAAAATTGGCACAAGAATATGCAATTATTTTTTTACTTTTTAGTGCATTTGTTATAGAATATTTGATTTTTGAAGTCGGGTTTCCATTTTGTGAAAATAGGTTTTATTTCTCGCTTTTTAGTGACTTTGAAGTTCTATAACTGATTTTGTTTGTCTAAATATGGGTAGACCTTCTAAACGACCAACTAATTTTTAATCCGTTTTTTTTTTTTTAAATTTTTAGTGCATTTTTTCACAGATTTTCAGTTTTGTTTACAAGCATTTTGTTTTTTTTTTGTAAAAATTTTTTTTTTGGGGTCGGTTTTTTTTTGTAAAAAATTTTTTTGAAGTCGGTTTTTAAAAAAATTTTCTTATTTTCCCATTATGAATGAGTATACCCTTTCAAAAAAAAAAAATTTCGCAGAAATCGGTTATCACATATAAAATGAGAACTTTCCTCGATTTCCCGGGGATCCACTCATCAGAATGTGATTTGGTGACAATGGGACCAATGGGAAACCAAACCCTTTAAAACAAAAACAATTCAAAATCGGTTCATAAATGACGGAGTTCTGAGGTGACACACATAAAAAAAAAAATACAGACGAATTGAAAGCCATCCTCCTTTTTGTCGGGTTAAAAGTAAAAAAACAATTCGATTTTTTTTAGATTTTTGCGTTTCATTACGCTCATACGCTTTCATTGCTCACGCTCACGTTTTTAAAGTCGTTTCATTTGGATGTAAGTGCTTATCATAGAAAATACATTGAGATGTATTACAATTGGTGAAGTCACTGTGACGTATTTAATTGTATGTGAGCTCTCACGGAGCCAAATGAAACAATGTTTTTAATAAAAAAGTAAAATAAAAATACAGACAAATTGAGAACCATCTTCCTTTTTGAAGTCGGGTTAACAATATCAAAGAGAACTCTAGGATTTTTCGAATTAAATTTCAATTTTTGTCCCAATTTCCTAGATTAAAAAATTTTTGTATTTTATAAATACGTATTTCGACTACAAAGTAGTCATCATCAGTATGAATTAGCAAATTCTAATTATTCTCCGAGGAGGTGTTACTTGTTGCTAATTTGGTGACGGCCTGCACTGATGTCTGCTCTGATGTTTTTAATGCTTATGAGCGCTTAGTGCTAGAAAGCGTCTAAATGCAACGTAGTCTCAATAATCGATTCTTAATTTCGTGGTAAAGAAATGCGGCCACAATATTTAAACATTTACGTGGTAAATAAATATCGCACAAAGTATTCTTATTTTTAATTAATATTTTTTTAAAATTTCGTGGTTATTGCGATAAAATACTATTTATAATATAATTTCTAAGATAATTAAAAGAAAAAATCTTTTTTTAAATATTAAATGAACTCTCCAATAGAAAACATTTATTAATATAACAATAATTGAGAATTATCATAATAAGACATATTTGTAAGATCTTTAATTAAAGAATTGTTCCCTTTAAAAATTTATATAGAAATTTGTGTAGGAAGCTTTGAAGTTTATATCTTGTAATTCATGTTATGTTAGTGAGTTTTGTTTAAATGAATTGGAATAAATATTTTTTTAATGTTATCCATATATTTATTACTAAATGTTTTGTTGCAAAGTATGAAACACTGATGAATAGCGCCAATCGATAATACAGATTTCGTTATTTATTACTTGTGATATCACACATAAAAGTCCGTAAGAACGTAACCGTAAAACGTAACCGAATGAGCCAATCAGAGTCAACTATTCCATCCTCTATGCCACCGCAGAAAATAAGGCGTAAAGACAAAAAATTCCGTAAGGATGAAATTTTTACGATTACGTCTTACGGCCAATCAATCACAATTCTTCTCAGCTTTTACGAAATGAAAATAAATAATTTCTTCATTTAAATCTTATCTATGGTTGTTTGACAGTTTGGTAATATGATTTTTATTTTAACACATATCCAATCTTTGGACGTTTTGTAGTAGGTTATATTCACATTTTCTATTACGTATTCTCTGTATCACTCTCTGTTCGAATCTGATTCGCAGAATGTGACTGCTTACGGTTTTATGTGCGTATATATTACCATTATGCTTGCGCTTACGTATTACCTTACGGATTTTATTTGTAAAGATCTTAAGTCGTCTATTTAAGTCTAAATTTTAGTAAATTGGGTAGCAATTCAATCACACTTACTTAGTCTAAGGCATCTAAGTTAAAGTTCCGATATTGTTTTTCTGTAATTTTAAATTTTGACTATTTCCTTATATTTGTGATTAGGCAGTTGATAAATATCTCAACAATCAGTGCTTTGTGATGATGATAATAGTAAAATTAACAAAATTAAATTTGTATACCCGGTATATGGAAATATACAAGGGTATATTAAATTTAGTCCCGACTTTGTAACGTTTGAATATATTAATCACAGGCATAAATGTTTGGAATGGGTGTTCATAAAATGGCCAATTCGGTCCTTTCCGCATGTCCGTCCGTCTGTGGACCCGATAACTCAAAAACGAAAAGATATAACGAGCTGAAATTTTGTGTGTGTTCTAGAGCTAAAAAGTTTGGTCAAGTTCGTTAATAGACAAAATCGGACCATGTTTGGGCAAAATTGCCCATCTTTAAAACCGTGAGAGATAGAACAAAAATATAAAGAAAAAAATGTTCCTTTTTTTTTAAATAAACAACTTTTGCCATAAACTTTTTTACATAAATTCAGGATATACCGGCTATTTAAGCAATTAACTCAGTTAGTTGTTATTTCGCTTGTTTGGCTTATCTTAGCCGTTTATTGTCATATTTAATATTATACGACGCTATATTGCCCTGTTCTATTGCTTTGACCTTAGTTTGTACCTATCGTCAATAAATCACAAACGAAAACTTTGAAAGATATGTATCCAAAATATTTTTATGGGAGAGTTTCCATAAAAAATGATTCCTACATTTTATCAATTTGAAAAATAGCTTCTAACTTATTTTCCAGTATGCATGAAGTACAAAATATATAAAACAATTTAGAAAATACGATAAAACTTTTTTAAATGATTGATTTTAATTATTATTGAAGGTTATTAGTCAATAAATTCAATTAAAATTGTCATCGTCAATTACCAACATTCTAGTCTACGCCAAACCCTTTTTATTAATTTATTTAAACATACAATAAATAATACTCGTCGGTTTTTTTTAATAGTCTGTGTAAATATTAAATAAAATCTTGGCAATTACATAACAGACTGTTAATTTCAAGAATTTGTTGACTTTGAACAGAATTTCAATAGAATTTTTATTAAAAAAGGTGTCCGTCTGATTTCTACAGTTAGTTTAACTACATTTATTGATACTCAGAAAATATAGTTCAAATTTATATCACACTATGGCGTCACAATCGCTTAAATCTGACGTTTTCATCTAGATCATAATAATAATAGATAATAAAACAGTTGACCTAAAAAAATGAATACGTGGGAACGTGTCCATTTAAAAAAAAGTGAATATGAATAAAATGAAAACGGTAATATAATGATGTAGAAGGAATGTTTTGTTTAAATTTATAATGTGTTTGTGCTTCTCTATCGTTTTTTAAATAATAATGTCTGTTAATCTCTCTGTATAATGTATAAATGCTTGACAAGCGACCAACCACATGGTGAAGAAGATAATAGACCTTGAGGACAGTGTGCCAGACTTAACTTGAATATTCTTATCCAAAATATGGAACCAGGGATATCAAATTTAGAATAAAATTTTATTTTACTTTTTAAATAACTTTTTATTTCTCTGTAGGCATAAGATTTTACATCTCAGATTGATTAAATCAGGGATTTCCAAACTTTTTCTCTAATGGAACACTTTGAGAATCCTCGAATTTCAATGGAACACTTGTTTATTTTGAAATGAAAAAAATGTATATTTACAAAATTATATAGACTTGATGCCATACGAATACATGAATTGAAATTTTAGTCAATAAAAAATCACAGATTAACTTGTGAATTAAGTATTAGAAGTATATTAATTTGTAAAGAAGCCTCGAATATCGTCACAGTTTGAGTGGATCAGTCTATTTTCAAAATGACGGGGAGGAAGCATATATTAATACTAAATATTAAATATATGATTAAAATATGGTTTAAATAAGTTGCCCTTCTACTTTTAAATAAGTTCCCCTTACGCGCATATAATAGTCAAAACAAATTAATTCAGCTCTATACACGAAGACTTGTTTCTTCCCGAATTTAAACGTCGGTGTGCTGAACACTTAAGAGATTTATCAAGAATGTATCAGCAATATTGTTAACCCTATAAGGTTATTTCATAAGAACATAAAGTGGAAGGAATGCGAAATGTTAATGGTAGCCAAGTACACGTTACGTTTCACGGCGCCAAATCGGTTATGAAATTTACATCCGTCAGATTGTAAAAAAAAAAATGCTTCATCATTAAGTTTTTTTCGCAGAGTATTTACTACCCGCGGAACACATTTTGAGAAGCCCTGGATTGAATGGTAAAGTTAATTTTTGTCCAGATGCACCTAGCATTCAATACGATAACATTGGAGGCATTTCAACTTTCTAGGTCTTAAAACTTTTGGGATATTTTTGATAGGACAAGGGGCGGAGGATATTCAAAAGAATATTTCAAAAATTGTTGTATCCTATTTCAAAAGGATATGAACAATTTAATCTACTTCCTTAGAAGATAAATTAATTATTCGCCATTATCATTACTTATTGGTTCAATGTGAAAAATAATCACAAGTACAATTGTTATCAAAGTGATAAAGACCTAAAAAAAGCTATCAAATACAAATACGAATCAACCTCGTAACAACTTCACTAAAAAAATCATTCTGAATAGATCAAATAAATATGACGTCATATCCCCCTTATAATAATATTACTAATAAATATAAATATTTATATAATTATCTCACAAAATAAGATAAACACAGTTTTATTCGTATAATAAATTACAATTTATAAAAAAAAAACTGATTAGATTCAACAGGAAAACACACAAAATTCTATAAAATGCACTTTTTTGATTACATAGTTTTTGTGTGTATATCACAATGACCTCTATCATATATGGACTGCGGTTCCTTATGGCATAAAAACATAAATGGTTAAAATTTAAGCATACACCAAACCATCTATAATGGCAAGTTTAAAAAAAAAAGCGTTACGCAGGAGCTGCGTAAACTTAGCGAATTTCCTAGTCACAATTTAAGTCTGATGAAAATGAAATGTCGTATCTGATATCATTTTAGTATTTTCAAGGCCAATTTTATTAATAAATGGCATACGTCAAGGGGAAAGAGGGGGCATAAAGATAGAAGAAAACACAAAATATAAAATATCTCTCTTAATATTCAAATACTAAGAAAGATATGTCAAATTTTGTGTTTCCCCCTCCCTCTAAACCCCCTTTCCCCTCGTCCGATTTTACACATTAACGAACTTGACCTTTTGAATACCAAAAGCGCCTCAATACCAAATTTCATTCCAATCGTAATAAAACTGTGACCACTAGAGTCCACAGACATAAACTTATATGTACACTCCCGTTCAATTAAATTGAACAGACCTAAAATATTAATTTTCTTACATTTCATAAAACTCCTCACTTTTGTAACTCTCTGTATAGTTATTCATTTATAAATAAAAATGAATAAGTATATATTTGAAGTGTGAAAAAAGAAATGGAAGTATAGTAAACAACTTTTACTACAAGAATAATCAAAATTGTGAGCGACTGATTTGGTTCAGATCTGTTCAATTTTATTGAACGGGAGTATACATATATATGTTGATATATATATTATACATATATAAAAATTTTAACGATAGTGATTTTTGACATCTAGTAAGTAGGATCGATGGACATTTGAAGAAATTTTTACGAAATTCCAACATTGGTACAAAAACAGTAGCTGATTTCCTTTGGAGGAAATTCGCTAAAATCGTACAAAAAATCATATTAAAGACATATATCTTTTTTATTAGTAGGGACATACCTTTTATACTTTCGTATCTTCTATAATTCGAAAATTTACACTAGTTAATAATAATTATAATCTCGAATCACGATTTAATAATTTAATAATAATTATAATTATTTAATAGTAATTATATAGTACTTCTTAAAAGATAAGTCTTCTAATTTCGTATCTACTTTTACTGTTCAATCATAAAAATCAAACAATTTTTTTGTAATAATTGTATTTATTTTATTTTTGCAAAATATTAAAGTTTCATATTTAACGCTCAATATATGGCTCTTATAAAATATGTTCATAGTTCTTGTACTTCCGCTTCTGTAAGCTTAGACGGCGGTAGTGTATCACAAACTGAACTATCGCATCGTTAGTTCAATAATATGATGGAGGTCAGTGGAATATAAGTATTTTGTTTAACCGGAAGGCACAAAATATTTATTTTAGACTCAATCAAATGTAACAGCAGTTTCTAAAATATATATTTTTTAGTTTTTGTTGTTAAATTCATTAGCATAGTAGCGTGAATGTACTTTTTTTTCAAAGATAAATAAAAAAATATGGTTTTATTTTGTTATAAAAATATGTGGATAGATAAACTAAACTTCATCTACATATGAGTGATAATTATTATATTGATACACAATGTATGTTTATAATTTGTAAGACCCTGTAAATTAAACATATATTGTAGTCTGTATGTACTACTCTAGCTAGACCAACCATTACCGTCAGGATCCCCATAAATGTAATACTTCTTACATATATATGGAGTATTAAATATATGAGGGTCCCCCATAAACCTAGTATAGAAATAATTATATTGTTTGAAGATTTACTTTGTGAACCATTTGTGGATGCTGTTAGTTAACTTTTGTTTTGATAATGGTCATACAATAGACTGAAACATACGTCAACAATAATAAATACAAGTGAAATTTACGCAAAGTAAGCGTTTTTGTTTTATTTTTTCATACTATAGGAATAATATTATATGGAAAATTGATGTTAGTGAAATCCTCTAAACAAGGGGCTACCTTAATAAAATCGTTCTTGGTCGAAATTTGAGTTATCTTGTAGTTTATGCCTTCATGTAAAGAATTAACGTAGGCAAAAAGCAAGGTCGGTAGGGGGTCTAATAATGGCCATGTTCGGCCAAACTAAGTAAGTTAGAATAAATAAAATTTTGTTCTGAGCATCTGAGCGCAGCGGCTTTCGGCCTGGACATACTATCTTAGTTATCTTATAAATAACATTATCGCACTCATACTGCCCAATAAAAAAATTTGATTTATCCATTTTTATACGTAATTTTCCATATAATAAAAATTCGAATGTTCTGTTTTACTACGTCGAAATTTCATGCTACAAAAAATTTATTTTTAGTTGAAATTGCTTTTATTCCGTTGGGAATCGTTTGAGAAGATTTAGGAATATAATTATATTATTTAGGGCTGATCAATTATCGAGTAATTAATTAATCTTTTTTTAACGTATAGTTAGCAGGTTAGAAATTAAATCAACATTATTTTTACGTCATTTATAATTTATTTGGGAATCACGTTAAAGACGGTTTTAGTATTTGGGACAGTATAATTAATTACACCTATTTTTTTGTTCATTATTATAATCAACAGTACACCTGACAGCTGATGTCATTGACTGGTATATAGCGGCAAAATTCAAACATTGCTCCAGTTAAAATTATTTATTTATTTATTTATCTATTCATATAAATTTTATTTATTGGTATATTGTATAGCTATGTAATTAATGTTAAGCATTCATCAATTTTAATAAATTGTATCACAAGTTATCACCTTCAAAATTCCTTGTATAATCAAGTTTCGACGTGAATAATTAAAAAAAATTATTTTAGCCGAAATTGAAACTAAAAATAAATAAGTATATAGCTGTATCTACTCAGCAGGCGTCAGGCGAAGAAGTCCCATAAATCCCATAAGTCTTGGTACACTAAACTAAACCCCCGTTCCCTCGCTGTCAACACTGCCAAAACTACCGTTTTTAAGTTTGACTCGGTCAGTTGACCAGACACATTTTTAGAGATATCTATGTTTTTGTATACGTGAATAACAATTCAAAACACACACACACACACACATCCATTTGTAAATATTGTTTATTCAATTCAACACACAAACACTAAAGTCAGTGAAGTTGAGTCGTCACTTGGCAGATGTGTCTAAGTAACATACTGATACTACTACAGTGTGTGTTTAATAAACGCATACCCATATACAGAATATTATTATCAAACGATTTTAAAAATAAATTAACAATAATATTATTGACATTCTATTCAATTCACATCAAAGTAGAAAAACGAATTTAATAAAAATAAAACGATTCTCTTATTCAGCTCTTCGTCTTCTTGATTAATTAAATTTTTATTTAAACGTTTAATATAATATTTGTGTTAAACTTTAGTGTTCTTGTTGTAATTATAAAAAAAAAATTGGAGTTTTTCTTTCAGTACAAAATAAAAACACGCATTATTTCCAAAAAGAAAATATTTCTTTTTTTAAGTAAGTTTTATTTTGTTATGTAAAGAAAAAAAACGTTGAGAAAAATTTGCCACATAAAATATGTGGAAAGAAATGTGCTTAATTAGTTTTTTTTCTGTTCTATTTGAGTGGTAATTTTGTTGTTTGCGTGAATAATTGTTTCGAAATAATATAAAGCTTTTGTAAATATAGTGTGTTCTTGCCCAAGACTAGTTGTGTTGCATTATGAAATATTGTGATATTACTCACCTGTCGTATGAGTTGAGTAATGAGATGATAATTGGTCTATTTTTAAATTTAAATCTAAAACAAGTAAAAAACTGTCTCACGATATTATATGTAGTTTTTCCGGTACTATTAACAGCTAAAGTGATGTACTTTTTTAAAATTTTTCGGCAGTCTATTTGTGCCGTATCCATTTGGTTTTAAAAAAAATAGTTAGATTTTAAGTTTTTCGTTATAAAAATCTTAACAACTTTTTTTTCGAAAAGCGAATGGATTCACCAACAAATTATCTATGAAATTTTGAAAAAAAGAATGCAACTTTTGCTGGCGGCTATCCAAAGTACCCACATATGAGGCGTTTATCGTTAGAGCGGATCTACGATCTATGGTCTAATAAATAAAATTGGTATCTAGTCACTAGTGAAATGATCTAAACAAACATTTAATAATCTGAGATGTTTACGTACCTACGATAATTAATAAATGATACGACATGGTGAACAAATTTTCTCGTTTTTAATGAAATTTACAAAACTTATCCAAGTCTCTATTGCATCTAATACCGTGCTGAGCAGACATTAATTGAAGTTTTATATATACACTAATCTTAATTTTCACAAATTTAAAACAAAAAAAATTTATACCTTTGAGAATGTTTTAAAACTATTAGATATTAATTTTGGATGGATAAACACATACATACAAACAGGCATTTTTTATTTTCGAGTTCGAATTATAATAATTTCTTACTCCTACTCGAAAGTAAAATGAAAAATAATCCTCAACTTCCTAAACCTTACTTGAAGCCGTCTTTATTAAGGATCCCGTGATGAATATTTCTAATAATTTTGTATTACTTCATAAAAAAAGCCTGGGAGTAATAGTCCCTGATTTCTACTCTAAACAATTGTTCCACTTTTTGTAGTTTTTTCTATACTTTGTGTTTACTCAGATAATCAATCCATAATTTTAACTAAATTTCTTTGATTATTAATATAATCTCTTTATTTTTCCAGGTTTATTTAAAGGATCGACAACGGCTCTGGACGGAGTTGGTGGGGCCCGGCCAGTGCCGGCCGAACGGCCAAAATCTTTACGACGTTTAAAAAACGTCTACGAGACACCCACTGCAAACACTAATGGAAACAATGACCCATCTACACGGCAACATTACGACGATGAATCACCACAAGAGTGTGCGGTCACAAAACGTACCAAAAATACCCATCATATTACAACATCATCTACTTCATCACAATCCACAGCGTCACAATCGAATAACGATAAAGATAAATCATTATCAATACTTAGTCCATTCGATGAACAAGAAGAATGGGCTAAAATATCGGAAATCATGGCATCGATTGGTACGGGTTTAGTACGAGAATCAGTGTTTGTTACGGAATTAGAACAAGAATTTCAAGCTAGATTAGGTTTAAGTTGTTCACAAAATAGTTTAAGTAACATAGTGATAACACCAATTGGACAATGGTTAAGTACCTTAGGATTGGTGGAATTTGAATCAGTATTTTTAAATAATGGTTATGATGATATAGACTTTATTGTAAGTATACTTGATTGACGTCATATACTTTGTTGCCTCGAAATCGGAATGCATTACGATCATAAAAATCACTATCTGCAACTACTGTAAATATCATAAAAGCTTCAGTCTTAAGAGGTAAAACCATTCTAAATTTCGCACAAAAATTATTTTTGTTTTTAAATCTAGAATGGGATTATCCTTCAATAATATTTTTGGTCCTTCGAACCGGTTTAGATAGATAGATTGTAGAGGCTGCCCTGGACGGGCTACACTTCGTCCAGGGCATAAGATCCATTGTGATGCATGCCTAAGGATGTGAGGATGTGAGTGGAGTGGAAAGAATTTTTGTGTATAGACTAGGAATTGATAGGATATTAATAGGTTGCAGCCGACTATGATAGGAACTATGCCGATATTCATCTGGAGTTCGTGAAGGAAACTGCAGAAAACTTTCTCAAGCATAGCCGGTTACTTCGTTCTTGTCCATACGCTGACAGTTTAGTAATCAACCGCCCCTTTGTTTTTTAATTTTTATAATTGACAAACTGCCGATGTCGGGATTCGAACCCATAACCTCCCAGTTTCCAAGTACTGCATACTGCGCAGACATGACGCCTTAGACCGCTCGGCCACTTGGACTGGGTTATTTTATTGAAATTGTCTAAAACTTTTTTCTCATTGATTTGTATTCTTTTTATATTGAATGAGGCCTGATCGATAAAATTTTCTATTTTAGAATGGTGTATTAGAAGAAAGCGATTTAAGAGAAATGGGTATAACAAATGAAGAAGATCGTACGTTAATATTAAATGCATGTAAACAATTATCACATAAAATTGAAGAAATAAATTGTAAAAATTTTAATAATAATAATTTAAATGAACCAAATGATTCTGTGGAACAATGGCTACAACGAATTAATTTACAACAATATTCCGAAACATTTCGAAAACATTTATATTTAGATATGGAACGTGTTCGTCGAATATGGGAAATCGAATTAACTGCAGTATTAGAAATACATAAAATTGGACATCGAAAACGTATATTAGCATCGGTATCGAATAAACAAAATGGTGTTGGACCAAATTTAGATGAAATTCATGCAGATTTACATTTATTGGTAAGTGGTAGTTTCTCAAAATTATAGTACGTGGTAATTGATAAAATCGTATATCAATTACCAAATACCCGAAATCGAATTTGAATTTCATTTACACAGAACAACAAGGAAACTCTAAATAACTGTTCACATTTTCTATGAAAAAAACTGCTTGCCTTTTTTGGTGGACTATCCTGTATTTTTATAGCAAAGAAAAGAAATATTGAGCGACGAAATTGCAGTGAAACATGCGTATATGTAATTGTCTTTACAGGAAACAAATATTCAACAATTGAAAGAAGATATTCATGGAACGACAACAAATGCACAAACCACATCTTCTGCACAACCATCTAGTGGAAATGCAACTGCATCTCCGGCAGCAAATCAACAGCCGCAAACAAATACTGGTACCCTAAGGCATAATCATAAGAAAAATCGACCTGCACCCCAACCGCCTGGAAAATCAGCATCAGATTTACGAATACGTGCTCCGTCAGAATTATTAGTGGGTGTTCCAGCCACATTACGGACTCAATGGCGACATAAACCTACAGATCTTGTAGTTGGCTCCATCAATTATGTAGCAAATGTAAGTTAAGATAAGTTTGTTTGGAAAAAAGAGTTTTTATAAGCGTTTTTCTTTTTAATTATTAGTATTTAGGATCAACTGTTGTCAAAGAATTGAGAGGAACAGAATCAACAAAAAAATCTATACAGAAGTTGAAGAAAACTACATCAAAAGATCCACCACGATCGACGTCAGATATTATTTTATCAATATCATATCGAGGAGTTAAATTTTTACACACACTTACAAGGGTAAGATATTTCATAAATTATTCTTGCCTGTCGTTCTTCTCGAATAATGCTCCTGTTAAAGGCCTCTTCCCCTTCCAGTGAAAGATAGTGTCTATCTATTTGTAGCAGAACTAAATAAATGGACAATACACTAACGGATTCAGCCCATCCATCTTCGCAATGCTTACGATGAATTTGAACTGTTGGGAGGAT
The DNA here is from genome assembly GCA_963920215.1 of Nineta flava. NCBI lineage: Eukaryota > Metazoa > Arthropoda > Insecta > Neuroptera > Chrysopidae > Nineta > Nineta flava. The sequence continues at coordinate 50,707,783 of OY986042.1, read as the reverse complement.
TGCTTTCTCCAAGAAAATGGTGCGTTAAAATTATGATGCGTTATTAGGGTGGTGAAAGACCTAGAAAATACCTAAAAATGTCAAGAAATTTTTAGATTCTGGAAAAGTTAGGGAATTTTAGTTTCGGTCAGGTAAAATGATATAAGGAGAAAATTTTGTAACATATTTGATCCACCTACTTTGCAATGCCAACGATAAATTTGATCTATCCAATATGCTAGTTTCTGATCTTCCTCCATAACGTGTCAAATTCTCGTACTTTCTTAAGGACAACTTTGGAAATCCTGGTTAATTATGGTCTCAGGCACTATGAGGGATGGCATCAATCAATAAAAGGAATTACCTAAAAATGTTACGTTTTGTAATCTGAAGAAGATGAGTCTCCACAGAACCCATTCTAAGTACCTTTTTTCGAACAATTGATTGGCCTTAATTTTTTTTTGTATTTTAATGTTTCAGGAATTGGTGTGTGAACATGAAATAAGGAATATTCATTGCGCGTGTCAGGATGCTGATGATTTAACACATTTTGCTTATATTACCAAAGATCATGTAACACAAAATCATTTCTGTCATGTATTTTGTGTACAAACAATGGTAAGTACCTACCGAGTACGAGTTTAAGTCTCAGCTAAGTAAGAATTTAATTAAAACTAGGATAATAATGTATTTTTCAGGCCAAAGCAACAGAAATAATATTAACATTAGGACAAGCATTTGAAGTTGCTTATCAAATGGCACTGCGCGAACAACAACAAGTCATCAATAATAAATCCGGTCATACACGATCACAATCCGCGAATCAACTAGCGGCCACAGCAACTAGTCCGTCTGATCCACATAAAACACTAAGCAATGGTATTGGTCCACCAACATCATCGTCGTCGTCTAACCAACCACCAGTAACACATGCACGATCTCATTCTGTGAATGAAATTAAATTAAATGGTCATCAATTATCGATAGCTCCAACGTTATCAATGTCCACAGAGGATTTTACACGTAGTGGAGATCTTACTACGCAGCAACAACAACAAACTCCAACAGGTCAAAAGGCTTCCATTGCAATTAAAAATGATGTATAAAATTTTTAATAAATAGCAAAAGAAAAAAAGGTTAGTAATTTTTTTCTGTAGGGTTCGTATTTGGATTTAAAAAAATTGTCAGAATGGTTTTTTAAAAGCTAGTCCATACTACTAAAACTAATTTTAAAAACAGTTACCAAAATAATGATTCTGGATAATTCTTTGAATATATTTACGTTATCAGATTAGTCTCGATAGTTGACTCTTGAGAGCTAGAGTTTGAAATAGAAACATTTGAGTTTTGTCGCACAATTCAAAATATTTGCAATTTAAAACAGTTAAAATTCAATATACTCTCAAAATTCCTTTATTGCGAATCTTCTAAGCAAATTTCTAAGAGCTACTAAGACTAATATATCATCCATTTTTGTTTTACTTTTTTGTTGTGTTCATAATATTTCTATCTCATTAGAATCAATCCAGAAAATATTCGAACTTAAAAGACTTGATCTTTCAAAATGCGAATGTGTACTTCTTTTATTATTTTATAAAAATCTATCGAAGGGAAATGAAATCAGAACAAAAGGCAAATTTTTTGCAGCATCTCTAGCTTGTCTAACTAGTACTTTTAAACCAAGTACTTACAGAATTAGGTCTCATTTTCCAGGTTTCTGAAGTGTTCCACTTTATAGTGTTCTTTAAGAATCTTCATAGTTTTTTCATACAGCAAATTTATTATATTTTAATTCATTCGTTCATAACGTAGAGTAATTGGATTCTTTCGGTCTCTACCATGAGCCATTTTTGATCGAAATTTACCTAGATAGTCGATGAGTATTCAGCTTTTAGCATAGTACCGATGAAACGATTTCATAAAAATTCTTTCTAAGGACCATCGATTTTATCATATGCTTTAAATGGCTATTATATGACTCTAAATGACTCTAGAAGCCACAATCTTAGAATCTCTAGACCCCGATTGGAATAAAATTTAGAAGTGACAAGGTAAAAAGAAGCATAGGTAGGCAACTTGTAAGATCAACTTGGTATGATGATGTTGTGTAAACTCGACATAAAGTACTTACTTATTGGATTCTTTTGAGATTCAATGTATAAATTTTGGTTTAAATAAAAAATATTTTGACAAAATGGAAACCCGATATGAGTATACCCTTTCAAACAAAACAAAAATTTTCGCTGAAATGGGTGATCACATATAAAATGAGGGTTTTCCTCGATTTCCAGGGGATCCCCTCATCAGAATGCGATTTGGTGACAATGAGACCAATCGGAAATCAAATCCTTTAAAACAAAAAAAAAATTCAAAATCGGTTCATAAATGACGGAGTTCTGAGGTAACAAACATTAAAAAAAAAAAAACAACATACAGACGAATTGAGAACCATCCTCCTTTTTGAAGTCGGGTTAAAAATTGATATAGCTGAACGTTTCACATCAATATGTGAATTGAAAAAGTTGATCAAAAAGTAGAGTTGTAGAAAATAAATTTTACTGCAATTTATCACATGACCATATTTTCTCATAATATTTTCAAGTAAATTATTACAAGCGTCGTCATGGTAGTCACATTCCTCTGAGAAAATTTGCTTAGGTTATGTTGCGCTGCTGCAAGCCGAATTTGATTTGATTTATTTTACTCTTTTTTTTCTTTTTATTTAGTACTTTGCATACAAATGTTGATCTGTTTTTCGAACGTAAAAATATTGAAAGAATTGAATGAAATTTTTTTAACATAACCTTATTATACATACTACGTTGTAGTCTGTATATATAGAGGTAAAACAAAGTATATTAACATAGTTACGTATTAATAAAAATGATCTCAAAAAAAAACTCTTTTTAATAATTATAAGGAAAACAAAAAATATATGTGATTTGTGTGATGGTTACAATTTTTCTCAATAATATTTTTCTTTTCATTTTAATATTTAAGTGTAAAATTATATTCACACTGACGGGTAACAGAAAATGCGATAACTTCTATTATCTAATTTTCTATGCCAATCAGTGTATATATTTTAATTTGTTATATTTATAATATTATATATTAAACTATTTTAAAAAACGAAAACAAATACTCGCGTAGTTAATAAAAGAAAAATTCGTGAAAAAAAAATCCAAAATTTACATCCACATTTGGTTTCAACCTTTTTACGAACCATTTTGTATTGACGACATAATCAGGACTATTTTGATATCATCATCCGAGGCAAAATACTTTATCTAACTCCATTGAGGCGGCATGTAGTGGCAAACGCGAACGTCAGATGCAACGACCAACTCAATAGATGAGCCAATTTGTATACAACCATTCCTCGTGACGGTCGTCAGGAATACAGCAAACCTTAAATAATTTAATTTGAATCGTTACGAAATTGTTTCAGCGAATTTCCTCCAAAGGAACTGCAGCTATTGTTTTTGCACCAATGTTGGAATATATATATATATATATATATATATATATATATATATATATATATGTACTTTTTTAAAATGTCTGTGGACTCTCTAGCGGTCACAGTTTTATTCCGATTGGAATGAAATTTGGTATTTGAGTCGCGGTATTCTAAAGGGTCAAGTTCGTTAATGGGTAAAATCGGACGAGGGGAAGGGAGGTTTAGACGGGGGGAAAACACAAAATTTGACTATCTCCCTTAATATTTGAAAAATCAAAAAATTTATTAGAAGTTAAGTTGTAGGTACTAAGTTTTACTGTAATTTTGTTTCTTATCATTTTTCTGTTACACTAATATGTACAGAAATATTTACAATTAAAGATTGAAAGTTAAAATTCTAAATATCTCTGTTCACATTAGAGTTTGAGAAAAATGATCAAGCAATGAATTGTAGCAAACTTGATTTTCTACAACTTTACTCCTTATACATTTTTCGATTATTCAGAGAGATATTTAATATTTTGTGTTTGTTTGACACAAATACATAAAAATATATTGTATTGTAAAAAATTTTGATTGTCGTTTCCATAGTAACTATAAACTATAATCGTTATACCGTTTTTTTTGGGCTATTAATAAATTTAATTTTTGCAAATACTAAAGTCCTATCAGATATTATATTTCATTTTGATCACACTAAAATTATGACCGCTAGAGAGTGATTTATGTATTGTAAGGAAATTCGCTAAATTGACGCAGCTCCTGCGTAACGAATTTTTATTTTTTGATTAATTTTAAGTATTTTAGCAATCTATATTCATAAAACTGTGTAAAAAATAAGAGAAGATTAAATGATTTGAATTTTTCAAAACTGACAGTATGTTCGTTGATTATTTACTACTTTTGAAATATTTGATGAAGTTCTCCGATGAATTCCGTACCTACCCGAGTATCAAGCAGCAAGCTTCCATATCAGTAAAATATTGATACTGGTTTCTGGTTGGTCAGCACGACTTACCGCTGGCAATTGCAGCTCCATGCCGTCTCAATGTAGTTCTAGCTTTATCTTAAAAATATATGATAGAAGCCAATGACTTTGGCAAAAAATTCAGTAAAATATTGGAAATCATATTTGGTCAAATTATTTTTTAGGCACCGCACGTTTTTATTTGAGTCTGATCAAAACCCCAGATTGATCCATAATAACATTTTTTAGCTTTTAGTACATCGATGGTATAATAAAACCGTTTAACTTAAAACGTTGTAATTTTTTTAAAATTAACAATAATACTAAAAACATTCTATAAATGTTTCCAACACTTTCATCATATTGTATTCACGTATGCAATGTTTCATAAGTATCTATTGAAGTAGGTAAAATTCGGTTGCCATATTTGAAACTAAATAAAACCGTTTAATTATACGAAAATATAAACTAACCAAGAGAAAATTTGCTGCCTCAAGAAAACGACTTATTAAAATGGATCTGAATATAACGTTAAATTTTTTTATATTTATGCCAATGTTTCATCCAAATTTTTACTAGAAATCAACAAACAATATTCGATCATTTTTTCTTTTAATAAAAACTTAAGTTTTCATTTAAAACTCATTCTCACAGGGTATATTCGATTTTTTACAATCATAAGTGGTCAATAGTTTTAAAGAAAAAAAAACAATCAGTTTCAAATTTTTATGTTAGAAATAGGTTGAAGGCACCACCACAATTTAATAAATAAAATAAAATACTGATTTAAAGTATCAGAGATAATCAAATTTAGTGTGAAGCTCTTATCAAATGGTAAAATAGTTTTGCTTACAAATAAGACAATAATATATCAAGAGTCTTGGAATTTTGTCTCCGTATGACTTATAAAACATGTAAGACAGATCAGTATTTGTCCATAATTAATTTTTTGTTCTTTTATCAAATTTATTATCAAAAATGTGGCGTTGCGGAAATTTAAGAAAACGTTCTTAAACCTAGATAAAATGGAGAAATATTCGTAAAGCGTTAGCAAAAAGAATCTGTACATTCCCCTTCAAGTTTATATCCGATTAAAGAATGAATTTAGTATAGTCTTTGAATGAGGGAAGAGAAAAAAATTGCCTAGATAGGCTTATATGTTGAGTATCGCCCTCCATGTCGAGTATATTCCTCCTCTCCACATTACTATAACCCCATAAAATATGCATTGGAAAGAAAGTACCAATTCTCATCTTAAATTTAGATTTAATGAGATCACTGGCAGGCGTGGAGCTTAATATTTCGACCAATGTGCCGTAGTTTGGTTCTAAGTTGTTTGCCATAGTGCGAATACGAAACTTGTTGACCGGGAGGTATGTCACGGGGATCGGAGCAGGAAACACATATGTACTTGTACATGACCGTGGTTCTAATTTATTCACCAGAGTTCCCAAATTACCGTAGATACAACCCCACCAGAAACCGTGACCCTCTAACATCTTTCACTTAACTTGAAAAATGACCCTAGTTATGCCAGTGAGTTCTAAAGTATTAATTTTCATCAGTATTTCTATTATAATTTAATTTTGGACATTTACAGTAAAAACAAAAAAAAATTTGAAAAAATAATATAACACTGCCCTTTAAAAAGATAAAAATGAAATTTGAAAATAATTGCGCACATAAACAAGAGCTATATTTTCCGTTATATTTATTTTATAAAAAAAACCTCAAATAATTGTATCAAATCTAACTAAAAAAAAAATTGCAATAATTATCGTATGTATTTTGAGTAAATATATTTAAATAAAAAACTGAACAATTTTGGATATGGAATTTTAATTCAATCCACGGAGAGGGCTGTTTTGGAGCGACGTCTATAAGTTTTATAATCGTAGAGTACATTACCAGTACTAAGACTGGTTTTCCTCGTTTTCAGACAAGAGTTATTGTCCAACATACAATTTTCACTAATTCAGCTACAATTAATCGTTTTGACAAACTAACGGCTGCAACTTCTCATCTTTGAAGATATTATCTGATAAAATACCTAACTGAATGTTCTGTCACGTTGAAGTCTAAAGATATGCCAAATACAAAATTTAGTGGGTTCAAAAAAATCAAAAACATCATAGATTCATAAATTGAGAATGGACTGTTTAGGAGGCATACGCAGTTGACTTGACTGGTGCAAAAATAAGGTCATTTTTAAGATTTTTTTAAAAATGTTTAAATATTTTACTATAGGTCTTTCTCTATTGAATAAATATACATTCGAAGATATTACAGTTTTTTTTGTCACAAAATTTGCATAAAAAACGAGTTATAGATAATTTCGCGAGATATAAAAAAAGTCGTTTTACGGTGGACATCATCATTTTGAACTGGATCATCTGATACAAACGAGCCAACGGGAATCGTTAATAAATCACATTTACTTCCGTTTAATCCTCTGAGAAAAATTGTCTACAGGATACAAAAATGTGGTTTCGAGAAAAACGCGTTTAAAGTTTTTTTTTGTCTTGCTGTCTAAACTCAAGCTGCTCTCTAAGCACCTGAGCGCCAAAATTACTTGCAAGAATTAACAATATATTGCTTTTGTCAAGGCCAACAGACCCCTTGTTTATCCCCTAGCATAAAGAGCGCGCAGCTGCTGCTCGCATAACCTGCTAGTGTGCCTGCAGAACGCTCGAGATTGCTTCACTAAATGGTCGTATATCTCAATCAATATTGATGGGATTGGTCAGAAATTTTCAGGGAATACTTTTGAAATATTCTACTTCCAGAAAATGAAATGAACTTAAAATCGATTTTTTCGAAATTAATCTGCGTATGCTTACTTTAAAGTAACAAACATTATAAGTAAACATTGGACTGTTTTCTCTGAAATCACAAATTTCAAAATGTAATATTAGACTGTTAAAGTGGTGTAGTTATTTAAATGAAAAAACTCATACCACCATAATGTTGAACTAAAATTTTATTCCCAAAATTGTTCACAATCCAATAATAACAATTTTTATTACAAGTATATCGCAACTATTTAAAGAAAACAATATAAAAATATGACATATCTAAAGCAAAAAAGCTAATCTAAATATTGGTATTATTATTTTACTTCTAAAAGAATTAATATATATACATATATATATAGAAATAAATAAAACAAAGTTTTTGCAAAATTTAAAAAAATCAAATAAATATTGATAAATGTTTTATGTAATAATTTTTTGAAAATTGAAAAAAAAATCAGTTGAAAATATTTTGTTTAAAAAATTTTTCCTTATACGTGTGTTTGTATATATATTTACAAAAAAAAGATGAAAAATTATACGAAAACATAAAGAAATGTTAGCTCAAAGCTTTTTTTTATATTAGTAAGTAAACATAAATTATATATATATTTAATATTTATATGAAAAAATTATTACTTCAAAAGTGGTAGTTCTTAATAATTACTAGACGGAGGAAAAAAAACTTTCAAATAATATAATAAATTAGTTTATATTTTACTCAAAAACAAGGCTTATGGTGTGTAGCTAAACTTTTTTTTAAGGTTATGTGATGTTCTGAAATGTCAAAAAATGTTTTAATATTCCAAGTATATTTTGCCAATCAATTTTTATACATTTCATTATATCTGTGCCAAATTTTGCATTCAAAAATAGGTTTGAAAGACAATCACTTCAGACTTAAGACGAGATTTTCCAAAAATATCGTGCTAATTTAAATTCAATTTTGTTCACAGAATTACCATTTGTAATCAGTGATTTTGAATTCATCGAATAATCTTTTTGTAAAAAGTTTTCCTTTATATAAAAATCGTTCATTCTCAAATATTTCTCTTTGGATGAATAGAATTGAAATTAACGTTAATGGATCTTTTCTTACTTGAGCTGATCCAAGTCTAATAATTGCAAGTTTACTCGCATAATTAATATTAAAGGCATTTTTGGAAAATCTAATATCAATTAAGATTTAAGGTTAAATAAATTTCATATTCAGCCAAAAAAATTAAAAATTTAATTCAATTCTCATGTACGTCATCTAATCATATAACGACTACAGTAGAATTATAATTATTCGGATCGTTTTGAGTTATAAACCCGTCTTTCAGAGCCGATTATTTGCGAAAAAGCAAATTTTAAGCTGCGAAAATAACAAGTTTTGCTTTTTTTCGTTAAACAAATGTGCCGATCCCATTTAATCCGGATAATTGGAGTTTAACTGTATGTATATACATTTGTGTATAAGAAATTAGGAAGAATTCTCTTGAAGTATGGAAAAAGAATTTGCCGTTTTTGATAGTTGACGATTTAAAAAAAATGATTTGACATCGATTTCAAACGCTATATAGATTAGTATACTGCCTAGCCTTCAAAACATCCCTCAGCCACATCTTAACTAACCACAGGATACTTTATGTTGATATCGGTTTAGTCAAGACTTATTACTGGACTATGATTTCTATAAGGAATAGATATCTCATAAGTTTGAAAATCTTTTAACTTTCATTAATTAAGCTCCTTTTCAGTTTATCTTTTAATTCGTCTATAACAGATTATTGTGTAACATTCGATGAAACACCTCAAAATTAACTACAAAAGTTAACGACAAAAAAAAGGAAAGAAAAATCAGTGAATCATTATGGTCGTATTTATTATACCCAGTATATGTAAATATACAAGGTATATTAAGTTTGATCACGACTTTGTAACGCTTAAAAATATTGATCGTAGACATGAATGTTTAGTATATGTATTCATAAAATGGCCTAATTCGGCCATTTCCACATTTCCGTCTGTCTGTCTGTGGACACGATAACGAGCTGAAATTTTTGTGTGAGTGTTCTAGAGCAAAAAAAGTAAGGTCAAGTTCGTTAATATGCAAAATCAAACCATGTTTCGTTTGTGCAAATGGTCAAAATGTCAAAAATGGTCAAAACTGCCTATTTTTGAAACCGTAAGAGATATAACAAAAATTTAATAACAAAAAATCTTCTTATTAAAATAAACAACTTTTGTTTGAAAAATTTTTTCCATAAACTCAGTAAGTACTGGATATTCAAACAATTAACTCAGTTAGTTGTCACGTTACTTGTTTTTTCTTGTATCTGGTAACGAAGTCTTAACCACTAAAAGATAATTACGTGGCAATCAGTTAATCGGTAACTTAAAAAAAGTTTCGCAGTAAATTCAAGAGTTTTCATGTCATTTCTTTTAGAAATTAATCGCTGTAAATCATTTAAAAGATTGAACTCTATACTTGGAATATTTAACTAAACAAAAACTATATATCAAACTCTACTATTTTAAGGTTAATACACCACCAAAAATGCCAAAACAATTAAGAATTTTTGGAAAAAAAAATCCACAATATACATAATAATATTAATAAAAATTTGTTATTTATTATCTATATTATATTGAAAAAAAAGTAAGATTTTTTAATTTTATTTGGCTTGTACATAAATGCCTATTGTTGTAAATTTAGATGTTATACAATTATTAATTAATTATATTATATATTATTATTAATTATTATTGTATTTTAACTTATATAAACTATTTAGATATATATAAATATATATTTAAAATAATATAAATATATAGTTAAAAAATAAATTTAAAAAAATAATTAATACCTTGATGAACTTATATATTAATAATAATAATTATATACAAACAAGAAAATTGAAATCATTAAAAAATTTTACCAATCAATTATAGATATGTATAATAAATATCATGACATACAAATAGGGTGCATTCTAGTACATTGAACATGTTTATTATTCATTTTGAACGCTCCCACTAGTTGAGTCGTTTATACAGTCTTAGCAAGTATGAAAAATTCGCAGGATGTAACCGATAATGAGCGCATCTACACCTCTATAAGAGCTTTCTCCAATTAGCTTAACCATGCCCCAGACTTTATCGATGTGCTCTATGTCTTGCAACTATCCTTTGGCAAGTTATTTTTGGATGAAGCTTTCGTTTAAATCTCGCCAAAAAATGCACTACTGGATTGAAATCAGCAGCATAGACAGTATTCAATAATAAATGGTAGACACAAACCCTAGAACAAGTTAGTGGGAATGACTCATAGCCACGATTAACAACCAATTATATGCAACTCATCAAGTGTTCCGAAATTATAATCAATTTGAGCGTATCTATGAAAATGAAACAATCGTAAACGTTTTCAAAGGTTGTAAACGAAATTCAGAACAAGATCGAGGAATGAAATTCAGGAAATTTGATTTCATAACCTGATAAGTTGTAATTATATAATAAAAATATAATAAATGTCATTTATTACTGAAACGAACTTCTATTGCCAAATATGAAACAACCATAGATGAGGTTATTTACTAAAAAGGAATGTGATTGGTTAGTGATAAGATGTTAATATTGCTAGTGTATCTGAATGCATCCAATAATTTGTTCATTTTTCATCAAATTATAATAATTTTAAGTTATTTTATTTATTACATAATGAGCAGGGAACAATACAACAAATATTCATTATCAAAGTTCAATGTGAACATTTAAATCAAATGTAAATTTTTTGTTTATTTCATTATTTGTTTTTTAAAATTATTATTTAAAATACAATATTTCATTTAATATTCGAAATTGTTTTTTTTTTTTAAATCCTGAAATTGACTTGAAATGCTTGTGTTTCCCCAAATAAGTACAGGCCGGAGAAATTTTCTACTGCAGCACTCTGTCCAGACCTGTCTCCCGTAAGAATGTGGGTCTAGAAGTTGTAAGTTTCCTACAGACATGTGATTCTTTTGTGTATCAGGTCGCTACAATACGTCAACAAGTGTTCTGGAGTTTCCTCCAGCTCCCCGAACAACTACAGCTGCCATTAGTTTATAATCCCAGTTTCTGGATTATGAGTTGCCTTATTTGGGTTGTCTCAGTCTTGAAAGAGATCTCCAGAGCGAGGCTCTTTTAATCATTTTTTACTTTCCTGACCTTTTCTTGGTAGATTTGGTCCACAGAAAGACGATTCTGCTCTACGATTTGAATGGTAAATTAAAAAAAATTTTTTTTTAGATTCAATAAAAATAAAAATCTTGAAATTTTATGAGTAAAACTATAAAATAAATAATCAATTTTTAAATAAAATTTTCTCCGTGTCAACTAGTCTTATTGTTACATTTATTTTTTAAATAGACAACTTGTATATCAAGAACGTTATATCATTGTGTATAATTACACAATTTATATAATAACATCGATTGTAGATAATATTGAATGATAAATTGTTAGAATATCGGTAAACAACAATATTATACATTGTTTCCCATTTATAAATTACCTGTCATTACCATTAAGTTATCAGTGAAGTGGACTATTATCTATCTATTGAAATTTCTTGTAAAAATGATAAAAACTAATAAAATCTATACAAAAAAATCACCAAAAGAAAATATTGAATTATTCAATGATACAATGTCAAAAATCATTACATTAGGAAAAATATTTTCACTATTTCCATTAACAAATTATAAAACAAAATATGCGGTAGCAAAATTTGAATGGTCCATTTTTCGTATTTTGTATAGTGTGATTATAATAATTTTTACATTTTCATCAATATTACGTTTTTCACTTAAGGATGGCGAAAAGAAAACTTTAATATTTATAAGTAAGCTTGAAAATTTTTCTTAAAATTAAATTTTTTTTGGTAATATATCTTGGAAAATTTTTATTTTTAGATCAAATTTTATTTTTATTTTTTGTGTTGTTACAATATTATTTTTTATTTTTGTTGACATGTAAATGGCCAACTATTATGGAACAATGGAATAAAACAGAATTATCAATAAAATTTCATACAAAAGAGACAAATATTTCAAATAGAATTTATCGTTTGACTATAATTATTTGTTTGCTTGGTTTAGGTAAATTTTGTAAAGAACCCCTTGTACAACCACCTTAAGGTAGGTGTCAAAACAATCTCGAGAGTAGTCACGAGACTCGACTCACAAATGGATAGGGCGCTGAGAGCAGTATCGGAGATAATTCTGAACAGTCTCCGAGAGAGCACCGATCACAGGTGGACATGCATATTAATGCTCTCGAGACTCAGTCTCCAGTCTGCCGTCCGTGTTGGAAGAGTTTGCGAGCTCTCGGAGACTTTACTGTTGTTCACCCACTACTATATTTTATCTATGGTTCATATCCATAGAGAAATACAGTTTGTTTATGTCATAATATTTATACCCAGTATATATAAATATACAAGGTATATTAAGTTTAGTCCCGACTTTGTAACGCTTGAAAATATTAATCCTTGACAAAAGTGCTTCACAAAGTTAGTTGTTACATTACTTATTATTATTACTGTCTTGTCACAGCTGTAGTAGACTCTCAAGTGGACACGAAATATCCTTGTCTCGAGACTGGAATGATTATCGAGTCTCAGAGTGTTGTCACAGAGACAAAAGTGATCTCAAATGGACAATACCCTGAGACTAGTCTCGAGACTTTCTCTCGAGACTTTGTCTCAGATGGACACTTAGCTTTAGATAAGAAACCTCGATAGTCAACTCCAGTTATTACATTTGCAAGATCATACAAGTAACGAACAAAAATAAAAGAACTAAATATAACATATGAACATACTACTAACGAAAGCATATGATGAATGGGCGTGATAAATTTATTCATATCGTATATTCAATTTAACAATACGAAACTAATGTCAAAGTGAAAAATATCGTCTAAGATGATTCTCAACATTTTGTCGCGGCACACTTATCGATTTCAAAATTTGACGGCACACAAAGAAAAAGATAAGTTTAAAAGTTGTTTACTTATATAATACACTGTGTAAAACAGTTTATGATAATAATTTTGAATATAAAATAAAATAATATGTACTACAAAAACAACAGTACGTTTATTAAGTGATTAATTACAAGTTAAAAATAAGAATACTTTTAATGAGAAATTTGAGCTTGATGTTTTTTGATAATTTCATTTATATTTGGTCGTAAAAATGACAATGCTACTCTCATATCGTCTTCTACATTTAACAGTCTCGATCTTTTTTCCGTTTTTATGTTGGTTAATACTATATACATTTCTAAAGGCGGCATACAAAAGTGCCGCGGCACAGTGGTTGAGAATCACTGGTCTCAGATATAAAATTGACCCAATGGTGTTTAACATCTAAATAAAAACGTGAAAGAGACAAAAGAGAAGTTAGCGCCTTTTTAAATATTTCTTCTTTTTTTTAGTTGAACATTTGGCAACTTATTGGAAACAATCATTTAATAAAATATTTTCCCAACGATTATTAATAAATACTTACAATCATGGATTTAATATCTTTCAGAGTGTAATTTATTCGGTTAGTTAAACGCACTGACCTCTATATATGGAGGTCGGTTGTTCAAAGTCATAGAGATGGAGAATAGACAGAACGTTGGATATATTTATTATTCCAGCAAGAATTCAGTAATATTCTTCTGGCATTTCTCTATAACTATGGCGAATGATGGAGCAAAATTTATTTTGGCTAACTTGTTATTGTGCTCTTATTGACAATTCGAATTCATTCTCGTTCTTACAGAGGTGCTGATTCTTAATTGATAAGAGTGTTATTTTAAGCACTTTAGGGTAGTGATTCTGTAACTGAAACCTGGTGAAAATACTAAATGTGAGCACTTCTCTCGATTCCGTAACTTTTACCATATTGAAAATGTGAGCCATAACGTATAAGGGAATCCAAGAGAGAAAGGAAAGAAGTAGAGAGAGAGAGAAATAATCGATGGCTTAAAACAACGAATGGTATGTGCATGAAGAATAGATAAATATTCTTCATGGTAATGTCAAAGAATCTATATATGTATTCTTTGGTTATCTATCTACCTCCGCAATCTACCTCCTCCAAAGTCAAATCAATCAAAGCAAAGCTGTTTATTTTTACCATGAAGAATAGATAAATAGGAGATCGAACGACAATTCGTCTGTTTTTGCGTCCTCAAAAACCTGTAGAGATCATAGTTATTATTTTCGCCACTAGCGGCAGTGCGAATCTACCCGTACGGAATTATTATTATTATTACATATTAAAATCAACGGTTATCACATCTTACAAATAAAAATTGTAAGTATAAAAATTGTTTAATTTTATAAATGTGAAAAATGGACGATGTTGTACAGTTTGTACAGTAGGGCATAGATATACTCTTATATATTTATGAGTGAAAGGTTGTTTAAGGTTAGGAATGCGTGTCTGCATTTACGAAAGGAATATGGTCTGTAATTACCTGTTTTGTTTGTTATCTTCTTTCTTTATCTAATATATGTCAGTTATTGAAAACATATTATACGAGTATTTGTATATTATTATTATTATTAATTGCAAAATTATCACTATGATTCTTCATCTTTTACTTTATTGCAGATTAATAAGAATTATCTATTATTAATATTTATTTAATTATTACTTGATAACCGAAAAAAATGTTTTATTATCAATAAAACTATGATTTCTTATAAACTGAATGTGAAAGTAATTTCTTGGCGCGTCACTGACATCAGTGACCCCTACTGATAAAAGATAGTTACACCAATTCATGGACGTTTATTTAACATTACGTTCGATCTCCTAGGCCCAGTTTTTTTAAGGATAAGCCTAGTTAGTAAACTCGCGTGTTAAGTTAAGTTCCCCCACTTCGAGTCACTTCCCCTGATGACATACTGTACACGTGTCAATAACGTTGCAATCTTCACAACTTTGGAGACAATTACACAAAAATCACTCTTTGTTAATAACTTGATATCACTGCATAAAATATTTAACACTTTGAATTGAAATATTTGAGGTTATGATAAATAATATATATGATAATATATAATAAATTATTATTCAGATCTTATAATAATATATATGTTAATAATAAAATATAATAATATATTAATATAATATATACTACTATGCGGCGCTAGTTTCGGGAACTTAACTTAAACCACGCGAGTTAACTAACTAAGTTTATCCTTAAAAAAACTGGACCCTAATATATTTATTCTTCATGATTTTTACACGGACGCCAATGTCTAACACTATTATATTCATAGAGATAACTACTATATATTATCTATGATCCAAATCATCTCACGCAGTAATTTCGTATTTTCACTACAACCTTACAGAATCAGGCGATGTAAAGGCGAGTAAACTCACGTGAGATGAAAATGCGAGAAGTGAGCAATCTCACTTAAAATACAGAATCGGGTACA
Source organism: Nineta flava (assembly GCA_963920215.1). Taxonomy (NCBI): domain Eukaryota; kingdom Metazoa; phylum Arthropoda; class Insecta; order Neuroptera; family Chrysopidae; genus Nineta; species Nineta flava. Next base: position 50,692,107 of record OY986042.1, on the reverse strand, counting down.
AGGTTATCCCTTTAAAACAAATATATAATATTATCTCTTTTTGATTAATTTTAATTTTAATACTATTAATGTTATTTCATTCGTATTTAAATACACATTTGCAATTAAAAGCAAATGTAGATGTCAGCATTGAGAACGTCTAAGCTAGGTTTAACAGATTACATATAAATAAGTTTAAGAAAGATGAAAAGATTACTTGAATAGATTGGAGAAAGATAGTAGTAATTTAGGAGTGTTTACACCATGAAGAATAGATATATTAGGAGAGCGAACGTAATGTTAAAAAAACGGTCAAGAATTGGTGTAACTATCTTTTATCAGTAGGGGTCACTGGTCTCAGTGCCGTACGGAATTTAAATGTTTAAATGTAGGCGCCAAGAAATCACTTTCATTCAGTTAATAAGAAGTCTTTGTTTTATAGATAATAAAAAATTGTTTTCGATTATCAAGTAATAATTAAATAAATATTAATAATAGAGAATTCTTAATTATCTGCAATAAATTAAAAGATGAAGAATCATAGTGATAATTGCAATTAATAATAATATACAAATATATGTTTACAATACTAACATATATTAGATAAAGAAAAATGACAAAACCGGTAATTACAGACCATATTCCTTTCGTAAATGCAGACACGCATTCCTAACCTTAAACAACCTTTCACTCATAGATATATAACAGTATATTTATGCTTTCCCTGTACAACATCGTCCCATTTTTTCACATTTATAAAATTAAACAATTTTTATACTTACAATTTTTATTTGTAAGATGCGATAACCGTTGATTTTAATATGTAATAATAATAATAATTCCGTACGGGTATATTCGCACTGCCACTAGTGGCGAACATAATAACTATGATCTCTACACGTTTTTGAGGACGAAAAAACAGACGAATTGCCTATGTCGTTCAATCTCCTGTTTATCTATTCTTCATGGTTTACACTATTCATTTTTTTAAGTTAGTGAGGTTAGATGTAACAATGTCAACAAAGTGTGATAGAGTCTTGAATTTTATTGATATTTATAAATACGTAGGTTTAAATCAAAATGATTTAAATGAAGAAAGAAAAATAAGGTATATTGATAGATAGACATATTTTGGGATCTAAAAAGTACTGCACTTCGAACTTGCGGTTCATTTTGCTACCTCTTCTACTTCAGTCTGGCGAGATTCGCTTCTCCCATATCTTGGCAATAGCCAGAAGCTTGCTTATCAGGTCTTCCTGAAAGTTCATATATTCGGGGTGAAATGCACCGAATATCTTGTATCTGCTGTAATCTAGAGATTCGCAGTTAAAGATAATGTTTCTTCCTCCTGGATGTTTCTTCCTCCTCGCCATACAATCCGCACATAATGGATCCGTTATGGAGTACTAATGTGTGCAAATGATTCCACAGGCGACAATGCCCGTGATGAATCCGCTAACCTTCAGCGGCTGTAACCTGTTCAGTGGACAGCCTCTTGGATGCACTCCGAAGCAGTATTTTCCCGAGCTTTTGCTGCGGTATATTTTCCCAGTGATCATGGTGTTTAGGATCCACTCGTGGATCACCTGTTTACATGGAGTCTTTGGAATTCCTAGAATATGCTCTGAGCCTATGAAGGGTATTCCGACTTCCTTTTTTGCTAAGATATCTGCGTTTTTGTTTCCTTCAAAACTACTGTGACCTGGTATCCAGATCAATTTAAAATCGTTCCGTTTTACTAGCTCCAGCAGTTCTTCTCGACAATCCTTGACCACTCCAGAGGTGACCTCAGTTGCAGACAAGGCTTTTATAGATGCTTGACTATCCGAGAGAATACAAACGTTCTGGTTTATGTAGCTTCTACGTAGGTTCACATGACAGACTGTGGCATATTTCCCCAAAGGTCTTTCACCGTAAATTCCCGCCCGAACTCTTCCCCAGTTTTGGAGCCGCCTGTATACCAAAAGATTCCTTTCTTGAGATAGGGTGGTTGTCCTTCCGTCCACATGCCTCTATCAAGACTACAGTGAGAGGTTTTGAGGAGTATATTTTGGGATGTATATCTTTCTTCATTTCAAAAACGGGGTCTTAGATGATTGATGTTCCCACGATTATTGCATGTCCAACCTGATTTTTTGTAATCTAGTTATTAATGCAAGATAGTCTATAGGCGTTGGATCTCGCTTTAGCTATTATTACAGTGTGTAGCGGAGTCAGCCCTAGTATGATTTTCATGGCAGCTGTGGATGTACTGCTCATGGATCCAGCAATGCACAAACAGGCAAGTCTTTGTATCCTGGACAGCTTTGTGCGTGCCGTCATTTGATAGACCTTCGGCCACCACAATAGAGCAGCATAGGTTATGATTGGCCTAACTACTATTGTGTAACTACTATTGGCCTAACTACAGCCAGGGGGTCATTTTAGGTTTTAGACCCCAGATGTGGAAATAGCATGTGAAAAACACATGCTATTTTGCAGAACATGAGAGGAGATTTGCTCTTTGTTATGTATTTCGGATGAGGGTTCCATGTCAGTTTAGAGTCTAACGTTACTCCTAAGAATTTGGTTTCCCTTGCGATCTGTAGACTTTCACCAAAGAGGATGGGTGGTTTTATATTGCCCACCTTCCTTTTTTTTGTGAATGGAATTAGTGTGGTTTTATCAGTGTTTATTTTTAATCCCTCGTTTATGCACAATTCCTGTGTGAATCTTAGAGCGTTTTGCATAAGCTCCGAGATTGTGCTTTCACAGGGTCCTTGGATTGCAATTGTAATGTCGTTCGCACATCCCTATGTGTAGTATCCTCCTTGGTTGAAATTCGTCAGTAAGCTGTTTACTGTCAGACTCCACAGGAGAAGGAATAAGACACCACCCTGTGGACATCCTTTGGTGGTTCTCTCAGTAACGGACTCTCTAAGAAGAGAGGTTTGTATTCTTCTACCTATCAGCATAGAGTTTATTCACCTGCAAAAAGTGTCTTCTACTCCGTGCTGACTTGCAGAGTTTATCATGTAATTGTAAGAGGCATTGTCAAATGTCCCCTCAATGTCAACAAACACGTAAAAGGTGATCTGTTTCCTTGCGAATCCCTCCTCATCCTGTATATTAGGTTATGGAGGGCTGATTCACAGGATTTTCCCACCTGGTATGCGTGCTGGTTGGCATGAAGCGGATTTCTAGACAGTGCCCCTCGAGTTAAGTGAAATCCTATTAGTTTTTCCATTGTCTTTAGCAGAAACGATGACAGACTAATTGGTCTGAAATCCTTTCCCATGGAGTGATTGAGCCTCCTTGGTTTGGTAAGAAGGTCACTCTTACTGGCTTCCATACTGTTGGGATATAACCAGTAGCTATGCTTCCCCTGAATATATGACCAAGCAGAGTTAAAAGATGCTCTGCTCCTTTTTGTAAAAGCTTTGGCTATATACCATCTGGTCCCGGTGCTTTATAGGGATCGAATGAGTTTATTGCCCATTCGATCTTTGAGTGGTTAATGGCAATCGCCGCTCTTCTTTAGTCCTCGCTTGTCGCTAGGAGGTCTTGTTCAAATCGTCCTTGGGAAGGGTTCACTGTCTATTGCCACGGAATCCGAAAAATTAGTCTGGGTTAGTGTTTCGAGTGTACCCCTCCCAGAGTGTATTCTCCATCGGGCTTACGTTGTGAGCCCGATGATGCCAGCGGGTTTCTTCGCTAAGATACGATGGAGTCTTGCTCCCTCAGATGTGTTTTCAACATCCTGACAGAGTTTCATCCATGAGTTTGTTTTGGCTTTTTTCAGAGACCTTTTGTATTCAGTAAGAGCTTCATGGTAGTCGTCTCAGTTCCTTATCCTTTTTGCTCTGTTAAATAGTTGGCGAACTTTTTGCCTTTGATTCCTTAGGTCTTTATTCCACCAGCAAGTTGACTTGCTGATGTCTTTTGAGACCTCCGGACAGTTTTCTTGGAAAGAGTTAATTATTGTATGCTGAAGTTCAGTTGCAGTAAGGTCAATGGCCAGTACTGCAATCTTTTTCGGGTTTGTGGTGAGTTTGAACTTTAGTACGAATTATATTCGCACCAATCTGTTTTCCTCGGATCCCGATAGTGTATGTTACATTGGTACGTTTTTACCTCCAAATTGTAATAGATTTATCTGTGATCCGATGCAGATTGTTCATCGGATACTAGCCATTTCTTGACTTTTCCACTGATTTCATACGTACTCAGTGTTACATCTAGACTTCTTGCCGAATTCTGTTAATAAAAGTCGGCTTGTTGCCTTGATTAACTATATCTAAAGTCGTGTGATGAGCGTTTGCATCGCATCCCATGATCAATTGTTTGGTTTTTTGCCTCACAATACTGGATCAGGTCTTTCATCTCTGTAGTTTGTGGTGGAGTAGATGCATCATAGGGAAGGTAGACCGAAGCAATGATTACCACTCCAGTTTCGTTCCCTATGTTGTATGTTAGTTTTACCGCTGTAAGGTCTCTCTGACAAAACTCTAACAGTGGCAAACATTGATGCTCTTCCTTGCATAAATGGGTTCTGGGTTTCTCTGGAGTTTCATTGTAAATAATTTGTTCTAGCATTTTCTAGTCCAAGAATCTTATGGTTTATAGCCCAAGGTTCCTGGACCAGGGCTATGGAAATTCCCCTTCCCAGCACATTTTGACAGAAGACAGCGGAAGCTGCCTTACTGTGCTGGCGGTTTATTTGAAGCATTTGAAGAGCTGGCATTTTTGCCTTCTGAAGCTTTTAATGGTCTAAGGTTGACTTGACCAAACCCGAGGTATAATTTAAACCCTCGGTCTTGGATCAACCTTAGATCCACAGTATTGCCCTTCGTGCTGTTGATGATTTGTCACTCTCCGGTGCGCAGATTTGTATTCTCGATAAGCCAGTTTTTGGCTGTTGAGCCTATGCACTGCACAACGAGGGCCTCCCTGTCTAGGTAACAACCCCTATACTATGGGCCCTCAACGAGTTCTTGGCTAGTGAGAGTAAGCAGCATCGAGAGTTGCACCTTTTCGGATTGTTCCTGAGTAATTTTTAACCTCAAGATACCCCCGCAGTGCAATGCAGATCTTTCTTGTTGAGGCGGTTTCGGCAAAGGTATTTATAGCTCTTGCCGGTTCCACCTCCCTCAGTTTTTTCGAGATCATTTCCGGGCTTGAAGTCCCACCTTCATATGTCAACCTCTTTTCCTGTGGGTTTTTCAGGGGTTAATTCCCTGAGTTGGCCCCCACATGTGGCCCCCACAGGTGTCAGTGTTTTAGAAACCAGGACTGTAGGGTTTTTTGTCCGGTTTTTCCTCCTCGGAGGAGGAGTCGGTTTCCCCTTAGCCCTGGATTTCTCTACTGCTGCTCTTCTCTGGGCTGCACCCGAGAGATTTTTCTTTCCTCTTTCAGGAAAAGATTCTGGAATTTATCGTCCAGATTTTCTGCTGGGCTGGTTGCACCTGCAGCTTTTTGTATCTCGGCGATGTTAGCCTCACTGATTAACTTTTTGAGGTGATTTGAGCTCCAGAGTTTATATTTTTACATTTGGTTTTCATTTTGGTCCCACGAGTAAATCGGGCCCTCTACTACCCCATCAGCCTCTTGATGGGGAGGGTGTTGATACAGTGGAGTTCGCCAGTTGCTCCAAGGGGATTGTTTATGACAGCATAGTCCAAGTAAAAGTATAAATGCTGTCCTAGCCTTCAACTAGTTCTCTAAGCACAATGCCTCGCACCAAAGTTTGGGTTTGCATGGTTTGTTAGTCATGCTTCTCAAGTCTATCCTGTCCGGCTTGGGTATTCCTGCCAGTTGAACATAAGGTCCTACCATGTCTAGGAGAGGAAGATGCATTTTAGAGGGAAAGCGAATTATTATTAGTGGAACATTAGAAAAAACCACTAGTAAAGTTTTTTCTTTGTGTCGGTCATCAGTTACTCAATCGAAGAATCATGAAGTGAATATGGTTGTTAATAATTATATTATAAACGCCCATGTTTGTTTACATTTTCACAATTATTTGAGGTTAATACCGCAGAGTATTCCATTGTGGCACCTGCTATTTTAATTTTTCTTAAACCTAGCTTGCGTTATTTACGGATTTTAACACCAAACGTTAGCTACTTTGCTTTTAATGGCTATATAGAGATTTGAGAATGATAGGTAACAAATAGCTTATGGATAAGCTAATCAAATAAGCATTTTAGATTACAGATGCTTATGGTACTTTTACATGGATTTATACAGACTTATTAATAATAATAATCGGTATAGCTTTATCGAATTTATTTCAATCAATTAATAATGACATCAAATACATCAAATTACAAAACTATGAGGTTCACATAAATGAGTTTCAAACTAACGCTTTACTTGTTGTTTAAATATAATTGATTTTTTAGGATGATAAATTATGTATAATTTGGCGTCGAATGCATACTGATTACAATAACATTTCAAAATTATGCTCGATAATGGATGATGCATTTTCAAAAAGTATATTATTAAATTTATTATTTAATATATATTTTATTTGTTTCGAAGTAATTACTTTAATTATATCGTAAGTAAACAAAATAAAATGCCTTGGGTGCTAGATACTTGAACTGAAAAGTAGAGATTCGAGAGGACAATTGGCTGGTTATTTACTAGTAAATTTTTTGATTAATTTAATTATAACAATATTTAACCAAACATTTTTCTTATTATTTTATCTGTATGAAAATGGCGTATTGTTTTTAAGACTCGTCAAGGTTGTCGCGGTATCTTAGCTCTCTTTATACCTCAAAGGAGTGCTGCCCGAATCTGCAAATGATTCCGATACTCGACAAAAACAAAAAAAATATATTAGTAAAAGGTTTTACTAAATATTTTATAATTGAAATGACACGCACGTTTTGTTTTAAAGAAAAGAAAAAAACATTAAATTTAACACAAGTTTTTACGAAACAAAAAAAAACCTGATTTTATTGCTTTGAAAAAAAATGAGAATCCAATTTCTTTTTCAACAATTATTTTAATTTTTCAACACAATGTCAAACTTTGAATTACTTTGAATTACCGAATCAAACAACAGTCGAATGTATACTTTGAAACTAATCAGACAATAGTCGATTTTAAACTGATTTGAATCAACACTGGTCACCGGTTTATATACCCGTCAAAGATCTTTCGAGAACATGGTTTTTTTTTTGAATAAATATTTTTTTTTGACAATATATTTTCGCATGGAGGCTTCTAGAATATTTTAGTTTATCAACAACCACGGACGTAATCGGAGTGTTCAGATTATTTATAAAATTAATTAAAAATTATAATACCTCTCCTAAGGTTTGAACAATAATCACACCCCGCTTGGTTGATATTTATACTAACGACTTAATGAACACGGCCAGTGTGAATTCAAAATCTATACACAATTTTACAATACATAAGCTTGCTTATTCTGTTTACTTAATCTTGTTTTTACAAAATTATTTATTTGTGATCTATGTTATTTATCAAAATCATTCAATTTGTATGACTTTTGATTTTTTTTAAATTAAATTATATCTGATAATCTTTTTTTCAATTTAAAAAAAAGAAAGAAAAACGTTAAATCAAAAGCAGTTATTATTTACATTTCAATTTTCGACTTAAAAAAAAACTTTTAAGAAAAAAAAAAAAAATCTATATTATTTTCTTTTCTTCACTCTTCATCAACGGCGCCTGGTGTTGATTGCCGGTCGTCTGGGCCGCAAGTTGTACCCTGGCTCTATTGCTCTGGCCTCTGGCTCGTCCACACTTGGTATACCCCGTCGTCTTTGACCCCCCCCCCCCCCCAATCGATCTGGAAGTAGTTGGCCGAACACCTCGTTGCCCACACTCAATCTTCCCAGATTCCCATTGGCGGCGGTCCTTGCACTGGTCGGCTTCAAGAGACCTCCATGTATCTTCGTGGGAGGCACTGTACCCAGTATATAGATTCCAGCTAGTAAACTTCTCAGCACCTTGTAAAGCCCTTTCCATTTTGGTGCCAGTCCACTATGGACACCCTCCACCGTACTGCTGAGCACTTGATTGCGCATCCAGACGGACTCTCCAGGTTGATAACTGAGTCCCGTCTCCACTTGGTCATTTTCTTCGGCATTCATTACGTTCTTGGCCTTGTTCATTGGCCCAATCTTGAATATCTTGAGGCTCTTCTTCGATTTGCATTTGCCAATCCCCAGGTTTCTTCATTTCTGCCCACAGTAAAAATTTGGCAGGCGAAAAACCAGTTGTTCTGTTTGCTCTATTACGTATTGCAAATAAGGACTTGTGTAATTGTTGGTCCCAGTTTTTATGTGCTTGATCCAGTAAATGCAGACGCAACAACTTCTTCAACTCCTGGTTCTGTCTTTCCGTGGGGTTGGCTCTTGGATGGTATATTGGCGTGGTCCATATTTCTGTATGCCAATCTCTATTCACTGCTTTCCATTCTTTTGATCTGAATTGGGGACCATTATCACTAAGTACTGCTCTATGATATCCATAACGACTAAATACTTCGTCTTTCAGTACTTGGGCTATATTCCAGGTCGACGTGGCCCCAATGGAAATGCTTCGATCCACCTAGCGAAAAGATCAGTCACGACCAATATATTCGTTTTTCCACGTGATGTGCGTGGGTATGGACCATCAAGTCGATGCTGACTACCTCCCATGGTGAAGTAGGTCTTCGACTTCTCATTGCTGAACTTGGTTTCTTGTTCAGTGGCTTCACTCTAGCACACGTATCACACCCTTTACATATCTGCGTATGTCATCTTGCATCCCATGCCAGTAGACGCTACGGTGAAATTAGCTCTTGTTCTATCCACTCGTTGACGTAGATTGCTTCTCAGTGGACTATTGTTATCTACGATGTATCTTCTGATGGCAGTCACATTACTATCTTCATCCTACCATCGTCGAATATCGTCGAGTGTGGGTGTTTCTACTTCAATGACGTTGAGGGCTATCGGTGTTTTTGCCCTCTTTTCAATCACACACTCTGGAATGTCCTCCACTTCTTCATCTTCAGCCTTGCCCTGTGTTTGTCTGGACAAGGAGTTGGCGGCTTGATTATCTTTTCCGGGGACGTGAATTATCTCAAAATCATAGGCTTCCAATGTCAATGCCCATCTTGTCAATTTTGTTCGACTATCTTTAGTTTTGTTCAGCCATTGGAGCGCTGCATGATCTGTGTATAATTTAAAATGTCTTCTTTCAAGATATCCTCGAAACTTCCTCAATGCCCAGATTATCGAGAGACATTCCTTTTCTGTAGTGGCGTATTTTTTTTCTGTGGGTCCAAGTTTCTTGCTGGCGTAATTTATTATTTTTCGAGTTCTTTCATCATCTTCCATTTGGAACAATATTGCACCCAGTCCGACGTCACTAGCATCCGTATTTAAACAAAACGTCTTCTTAAAATCTGGATGTGCTAGTTTCGGTGCATTTACTATTGATGACTTGAGATTCTCGAACGCCTTCTGATGTAATGTTAGCCAGCGCCACTTTATGTTCTTCTTTAACATTTCGCTCAGAGGTGCAGCTATATCTTCATAGTTTTCACGAAGCTTCTGTACCAACCACATAATCCCAAAAATTGTCGTAGTTGTCTTCGTGTACTTGGTACAGGGTGAATGCTTATAGCTTCGTTCTTCTCCTCCTCTCTGTCAATGCCGTCTTCGCTTAATATGTGTCCCAGGTATTTTACTTTGTTGCTGCCAATGACACATTTGCTTGGTTTACAAGTTAATCCATGTTGTTCTAGTCTTTCAAGTACAAGATCCAGGTGGTGTAAATGTTCCTTGACTGATCGAGTATAGATTAGTATGCCATCCAGGTAAACTTGGCAGAAATCTTCTATGTATCCAGATAGTACTTCGTTCATTAAACTCTGGAACGTAGCTGGAGCATTTCTCAGTCCAAACGGCATGACGCGAAATTGATAGAGACCTCTTGGGGTGGTAAATGCTGTGTACTCTTTCAATTGTGGCTCCATCTCAATTTGCCAATAACCAGTCTGAGGATCCTATGTAGAAAATATTTTTGCTCCATTGACTTTACTCAACATCTCTTGCAGATCTGGAATCGGAAACGCATAATCGATGCACAATCGAAAGGTTCCATCCTTCTTCTTTGGTAACACGACGGATGCGGCCCAAGGCGATGTGGGTGGTTCTATAATGCCATCGCCTTCCATCTCTTCAATCATCTCTTCCAATACCCGTTGTTTTTCATTGTTGTACGGGTATGGTCGTAATTTAATGGGGGAATTCTTCGTAATCTCAATTTTATGTGTGATCGTTTTTGTGCTTCCAACTTTGCCGAAAACGCTGGGATGTCGCCGAATGACATCTTTTAACTGCTCTTGGTTCTCAAGGAATTTGAAACTCGCCCAATGCATCGTTAATTACAGCCATTTCTCTATGGGCTCCATCTGGTTTTCTCCATGCAATGCGGACTCTCTTATCACACCCCAAGTAAATTATACCACTCCGGTAATCGATGCTCACACCATTTTTTGTTAAAAATTCATGACCAAGTATTAAGTGATTTCGTAGGCCAGGCACAACCATTACTTCAACATTGAACTTCATTCTTGATATCATCACATCCATGCACATTTTCCCAAGAATCTTGAAAGTATTATTGCTTGTGGCTCCACTCCCTGTACTATCTCTGACAGGGTGCATTTACCAATACTTCTTGCCAATTCTTCACTTATGAAATTGTGTGATGCTTGACTATCGATCAGTGCCAATATTGATCTACCACGCACATCAACTTCCACAATTGGCCCATTCTGGTGTGAGTTCTTGGTCTCCATTGTTGTTAAATGAACCGGTAATTGTTGGTGTTCACGCCGATGTTGTGCGTTTTTGTGGAGGTTAATGTATACCCCAGAACCAATTTCTCTCCCTCATTGACCCTGGAATTAGTTTCCCGACGGCCCAGGTCTATTTTGTTGTCCCCTTCTGGGACAGTTTCGACTTATGTGCCTCACTTGGTGGCATGCGAAGCACGTTCCTGGACTGCTTGGATGTGGTGGTGGTGGTGCTCTTGCTGGTGGTTCTTGACGATTCCTCGCTGGCTCTTCATCCAGTGTTCTGACGGTTACACGTAGCTCATCTAATGATTTTGGATTCGAAATCTTCACCAGCGGTCGTACGTTGTCGCGTAGTAAATTCAATATTATGGGCACCACGTCATATCAATATTCCTGCCGACGTGCACTCTTTTGAACAGCTGCACCTTCATATTTACGAACGCTTTTGTCTTCATTCCTGTGGGTTGGGAAACGGTCATCAATTCTAATTCGGCTTTGGCTTTCCTTTCTATACTGTTGAAGAAACTCTCCAGTTGCCATTTCCACTCATCGAAGGTGTATCCCAACCCACGAATGACTGTCTTCACTTCTTGAGGATCAATACGCATGTCTCGAAGTTGCTGTGTTTGACGCTCTTCGATCCGTATAATGTCATCCACGACTTTATTGTATTGTTCGTGCATCTTCGTCTCCAAGCCTTTGATTTGAGTGCAATTCTCAGTGACATCGGTTTTGATGTTCGCGATGTCGGTTTTCACGGTCTCGACATCCGTGGTTATTTGGTCGATCCACTGTATGCACGCGTCCCTCAGATCCACCATTCGCTCCCCCAACTCGTATTGTACGGTTTGTATTCTCTCTTCCAGTTGGTTGCCCATTTGCTCATTCGACCCTTGAAGTCTGTTGCTCATCCTCTCTTCGGACTCTTGAAGTTGGTTGCTCATCCTCTCTTCAGATTCCTGAAACCGATTTCCAATTCGTTCGTCCATCCTTGCTTCAGATCCTTGAAGTTGGTCGGCCATCTTCTCCAATTCTTAAAGTTGGTCCAGGTTCTTAAAGTTGGACATTATTGTAGCAAACATCATTTCCATTGTTGCAGCAACTGGCTCTTCCGAGTTGGAAACCACACTTCTATGCCGTTCTGATGTGGGAATGGCTGGTCCTTGAGTCCTTGAAGTCGGTGTTCCTTGTTGCCTAGTTTGGTGCTCCTACCATCTTGCCTGTAGGACCTCTCTAGCCCCAGTGCTGTCCAGCCCCTCGGCCTCCATCATCTCACGCAGACGTGGCATGTGGATGCTGCGACTTGCCATTATGAATCCTTTCTTCTTCAGTGCGTATCCTGGGTCCTGTCACGGTCGCCACTTTTCGCGGTATTTTGGCTCTCTTTATACCTCAAAGAAGCGCTGCCCGAACCTGCAAATGATTTCGATACTCGACAAAAACAAAATAAAATATATTAGTAAAGGGTTTTCTTAAATATTTTATAATTGAAATGACAAGCACGTTTTTTTTAAGGAAAAGAAAAAAAAATTAAATTAAACACAAGTTTTTACGAAACAAGAAAAAACCTGATTTTATTGCTTTGAAAAAAAATGAGAATCCAATTTCTTTTTCAACAATTATTTTAATTTTTCAACACAATGTCAAACTTTGAATTACTTTTAACCGAATCAAACAACAGTCGAATATATACTTTGAAACTAATCAGACAATAGGTCTACTACTAATCAACAATTTTAAACTTTGAATCAATGCTGGTCACCGGTTTATATACCCGTCAAAGATCTTTCGAGAACATGGTTGTTTTTTTTTTGAATAAATATTTTTTTTGACAATATATTTTCGCATGGAGGCTTCTAGAATATTTTAGTTTATCAACAACCACGGACGTAATCGGAGTGTTCAGATTATTTATAAAATTAATTAAAAATTATAATACCTCTCCTAAGGTTTGAACCATAATCACACCCCGCTTGGTTGATATTTAACTACCGACTTAATGAACACGGCCAGTGTGAATTCAAAATCTATACACAATTTTACAATACATAAGCTTGCTTATTCTGTTTACTTAATCTTGTTTTTACAAAATTATTTATTTGTGATCTATTTATGTTATTTATCAAAAACATTCAATTTGTATGACTTTTGATTTTTTTTAAATTAAATTATATCTGATAATTTTTTTTAAATTTAAAAAAAAAAAAAAGAAAAACGTTAAATCAAAAGCAGTTATTATTTACTTTTCAATTTTCGACTTAAAAAAAAAACTTAGTTTAAGAAAAAATAAATAAATCGAACTAAATTATTTTCTTTTTGTACTTAGAAGAGAAAAAAAACTCCTTCTATTTCCAAGGAGAAAAATATCGTTTTCTTAAATATTTTTGGCAATATCTTTCTTAATATTCTTCTATTTCATAATTAAAATGTGTGTTGGATCCAGAAAAATTATTCTCAATAATTTTCATTACAACAAGGGAGTAATAAAAAATTGTATGTAAAATAGATAGCATAATAAACTTATTTGGTTAATTGCATATATTTAATACTACCATTGTCTGGTAATTTACCAGCACTAAATTAGTAAATTAAGTAAAATATTTATTTTACTGGTAAAATCGTATCACTAATAAAAAGTAAGATATAGTTCAAGCTTTTATCACGCTGGCGCTGTAGATTGGAACCATTTTGAATACAAATGATTATTTTGTTTCTAGTATCAGACGGTTTAAAGACGGTGATGTTTATAGTTTTGACATTGCATTTATCCAAGTTTTTACAATAAGTTTTCTGATTACACGTACGATATTGATAATTTTCAGTGCGGCATCAGTGTTTCATGAAAGTAAAAAATCATTAAATCTATTATTACAATTCCCAAGATCAAATGAGGTAAGTAAATTGAGAAATAATCACGTCATATAGTACAATATGACTCTCTACTCAATATTAAACTTTAAAGATTTATATTTCTGGAATAATATTTACTAATACTTGCAATATTATTTACAGTTGAATAATTTTATTCAACATATAGAAATCGATACCATTGCTATGACATGTTTTAAATTATTTCCCATTCAAAGAAAACACATTTTATCAGTAAGTTAAATAAATTAGCCGAACATGTTTTCCGGTAATTCTAGATATTAATGCATTTTGCTTTAAATTATAGGTTTTTTCCAATGTTGTAACTTATGTAATTGTTTTATTACAATACAAGGACGATTATAATTAATTTGGATGAGCGTGACTTTGTGAAAATTCATTACTAATTAGTGTTTTACCTAAATTTTAAGTCGAGACTTAAGCTAAGTTACTCAAATTTACACCTACCATGGTTTGTTATCTTACCCATGATTTTTAGTCATTGAGAGCGATCTAGATTCATAAACATCTATGTATGTATATAATATATATATTTTTAATTAATTAAATAAACATATTTATAAAATCTGAAAAAGTGAATTTATATACTGAATAGATCTCATCTTATATGTAATGAATAGTATTATTTTATGTATAATTAATTATATATTATATTATAACATTACGTACGTCATTTTTCATATTTATGTGTTAAGGTAGTAGGTATTATATACTTATATTGAATGAATAAATTTATTTTATTCAAAATTTTACTATATATCGTTGCAATTCAATGTAATTTTAAATTTTATACAGCAAATATAAAATAAATATAATAAGAAAAATATAATATATTTAAATATGCTAAGTGTTTTACAATACAACCTCGCATATGGCCTGGAAGTGCTCTTTAACACACCGAAAACAAAAAATATGTAAAGCAAATAAAGCAAGTAAATGTATCAAGATAGCCAGAAATTATATAAATCCCATATAGCATCTTTGTGACTAAGTTGATATATTGCTGACCCAAAATGCCAGATGTCGCCAAGAACATTTACCATATGTAAATACGTAAAGTGTTCTGCAATGCAACCTCACATATGATCTGGAAGCGCTCTTTCTCACATAACGACAAAATTGGAACCTGGCTCGGCATTTGTGCCGGATGCAATGTAATCAAATGAGGTCTGGCACATACCGGACATGTGCCATGTGGTATATTTGCCGACCTGGAATCTGGCAAATAAATTTAGTCAGTGATATGAACTTGACAAAGAGGTGTTTGTTTATTTTACCAATACTTTATAAACAATATTACATTATTTTATTAATATTACATTATTTTATTAATATTACATTATTTTATAAAAATTTTCTTTCATTATTTCTTTATTGCAAAAATAGTGGGAGATCGTGCGATTTGTTATAGGTTGCGGAAAGTAAACCACAGTTAAGTTGGAGGAGAATGATTAAAACATAAACCAATATACAATTTTAACTATTACAACAATATCAAAACTATATAAAATTATGTTAGTCTTATTTATCATTTTAAAGGTCCTTAATTTTTTGTTTCGAAATCCATAAATATTTTATAAAATAATATAATATACAGTTGGTTGGAATCAGGAATTGATGTGCATCCATGTGAAGCTTTATAACATCATTTTTAAGTGTTTTTATTTTTATAAGCAGGCTTGTTGAGCTTGTTGTTTAAAGGTAATATATATAAACATAACCTATTCATGATTTCAAGTGAATGTGATATATGGTATAGAATTACATATTTTTCATTCATATGTAAAATACTTCAAGTGCTAAAAACACTTGTCATATCAGAACTATGTGTGTGTTTATATCAGCTGAAACATCATCGTATTGCATAAAAAAGGACAAAACTTGTGACGAGTTGAAAAAAGATTAGATTTATATAACCAAAGTGACAAAGACAAATAATATGAATTATTTGGTATTATTGAACACTTAAAATTAATACGTAGAATTTTAGGTACGTATAACGAGCAACCAGATATTCAATATTTAACTGTAAACGAATATATCGGATTGTAAGTGTCCAATAATAAAATTGGTATTTTATTGAATTGTTGTATAAATTATATTACAATAATAAAAATTCGTTACGCAGGAGCTGCGTCAACTTAGGGAATTTCCTTACAATACATAAATCACTCTCTAGCGGTCATAATTTTAGTGTGATCAAAATGAAATATAATATCTGATATGACTTTAGTATTTGCAAAAATTAAATTTATTAATAGCCCAAGAAAACGGTATAACGATTATAGTTTATAGTTACTATGGAAACGACAATCAAAATTTTTTACAATAAAATATATTTTATGTATTCGTGTTAAACAAACACAAAATATTAAATATCTCTCTTAATATTAGAATAATCGAAAAATGTATAAGAAGTAAAGTTGTAGAAAATCAAGTTTGCTACAATTCATTACTTGATCATTTTTCTCAAATTTTAATGTGAACAGAGATATTTAGAATTTTAATTTTCAATCTTTAATTGTAAATATTTCTGTAAATATTAGTGTAACAAAAAAATGATAAACAAAATTACAGTAAAACTTAATACCTACAACTTAACTCCTGATTAATTTTTCGATTTTTCAAATATTAAGGGAGATAGTCAAATTTTGTGTTTTCCCCTCGCTCTAAACCTCCCTTTCCTCTCGTCCGATTTTACCCATTAACGAACTTGGCTTTAGAATATCAAAAGCGACTCAAATACCAAATTTCATTCCAATCGAAATTTTACACAGACATTTTAAAAAAGTACATACGTTTGTATATACATATATAAAAATTTTAGCGATAGTGATTTTTAACATCTAATAGGTAGGATCGATGGACATTTGAAGAAATTTTTACGAAATTCCAACATTGGTGCAATAACAATAGCTGCATTTTCTTTGGAGGAAATTCGCTAAAAGTATATAAAATTGATTGTAGTGAATTTTATTGATATTGTATTTTATAAATATAAATTTTTGGAAAAATGAAAGTAGATATATTTTTACGAAGTGGCACTCACCTTTGTACATTAAATAGATCAGATCCAATTTAAGCATTAATTTATTAATTGTTGATTATAATAAAACCTATTTTGACAAAATGGAAACCCGACTTCAAAAATCGAATATTCTATAACAAAAAATGCACTAATAAGTAAAAAAATAATTGCATGTTCTTGTGCCAATTTTAATTCACCTAAGCAAAAATTTTTTAAATATATATGTACAATTATTGTTATTTTTGGAGTCAGTGTCAGCATAGAGAAATTCACATAACTTTTGGACACCGCCTCCAAAAATAACAATAATTGTACATATATATTTAAAAATTTTTGCTACAAAATAATAATAATATGTATTTTGCAATTAAGCTTTACAGTGGTTGACAAATAACAAAAAATTAATCGTAAAATCCATAATTATAAAAACGTAAACAAAAATAAGTAAATTAATAAATAAATACCTATACATTTGTTTTCTTAATAAGTGAATAAAAAAAAATATGTAAATAAACACAAAATTTAAATTCAAAAAAAATAAATAAATAAGTAAATAAACACAAAATTTCAATTTAAATAAAACTAAAAGTAAATAAACAGAAAAATTTTATTGTCTTTTCCAAGTAAAATTAAGTCAAATTATTCGGAATTATGAATGTTTGTATAATCAGTCTGTATCTGGGGCATCGAAATTTTTTTTCTCCGATAAGTAAACAAATCAGTCCAAGCAAATAAATAAATTCACCGACAGCAACATATCGTTGGATACTTTTATATAAAAATAAATTAATCATAATTTTTTTTGTCAGATTGTTTTATACGTGCTAACAGTATATGGATGTGAAAGCAGGGGTTTTCATTCATCTAACACAAAACTTCTCATTTTCAGAGCTTCACATGCCTAGTAGTAGATACTATTTATTTTTCTGTAGATAAGCTGCTAAGTAAATCGATCATTTGTTGTTCCAGATTATTCCGGGTATGACAATACTGGTTAATAAAATGTTTTCTAGTGGGATTATAAATGGGACATTGGAGTATAAAGTGCGGGAGGGTTTCCGGAACTTTGAGATTGCGTATATCACGCAGTTTATCTTGTTGCCATTTATATATGCAGTAGTTTGCAGTTAATTTGACCGTTAGGCAACCTGCCACCCGTAGCTGATTTAATAGCTTTATTTCTTTGAAATTGATCGGTTGTTTGATATATTCAGGTGTACCTTCCTCCGTAATTATGAACTGATACAACAAGCCGAAACTTGAACCTAGGAGTCTTTCCTTATCGTCGATAAGAGTTAGTTTATTAAAATTGTTTAAAATTTGTGTTATATTTGCGCTGATGTTTTCTGGGTTTTGATTTTGCCAAATATGACCCATATCCAGTTTTTCCAAGATGTCTCTAAGTTGACTCGCCTAATTGTATTTAATAACCATAAGAAAATTAAGGAATTTACAAACTTTTCACTGGCTGTTGACGAGAGCACTGATACTGAGGATACAGCTCAACTTGCTGTTTTTATACGAGGTATTAACAGTAACTTTGAAATAACTGAAGAACTATTAAAGTGCGTCCCATTGACAGGTACTACAAGAGCAAATAATATTTATTCTGCAATTGATAGCAGAATATGAACTCGACTAGAATATACTTAGCAGCACAACTAATGATGGCGCTCCTGCCATGGCTGGCAAACATTCGGGCGTTGTAACTAAGTTAAAACAGAAAACATCAGGGAATTTTGTGGGATTTCACTGTATAATTCATCAGGAATCATTGGCATCCAAACATTTAAAAATGGACCATGTCATGCAACCTATAATTAAAATAATAAATTTTATAAGGAGCAGAGGACTAAATCACCGACAGTTCAGGCAGTTTTTACAAGATTTGGACGAAAAGTTTTCTGATGTCCCTTATTTCACCGAAGTTCGTTGGCTCAGTCGAGGAGTAGTTTTAGAAAGATTTTTTGCATTACGTGACCCTATTCAAGCTTTCATGTTAGAAAAAGGCAACCCAATTGATCATGACAAGGACTGGTGGGTTGATTGTGCCTTTTTAGTAGATGTGAATAAACACTTGACTGATCTGAATGTAAAGTTACAGGGTAAAAATCTGATTGTCACTCAAATGTATTCATGTATTCAAGCCTTTGAAACAATGTTTAGGCTGTGGGAAAATCAGGTAAAAAATCAAACTTTGGATCATTTCCCTCATTTAAAATCATTTGGCACGGTGAACCAAAATAAATTGGATCAATATTCTCAACTTCTGCAAAATCTGATCACGGAATTCAACAATTGTTTTGAAGACTTCCACAAAATGAATGAAATGAAATTCCCAATTTTCAACAATCCATTCAATTTTGAAGCTTCACAGGCACCAGTTCATTTGCAAATGGAGTTGATAGATCTTCAATCAGACAGTATTTTGAAAGAAAAATTTAAAGAGGTTAACGCTCTTACATTTTATACACAATATTTCAAGAGTTTGGATAACTACCCGCAATTAAAAAAGCATGCAGCACGCATTCTGTGCATGTTTGGTAGCACCTATTTATGTGAGCAGATGTTTTCCGTCATGAAAATAAATAAGAACAAACATCGCACAAGACTTACGAATGAACATCTCCAATCAATTCTTAAAATAATTACAACGAATATGATACCTGACATCAATGAGCTTGTCAAAAACAAGAGAAGTCAGGTATCTGGATCCTCGAGCTCAAAATAATTACCCTCTATATCTTTATAACTTTGATATGATTTTTAACAACCGTAAATTATATACTATATAATTAAGTAAATAAAATGTTATAATAATTCAGTACATTTTTTTAAATTTGAATTTGGCCCGCCTACACATTCTAAATTTAATATATGGCCCTCTGCAAAATTGAGTTTGACACCCCTGATCTAAACTGTTCTATCGCAATTTTTTTTATCAATCCTTTCTATATTCTGCACTGATTGTACATACGATTTTGCCATGCAGAACTTTGGTCCCAATTATTTACAGAAAATTTTTTTAAATAATTTGAAAAAATTGTTGTTTTCGAACGGATTAAAGTTTTTTCATATTGTTTGGTTACATTCAAACATAAAGATGTGACTTTTTAAAATAAAATAAATGTTTTAGAATGTATAAGTTTTTAAGTATAAAGAGTCACAAATTTGGCCATTTTCTACCCATTAAACATCCACCAAAATGCGTTTTTAAAACGAAAGGTTTTCAGATTCAGCATTATAAAGATAAACTCATAATCCCAAATATTTCTATTGTAAAGAATATGAAAAGAAATAAATGTAATGTAAATACATATAAAGTGTTATATCTTCCTCTTACATATAAAAATTAAACAATATGTGTTATCTGTAAAAAACATTTACTACAAGAAGAATCAAAATTGTGAGAGACTGATTCGGTTCAGGTCGGTATTTTTTTTGAACGGAAGTGTACGTTTGTTAGCGTAATACTGGTAATTAGTGATGGGACAGTTTTGAATAAAATACAATTTTTATTCTAATCATGCTTACGCGCAACTTTGAAATTTTGAAACTGCCAATTTTTTAGTCATTATCAGAAGGTCATAAAAAATAAACGCCATTTTTTTCCATACATTTTATATTTTAAGGAAAATACATTTCAAATTTTTGCCCCTATTCCTAGAACATTTGTATTTTATAAATACGTATTTCGACCACAATGCAGTCATCATCAGTATGAATTAGCTAAACATAACTATCTCTGGGATATGGATTCAGAGATATGTTAATTGTTGCTAATTTGGTGCGTGTCTCACAATGACATAAAAAAGTTCTGTCCTTATATACGATTTGACTGAGGGTATAATCTGACCTGAGGATTATTTGATTTGACTGACTAACGGATTAGGTGTGTGGAGAGGCCCACCTATTTATTGGCGGTATTCTTTGGTGACTGTGCGGCGTTTGTTTTGTAACTAAAGTGAGGGTGTCGACGCTAACCTTGATTTATAAAATACAAGCAAATGTTCTAGGAATAGGGGCAAAAATTTGAAATGTAATTTCAAAAAACCTAGAGTTCTCTTTGATTATTTTGATAAATTTATTTAAGGAAAATACACAAACTGGACTTAAAATTAAATTCTGATGCTACAGTTAGCCTTTATCTGACCCATTGTTTTAGCAAAATGTCAACTAACTAAATAGTCAATGAATGGCCAAAAGGGCGGTGTACACAACATGGAGGTGGGAAAGTATATGAATTTATGTGAAGACCAATTAATAATTCATCGACCTTTCTTACTTGCAAGGGATATGCCCGAGCAGAAAATACCAGATGTTTGCCGGACACTATATCTGGTCCGCATCAGTTACGAGTAAGGCATGCCAGATCGGGCATGCCGGACTGGTACCCGATCAGTATCCATCTGGGAAGCCCAATCTTAAAGTGTTCATATTATATTGGGTTTGTCTGACAAGGGCCACACTAGGAACGGATTAGGTTAACCTTAGCTCACAATTGTAGGATTTTTCTAAACTTTGTAAAATGAAATTTTTTCAACTTTATTAATATTAAATAAATTTTAATTATTATATTTCTTTAACAAAATAGTAAAATTATTTCAAAAGATTTTAAATCATGCCGGACTGGTACCGGATCAGTTCCTGAACAGGTATCCATCTGGCAAGCCCAATTTTAAAGCGTTTATATTATATTGGGTTTGCCTGACATGGGCCACACTAGGGTCGGATTAGGTTAACCTTAGCTCACAATTGTAGGATTTTTCTAAACTTTGTAAAATGAAATTTTTTCAACTTTATTAATATTAAATAAATTTTAATTATTATATTTCTTTAACAAAATTGTAAAATTATTTCAAAAGATTTTAAATCATGTCGGACTGGTACCGGATCAGTTCCTGAACAGGTATCCATCTGGCAAGCCCAATCTTAAAGTGTTCATATTATATTGGGTTTGCCTGACATGGGCCACACTAGAAACGAATTAGGAGTGTATTCCGTAATGATAACATCAATAAGTTTTAAGTTGGCATTACTTAAAAAGGAAAGGTAGAGATGGATGGTGCTGTGTTCCACCATCATAAACATCATCAAAAGTCGTATGACGTATGCTATTGTAATGATAGAGGAATCATTTTTATTATTTATTTATAAATTATACTTAGTTAATCTTATCTAGAGCACGGTAGTGCGCAAGGCCGAGCCTGTTATTAAACAAAATAAAATATAATTTTTTTTGTTTTTATTCAATTTTATTTAATTTTTTGTTTCTCAGTCATTGCATGATTCTTACAGCAGAAGATTTATGATTGATGATGTTTATGATGGTGGGACACAGGTCCATCCATCCCTACCCTTCCTTTTTAAGTGATGCCAACTTACAATTTATTGATGTTACCATTACGGAATAAGCCCTAGGTTAACCTTAGCTCACAATTGTAGGATTTTTCTAAACTATGTGAAACGAACTTTTTTCAACTTTATTAATATTAAATAAATTTTAATTATTATATTTCTTTAACAAAATAGTAAAATTATTTCAAAAGATTTTAAATCATGTCGGACTGATACCGGATCAGTTCCTGAACAGGTATCCATCTGGCAAGCCCAATCTTAAAGTGTTCATATTATATTGGGTTTGCCTGACATGGGCCACACTAGGGACGGATTAGGTTAACCTTAGCTCACAATTGTAGGATTTTTCTATACTTTGTAAAATGAAATTTTTTCAACTTTATTAATATTAAATAAATTTTAATTATTATATTTCTTTAACAAAATACTAAATTATTTCAAAAGTTTTTAAATCATGCCGGACTGGTACCCGATCAGTTCCTGAAAAGGTATCCATCGGCCAATGTTAAAGTATTCATATTATATAGGGTTTGCCTGACATGGACCCGACTAGGAACGGATTTGGATATTACTTTTTTTTGGAGTTGGTTAAAATTTGTGTTGATTTTCTAACTTCCACGGAAACTCTACTTCAATAAGATAACTATAAAATTATTTTATTTAAGTTTTGTTTTAATTTTGAAATGTTAATTTTGATTGTCGTTTCCATAGTCACGTTAAGTCAGGACAACGTCTGTCGGGTGAGCTAGTATATTGAAACAAATATCGAATGGGATTATATCGATAATACCTCAAAAGGAAATTATTGTTCCAACGTCATGGATAGTTTGGAATGAAAAATTGAATCATATGTCTTGGACATATATGTCAGAGCCGTTTACAAATAAAATAAAGTGCCAACGTCATGAAATGGTAAAAAATTGTCACAATATCATGTTGAAATTCATGGAAGCGCTTGTAAGTGATTTATTTTGGTTTTTTTAGAATTATATTTATGAATAAAATATAGTATGATGACTTTACATTAAAATTATTTATTAATGCAAATTTTTATAGGTTCTTACGAGCAAGCTGAAATTCGTCTTAAAAAATAAAGGTATAACGTCAGCAATTAAAACGACGGAAATTGGGACGATCATCGATTATTACGCTTAGAAGAAAGTGAAGAAAATTATATTATTGTAAACTAAATTTTGTAATTAATCAATAAAAGATTTAAATTTAATTGAATTAAACTTGCTTTATTTTTAAATCTATAGAACAACTTAAGATACAGATTCGATTACAAGCTGGCATGCGAGACCTGGACCCTATAAGACATCCCTGATCTGGATCTTATCAGGCATGCCAGATCCGTTTCCAAGCTGGCATGCCTGATCTAGATCTTATCAGGCATGCCAGATCCGTTTCCAAGCTGGCATACCTGATCTGGATCTTATCAGGCATGCCAGATCCGTTTCTAAGCTCGCATGCCTGATCCGATGCGAGCAAAGCAGCCAGATATGTTCCAGATCGGGCATGCCAGATTGGGCCCAGATTAATCGTCTGCGTTACATGACGGATCACGTACGGATCAGTTGACCAGATCCGGTCCTTGTCAGTTTCTGGTAAAAATTTCTAGTCGGGTGGTTGATTGAGTTGAATAATAATAATTGTTTCGATGATGAAGGTAGACACTCGTCAACTTGCAGATCTCTGTCTTCTGCCTCCGCTATATGTGAAGGAGATGAATCGAAAGTAGGGTCTTCATCGATTTCGTCTTCGATGGCATTCAATGTATCTGGCACATTGTCGCATGTTTGTCCACTACAATTAGAACAAATAATTGATCATTTTAGTCCAGGTTTTTGGCATTCACAGACAGCCCCGCAGTTTTTGGTGCATTTGCAAGATATTATTTGTAGCAAACTTGAAGGTGCGGGAGCCATAGCAGTTCGAACTGGTTCAAGTACGTTTGAAGTCCGCTTCCAACCCCATTTTTCAGGTTCATGATAAAATCCAAGCCAAGTTTGAACCTGGTGATAGGTTCAGCTTCGTCTTACTCGCCAATTTCCCGACGCATTTGTATCGAAGAGAATTAATGGACGCTTCTGATTTGTTACATCCATACAGCGCAATAAAAAAACGTTCTTCAGAATAAGAAATTATTTTTGGATCAACGTTCTTTTCGGTGAACAACTCGACAGCTTTCAGTAGAGAATCGTTTTTTTATAACGTTGAAAGAACTTCGCTTTAACCTATTTTATATGCAGCTGTCGTGTCGCAACCACTGTTGTCCCTAACACTCTTACTGTAACGGCTATCGAGACAATTAGGGCCGTATAACAATTCCGGAGTGCGAAAAATTTCAATGCAATGAAGCCCAGTGAAGGATGAAACCGTTAATAATTATACCTGCTTCTGGAATGTCAAGAGGGAGAACGGTTCCATACGACCTGAAATATATACTAAAATATATAGGGGCATGATTCAATATACTGCATTATAATCTCGTGGCTATTGTGCGTCGACTCGATATTTACAGCGTTATAGTTATTAAACTATAAATTTTACGGAAAAAAGTTTTAAAAAAAATTTAAAGAAAATTTTATGCTCTACAAGTTTAGTTATTACCACTTTTAATATATAATCAACCGTTAACTATATATTGAGCAATAACTATATTGAAAAAAGTTTGGAGCGCTATAAATAAAAATCTATGCATTATATTAGAATAAGAGTGCAAAGTAAAATGAAAAAAAAAATTTGGTTGAAATTTATTTCGTAAGTTTTCTTTAGTATGTTTTTAAAATTTTATAATTTAAAATTTTATAATTTAAAATTTTATAACGCGGCATGTTTTAAAATATTTGAATTCAACAGAAAATATAACTTGCCGCGTTATAAAATTTTAAATTATAAAATTTTAAAAACATACTAAAGAGAACTTACGAAATAAATTTCAACCAAATGTTTTTTTTCATTTTACTTTGCACTTATATTCTTACTTACGAAATAAATTTCAACCAAATTTTTTTTTTCATTTTACTTTGCACTCTTATTCTTACATTTTAGTTTTAACTATTTACTTTATTAATAACTCGGCTCTTCAATTGGGATATCATCACTTTTTAAGGAGCAACTATTTATTATATGAAGTATCTCCCCGAAAACTCGACCCTTTTTTACATTTATGTTTTTGATCGGATTATATATAATCAAATATTTGTATTAGTCTCAGCGGGTATTAAATAAAGCAAGAGCATATATGTCTGCACCGTAGTGCTTAAGTCTCTCTTCCTATGCCAACTAGCAATATAGTATTATTAAATATATGGGTATCATAGAGTTTTTGTTTTAGCCCAATAGCCAGAGCAAAAAAAGTAGGTTCATAATGCAATTCTATACTGAAGCGATTTTCTTGTTGAAACATGTTCAGGGGTGTCCTCTGAATGTAAGTTCAAGTTGGGGCGGGGGCGGGGGGACTTGTGCGTCAGTCGCCATCTTGGAAAACTCGTTTTTATAAAATATCTCGTGAACCGTGCATTGTACGACAAAAATAGTAGAGATCATTTTCGTAGATAATAACATTCTCTACAACTATTGTTAATAACTTTTTTCTGTATAATGCATAGATTTTTATTTATAGCGCTCCAAACTTTTTTCAATATAGTTATTGCTCAATATATAGTTAACGGTTGATTATATATTAAAAGTGGTAATAACTAAACTTGTAGAGCATAAAATTTTCTTTAAATTTTTTTTAAAACTTTTTTCCGTAAAATTTATAGTTTAATAACTATAACGCTGTAAATATCGAGTCGACGCACAATAGCCACGAGATTATAATGCAGTATATTGAATCATGCCCCTATAATAATAATAATAATAAGAAAGAGGGGTACCGCATACGGGTCCCTAGCACCTAGACCAAGGGGTCCTCTGTGCCCTCCTTGAGAACAACCTGTCACCCGAAGGCGAGACGCCTCCGGATAAGAGGTGCTATTTTAAGCAGATGAAGCTATAGGACTCTGTCAAGGCCAGACGCCACGCAAAAGGCCCACAACTTCTCCGCCGGGATTGCTCCCAGGATTGATGGATCCAAAGTTTCGGACCCAAACATTCTATATCTGACACCTTGCAGGCTTCTGCAGGTGCATATAACATGTATGGAGGTTTCATCGTCCTCCATACAGGCCCTGCAAGTGGGATCATCAGAGATCCCCAAGTTATGAAGGTGGTAGTTCAATCGACAGTGTCCTGTCAAAAGCCCCACCACCCTTCTCAACTGCATTCTATTGAGTTTCAACCGAGCACAGTCGAATGGCCTAGCTGTGTTTATGCACAACTTGGCCTGTCGCATGCCCCGCGCAAAGTCCCAGTAGTCGAGGTGAGCTTGTTTCAGCCACCCCTTCATTCGGTAAATTACGGAGCATCTTGCTATGGGAATGATAGGCTCAGGTGAAAGGGTCGCTTGAGTTGACCCCTCTCGTGCCAACGAGTCCGCTACTTCATTCCCCTTAACGCCAGAGTGACTCGGTACCCAGATCAGCCTGACTGTGTTACTCAGTGCCAGGTGGTTCAGCTCCTCGAAGCATTCATAGACTATCCTCGATTGGAATCTTGACGCCTCAAGAGCCCGAAGTGCTGCCTGGCTATCTGAGAAGATGCTGATATGTGCCCCATTGTAACCTTTCGTGTTACAAATCTGGGCACCTCTCAGCATAGCGAAGATTTCCGATTGAAAAACTGTCGCATATTGACCCAGAGGAATCGATTCCTTTATCCTAGGTCCATAAACCCCCGCACCAGATAAATCTCCGGCCCTTGACCCATCCGTATAAAGATATGGTCCGGGAGGGGGTGAAAAGTTAGGTACATCTCGATCCCATTCATCACGGGAGGGAACGATTACCCGAAATTTGCGGTCAAAACGATGAGTCGGAACAGTGGAATCCTGTGCCATTTCCACAAGTGGAGTCACAGTCTCCAACCTGTTCATTATACTCGCGTGACCTGTGTTTGTCCTACAGTGCCACTGTCTGCAACTCCAAAGTCGATAGGCCGCTGCCATGGCCTCGGCCTCAATCATTAATAGAATCGGCGGAATACCTAGAAGCGCGCCCAGCGCAGCAGTAGGGGTCGTTCGCATGGCTCCAGTGACACTAAGGCATACGATTCTGAGCAGGTGATCCAATTTTTTCCTGGCTACAGCCAGAGAGGTTCTTGTCCACCATACTACACAGCCAAATGTGAGCATTGGCTTTACAATCATTGTAAATAACCAGTGCACCATGTGAGGTTGGAGTCCCCAAGACTGTCCAAATGCTCTCCTGCACACCCGGAAGACACTATTTGCCTTGGTTAGTCTCCAATCCAAATGATCACTCCAGTTCAGTTTTGCATCCAGGATGACTCCCAGATGCTTAACCGTTCCGGTTTGTGTAATTTGAATGCCAGATATGCTGATCATCCGTTGAGCAACTCTTCGTCTTTTAGTAAACAGTACACAGCCCGTTTTTTCCGGTTTGACAAAGAGTTCTTTGTCAATGCACCAGTGCTCCACGTACGAGAGCGCTTGTTGCATCAGATCATAGATAGTGCCTTCGTCTCGGCCTTTGACAAGTATGGATATGTCATCAGCGTAGCCTTGAGCAAATATCCCTAATTCCTTGAGACCGGTTAGTAAGCTATCCACGACGAGGCACCACAGTAATGGCGAAAGAACTCCACCCTGCGGACACCCTCTACTTACAAAGCCTCTAACCGATTGTCCCCCTAAAGTTGTGGTAATACACCTCACTTCGAGCATGTTGCAGATCCATCTTACCAAGATGTCTTCCAACCCGCGCTCAATTAGTGCAGTGCGAATCGCGCCTACCGTTGTATTGCTGAAGGTTCCCTCGATATCGAGGAAAACCCTTAAGGCCATTGCCTTTTCTGAGAGCGCACCTTCTATCGACCCTACTAGTCTGTGGAGTGCAGCATCCACAGAAAGACCGGCTTGGTAAGCAAACTGGCACTCTGATAGCGGTCTCTCTACAAGACTCGTATCACGAATATGCCTGTATCACGAATATTAGCCGCTCAAGATTTTTGAGCAAAAATGACATCAGGCTTATCGGCCTGAATTCTTTTGCGTCGTCATAGCTTGGGCGTCCAGGTTTAGGAATGAATACCGCGCGGGATTCTTCCCATTTCCTGGGTATGTAGCCTAAAGCTATGCATGTTTTAAAGATCTCCTTGAGCCTTCCAACAATTATATCCAAGCCCTGTTGTAGCAGTGCCGGGAAGATGCCGTCGGTACCCGGAGACTTGTAAGGAGCAAATCTAGCCACAGCCCATCTCACTTTTGTAATGCTTACGATGAGTTTTGCTGTCGCCCAATCCTCCCTGTTTGCCCTTCCACCATCACGCCTCTGATCGTCCGGTTCTCCCATGGTAAAGCCAGGGAAATGCGTGGACAGTAAATGCGTCATGGTCTCAGACACTGTATGTGATTGACCTGCTAGTTCGAGGCAACCCAACTTTGCAGTATTATCCTTGGATATTACCTTTTGCACTCTAAAGAGAGTGGGCATCATGTTAATGTTGCCACAAAGCTCTCTCCAGGAGTCTTTTTTCGAATGTTTCACTGACCTTCTATACTCTCGCTGCTTCTCCCTAAAGATTAGCCAGTCCGAGTCCAGACCGGTCATTTTCGCTTTGTTGAAGGATGTTCTAGTGTCATGGCGTAGTCTATCAAGATTTCTATTCCACCACGGAACATCCCTAGAGCCGGTAGTAACACTTGCAGGACAGTTGTTTTCATACGATGAAATCATGGCATCCTGAAGTACACTAACCGCAGATTCTACATCTTCCTTCGTGTGCAACCTATTCGCACCGCCGGCAAGTAGCCCAGAGAGCTCCCGCCTGTAAGCCTCCCAGTCAGTGCGTCTGGGATTGCGATACGAGGTTACTACGAGGTTACGGTACATGGTTTGGTGAGCATATTAAATACAATGTGTCTATGATCAGATAGGGAAGGGTCATTTGAAACGTTCCATCCCAACAGAAACTGTAGCAGTCTCGGGGAGCAGAGAGTAATGTCAATGACCTCTGACCTAATTCTGTTTATAAAGGTTGGAGACATGCCTCTATTGACAATCTCCAGACCGTTGGCCGAAATGAATTCCAGGAGAGCCCGACCCCTAGCATTTATGTCGAACTGCCCCATTGCGTGTGGTGCGAGTTTGCGTCACAGCCAAGGATCAATAGCAAACCACGAGATTCACAATATTCGACCACAGTTTCCACCTCTATTGGAGGAGGAGGTGATTCTGAGTCGTACGGAAAATACGCTGAGCACAGAATCACCTCCCTCTCTTGTCCCCAGAGATTAACCTGCACCGAGGCCACTGCAATATCTCTACCACACAGGTGCGGAATAGGTACTGCGTCAAGACCCCTGTACACCAGGCAAGCTCTGGGATTATTAGTCGCAGAAATAACTTTAATCCCCGACCCATTTAGACCTCTGATGCCGTTCGCATATATATATGGTTCTTGCACCAGAGCAATGTTGATATTGTCGGAAGCTAGCCTTTTGCTCAAAATTGCTGTGGCTGCTCCGCTGTGGTGTAAATTAATTTGGATGAAACTCACCATAATTAGTTTATCTTTAATTTTAAGTTGATGGTGGTTTGGGCCCGCTTTTCTTCTTTCTCCTTTTCTTCGCGGACCTCCATCCATCCTTACGTGCGGACTCTGATGGCAGTGAGTCCGCCACTACGGAAAGTGTGGCAGAAGGATTAGTAGCAGATGCTTCAGATTCCTGAGCACCGCCTCTGGCAACCGCCCCAAGTGTTGCGGCCGCTATCGGTCTCACCCCCTCTAGAACCTGTGTTGCAACGGCACCTTTGGCATTGCCAAAAGTCTTTGGCTTTGCCGGGCGCCGTGCTTCCGGTTTAGGTGCCTCCTCACTCTTGCTGGGCGCCTTCCCTGTTTGAGACAGGGAGGCACGAACCAGACCAAAGTGGAGAAACCCCCTTCCGGCTAGTTCCGCATGCGATCGGGCTGGCACCCCGAGTACCAGTCTGGTGCCCTTTGGGTGTTCAGTCCGATCGTACACTTTCCAATCCCGGGTGTCAATACCCTGGTTTTGGCGGGTTATCCTCTTCAGGATAATTCCGTCCTCCACCCTGGATGTCGGCACCCTTGGGATCCAGAGGAACATCTTCTTAAGGACGATGCGAGGAGGAGGGATGGATGCACTCAACCTCGCACCCTCCCAAGCGACTATTTCCGGTCTTTATAAGCCAGTCCCTGGAAACAGCGTCCGTGGCTATCACTTCGAGCCCATTTGGACCCGAGGTGAAGCTTTCAAAGCGGGGAACGATGGTCATGTCCCTGTCTAGAGCATTCCGACCTGTTCTGTCGTCCACTCGGTCGTCGAGGCCTCGTCCCGAATGACGGCACGAGGTAGGTTCCTCGCAATCGAAGCGAAGGCATGATCAGCCGTCCTGATCCGTTTCTGTGCCTGTGTAACAGATGGTGGTGTGTCCCCTACTATCCTACCACGTTTCTGCGGACGGACAGGGGTCGACTCCACCATAGTCTTGCCAGCGGCAGTTTGGGGTGAGCTTTGAACTTCATCCCTTCCTGCAGCTGCTTGTTGAGCCGTGGCTCTCTGCTGGGCTACCCGCTTTCGCTTTGCGCCTCCAGGACGTTTAGCTTTCAGCTGTAGCGCTTGCAGATTCACCGAGATCTCGGTGTCTGTTTGGGAACCTGGGTCCACTAATGTGAACCCTAGGTTCCTCGGTGAAACTTCACCTTCCCCTCCAAGTCGGCCTTGCGGCGTCCCTGCGGGTCGGGTTACCGTTTCAGTCGTTTTTAGATTTACCGAGATCTCGGTGTCTGTTTGGGAACCTGGGTCCACTAATGTGAACCCTAGGTTCCTCGGTGAAACTTCACCTTCCCCTCCAAGTCGGCCTTGCGGCGTCCCTGTGGGTCGAGTTACCGTTTCAGATTCAGTTGATGGAGGTGTGCTGTTTCCAGTTCCTTCCAACTTGGGATTATTTATTTCGTTCATCATTTTGGACCCACGAGTAAATAAATAATATATGAAAATGGCCTTATACACACCCTGAGGCGGCCCGGTGTCAGGGCGGGGATCGCTTACTACTAACTTCCCTTAGTCATGCATCCCGTCGGCACAATACCAGACCTTAGGATTGGGGAGGTTTTTATAGAGGTCCCCATCCTCGCGTGCCAGGCGGTTAAGCCAAGCACCCCGATTCTCTTGAACAGCCGCAAAAACATGACTGCTACAATGCCAAGAGGTTGCGGTGTGATAAAGGTTTTCCGCCAGTTCGGACGCCATAGCCTCGATTAGTTTTGAGCAGGGGCACCACGAGAAGGTTCGAGGCCAGACTGTTTGCCATGCAGAGGTTTATTTACTTCACATGCATGACCATTCCGCCCCCATCATGCCCCTATATATTTTAGTATATATTTCAGGTCGTATGGAACCGTTCTCCCTCTTGACATACCAGAAGCAGGTATAATTATTAACGGTTTCATTCTTCACTCGGCTTCATTGCATTGAAATTTTTCGCACTCCGGAATTGTTATACGGCCCTAATTGTCTCGATAGCCGTTACAGTAAGAGTGTTAGGGACAACAGTGGTTGCGACACGACAGCTGCATATAAAATAGATTAAAGCAAAGTTCTTTCTACTTGAACCAGTTCGAACTGCTATGGCTCCCGCACCTTCAAGTTTGCTACAAATAATATCTTGCAAATGCACCAAAAACTGCGGGGCTGTCTGTGAATGCCAAAAAGCTGGACTAAAGTGATCAATTATTTGTTCTAATTGTAGTGGACAAACATGCGACAATGTGCCAGATACATTGGATGCCATCGAAGACGAAATCGATGAAGACCCAACTTTCGATTCATCTCCTTCACATATAGCGGAGGCAGAAGACGGAGATCTGCAAGGTGACGAGTGTCTTCCTTCATCATCGAAACAATTATTATTATTATTATTCAACTCAATCAACCATATGCCTTGCAAGTAAGAAAGGTCGATGAATTATTAATTGGTCTTTACACAAATTCATATACTTTCCCCCCTCCATGTTGTGTACACCCCCCTTTTGGCCATTCATTGACTATTTACTTGGTTGACATTTTGCTAAAGCAATGGGTCAGATAAAGGCTAACTGTATGATAAAATGTTAAGATTATTCAATTAATTTCTAATTCCTATATTAATTTTATCAAAATAAAAAAGCAAAAGTTTTCCCATTTCCCGATATAAATTTCGTGATTTTATAATTTTCCATGCGCCTTGGGTACTAGACCTACCTATATGCCAAATATCATCTTTGTTCTAATATTAAGAGAGATATTTTATATTTTGTATTATATTATTTGCATCTTATGTGCAATACAGTTCCTGCTAGCTAATTGGTTGAGATAAAACTAATTTATCTGAACCAATGAAATTACAGCTTTTGTATTTCACATAAAATGCAAATAAGATCGGTTTTCATACAAAAAATTTACAAACACAAAATATAAAATATCTCTCTTAATATTAGAACAATCGAAAAATACGTAAGGAATACAGTTGTTGGAAATCAAGTTTGCTATCATTTTTGCTCTAGCTCTAATGTGTACAGAGATATTAAGGAATTTAATTTTCAATCTTAAACACATAAATTTAATTTTTGATTTTCCATATGTTCCGTTGGGAAAATTAAATTTTCCCAAAGATTCTTATTGAAAGTATCAAAAATTTCGCGTCGAATGCAAAAAACCGCACCGTTCTAGCATTTCTGGAAGTGGAGCAAAAAAGTTTTAAAAAATCGCACACTCTTCTCACTAATGGTATAGTAAGTTCAAACCTAAATGAGACAGTCGCAGAAACACATTTTTTTTGGACCTAGTCTATATGATATTTAAGGTGAAGTAGTATATCATTATCATTCTACACTTCTGTGTGTTAACAACTAATCCAGTGAATCTCAAACAGTTTCGTGTGTGTGGTATTTTGGAAGTTTTTATATTTTTTTAAATATTTAAATACAATGGAATGTACGGCATCTACTTCTTTCAAACATTTGTTTTTACTTATACTCCGCTTCAAAAAAAAAAATTATTTTTCTTTAATTCAGGTAAAATTTGTAGTCATAATTTTTAGGTTAAATTATGATTGTCGGCTTTATTCAATAAAAATCGCCTAACCAAAATTATTCTTTAATAAATTTTAATTATTTTATTAAGAATTTTTTAATCCTGTTATAATAATAATATTTTTAATCCTGTCATATAATATAATAGAATTATATTTCCTTGTTACAAAAACATAGGCAGACCTCAGGTCAATAAGCAACCATATGTTTCGGTTTTATGTTTTATTACAAGTAATTAAAATTCTATTATATTACAACAGGATTAACAAATTCTTAATAAAAGAATTGAAATTTATCAAAGAATAATTTTGGCTAGCCGATTTTTATTTAATATAGCCGACAATCATAATGGGTTAAAGCCCGGTAAATTATGATAATAATTTAAAGGTCATGTAATAGAATTTTAAGTACTTGTACTTAAACGTAGGCCTGAGGTCTGCACAGTTATAGTATTAATTTAATTGCTTGTTCAAAAACATTTTATTTAATAACAAATCCGAAAATTTTATTGAATATCAATTCTATAATTTATTTTCATACTATTTACATCATTGATTCACTTGCATTTTGTTTGATGTCCACTGGTATATAAATAAATATAATCTTTTATTGATAATAGCCATCTCGTTCTTACTATGATGGTTGCATATGTGAATATCTTTGTCGATGGCCATAGCCAATAGAAATAAAATATAAGATAAGTTTATTATAATGGCATTTCTTTTTATATAATTGATAAAGTGTATCTTTTCCCTTTATTGAATTATTATATTAAATTCCCCTTTTTCATATATTAAATAGCATTAGTGTATTTTTACCCATTCCAATTTTTTATTTCTGCGCAAAAGGGGAATGGTGTCTCATTTAAGTTTGAACTTACTATATGTGCTAATATTTTACTATAAATACAGAAATATGGACCAATCATAGAGAGTGCTGTACGGGCACGGATCACGGAACTATCGCGGACTAGTGCGTTGCGTGAAGTGTGGTGATAATCACACTTCACGGGAAGTGCTGCAATTTTGGCGCTGCGAACCCGGCCAGTTCCGTGGATTGTCCCGCACTCAGGACATACGTGGCAGCAACGGCATCCCAAGTAGCAGGAGCGAGGCGCAACGCCGCCCACCAACATCATTCCAGACCATTTCCCGGCCCTCCGTCACGCAAAAGACGGCAACGCCCCTAGCAGAGGCCCCCAAGCTCAGCGGATGGTTCCAGCACCAGCACCAAGAACGAAGTTTGTTCCAGCACCACCACCAAAAGGGAATCCGTGGACAACCAGGAAGCCATCAGAAAAGGAGGTAATTGAGATTCTGTCCACTGCCCCCTTTCTCCAACCAACCCATTTTTTGAGCCCATCCTAGACTCTCCACTCTCTCCGTCTCCATTGGAGAAGGGCGAAAGCCCCAAACCTGAACTCGATTTCATGGAACTCCTGAAACTCAGGATCGACGTGGAAGTTGCATGGAAATCTTACACATCGAATTCCGAAAAACTTCTCAAGTTTTTCCAGATGACTGCTCACATATTCGAAAATGTCATTCCATCCTTCAAATTCTAGGTCTCAAATCCGATTTTTGCAATGGAACTTCCAAAGTCTCCTGCACAAACATCCCGAGCTTCACTCATTTCTTCAACAGCATCAGATCCAGGTGGCTGCCATCAGCGATACTTGGTTAAAGCCGGACAAGAGAGCTCGAATTTCTGGGTACTATACCTATCGCCGTGACCGTGCCACCAAAAATGGTGGTGGGGTTGCCCTATATGTTCGACACGATGTTCAACACTCTCTCTTGCCTCTCTTGCCTCCCGAAGGTGATATCGAAGCCTTCTCCATTCTTATTTCGGCAAATTGTGATAATTATAAAGTCACATCTTTATATAATCCCCCCGATAGACTTTTACACGGAAAAGATGTTGACCGCATTTTGAGGACTCGTGATCATGGGTGATTTTAATGCGCGCCATATATCTTGGAACTGTATGTCTAACAATGCTAGCGGGAACGCACTTTATGCGCATTCCCTCAAACGTTACTTCATTGTTGCGTACCCAGAGAACCCCACTTACTATCCTGATGCTGCTCACCGCCCTCCTCAGACCATTGACTTAACGATACTCAAGAATTGTGACCTTCTGTCGAACCCAGATGTTCACTTGGATTTGCAAACCGATCATCGCCCCACCACTTTCACCCTAGGTGAAATGAGGGGCGCTGCTACTTTGCGAACTCAATTGAGCTTTGAGAAACCGGATTGGAAACTTTTCAAGTATCTCAACGTCGAAACTTTGATCACTCCACAGATCAAGACAACCGACCAAATAGATTTAGAGGTTAGTAAACTGACGAGGAATCTCGTAGCTGCTACCGAAAAATCTATTCCTAGGAAAACTCGATCCATCGGCTTTCAACTTAAATTAGATGATGACACACTACGACTCATACGGACTCGGAACAAATTACGTAAATTTTGGCAAAGAGTTAGGCTGCCTGAGCTTCATGACGCCATGAAGCGAATGTCAGCTTTTCAGCAAAATTCGAGAAAAAGTCACGCGCACCAGAGATGAAATGTGGGATGAGCGGCTCTGACTACTCGTGACAATAGTGTTTGGACAATTGCTAGAAATTTGCGTAAACGTTCCAACAGACTGCCCCCTCTACTGTCGGAAAATGGGTATCTCTACCAAGATTCAGACAAAGCTCAACTTCTTGCTGATACCTTCTCTAAGGCGCACAGCTTAACCGATGGCGACGAATATCACGATGAAGAAACGGCCCGTATGGTGTCCGAATCTTTGGAAAATATTCGCTCTTCCGTCATTAACCCAATCGATGTCGAATGCGTATCACCTCAAAAGGTTTCAAACATTTTAAGGAAACTTAAGTGTAGGAAGGCTCCCGGTGATAATGGGATAACTAATGTTGTTCTCCGTTATCTTCCTCGGAAGACGGTTGTTCAGCTCAGTTATATCTATACTGCGTGCTTGAGATTTGGTTATTTTCCTGACATTTGGAAAGCTGCCAAAGTGCTAGCTATCCAAAACCGAGAAAAAACCTCAAGTCGCCTTCAAGTTACCGACCCATCAGCTGGCTGCCATCTCTCAGCAAGGTCATGGAGAAAGTAGTTTTGAACCGGCTGCAGTCGCATGAAGATATCCACGGACAATTAATTCCCCAACAGTTTGATTTCAGATCGCACCACTCAACAGTGAGTCAGCTTCACCGGCTCACTGACCATATTTCTTCTGGATTTAACTGGAATAAATCCACAGGCATGGTCCTTCTGGACATCTAAAAGGCTTTCGATACGGTTTGGCACGATGGACTTATCCACAAACTTTCCAAACTCAACATACCTACCTACATCCTGAAATTCCTGATTTCCTATTTATCGAGCCGAAAATCCCGAATTCATCTCCAACAAAGTACATCGAACCAATATTGTGTCAAGGCTGGTGTACCTCAAGGCTCCTTGCTTGGACCCCGCCTCTTCTTATATTATATAAACGATATCCCGAAGGATCGAGCTACCGAAACGGCCCTCTATGCTGACGACACAGCAATCTACTGTACTTCCTGGCAGCCGAAACTTATTTCGAGCTGCCTCCAGTCCCGCCTATCCACGCTTGAAAGCTATTTCAAGAAGTGGAAAATCAAAATTAATCCTACGAAGACTCAGTCCGTCTTGTTCACAAGGAAGAATAAATTTTCTTCTTACCCACTTGAATTGAAGATGTTTAACACTGAAATTCAACAGGCTCAAAGTGCTGAATACCTGGGAGTAACCCTTCAAAGGCAGTTGAATTGGACGCAGAACGTTAAAAAACGTCTTGCCCTTGGAAACGCATCCTTTGCTGGGTTGTACCCACTACTCAACGCTAGGAGTAGGTTGGACGGACGTCTGAAACATCGACTTTTCAAGTCATGTATCCGGCCCGTACTCACGTACGCTACCCCAATCTGGTCGAACGTACCTACGAACGCACCTTCGCAGCTTGCGAAAATGCAAAAATTTCAAAATCGTTGTCTTCGGACGATTTTGAAAGTCCCCCTACGATATCCAGCTGAAGCACTCCACAGAGAAACTGGGCATCCCACAATCAGAACCTTCATCCAAACCATTTCGAAATCCTATTTCCAATCATCCTGCAAGAATCCTTTCCCGGAAATCAATGAACTGGGCCAATTTGACTCGCGTACGTTGCTTTTCAGGAAACGATACCGCATGCCACATGATGTCGATTACAACTGATTTGGTGTAATCTAAATTGTAAATACTTTTCTTTAAGGTCTAGTTTTAGGCACGACTTATCCGTCCAACTTAGGTTAATTTTAGATATCAATGGTTTTTTATATAAAATTTTTCCATTTAAGAAACGATATAAAATGTTTATAGATTTCGATGTATTTATTTAATAAGATGATGTATTATAGGTAAAGCTTAGGCTAGGTACTATAGATTCTAAGACGTATTGTATTGTAACTTAGTAAACTGACGATATCAATAAATAATTTCAATCAATCAATCATAGAGCAGCAATATTTCTTATGTTAATTTTATCAAAACAAAAATGCGAAAGTTTTCCCATTTCCCGATATAAATTTCATAATTTCATAATTTTCTCTGTGCCTAGGGTACTAGACCTAACTATATGCCAAATATCATCTTTAAAGGATATCTGGTGTAGGCCCTACGTTTTTATCCTGTCTAATGAAAATTGTTGGCGTACCCGCTATTTTACGGTTTTTGAACCGAAATAACTTTTTAACCGTTTATTTCTAAACGAAAAGCAAAAACTTGTTCTCTTATAATTCCCTATATAACTTATATTCGAAAAACCAGCACTGTAGCTCTTTTCGTTCAGAAGATATTTTGAGGTCAAATCGGGTCTGATATTTCGTGTAGTAATAGTACTGTAAGCGCGAAGACAAAAAACCCCTTAAACTCGGCCTGTCGCATTACCGTGCTCTAGATACACACACTCCCGTTCAATGAAATTGAACCAATTTGGTTTGAAAATGTATCCCATAATCTTGTTGACGAACGATAGTAGTAAATCTTTAACACAAATATTACCTATTTGTTAATTTTTATATTTATGACATATATAGAATACTTACTTTACATGTATTTTTTATCTCAAAAAACTAAAATAGAATTTAAATTTTGGAATAATTCAAAATTCATCGAAATATACGATGCAATAGTAGAACGAGGATTTTCAGATTCTAGATTATATAATTGTAATGAAATCCATAATCACTAATGAGAAAATTTTTGTTAATACCCTTTTTTAAATGTAAAATATCCAAATATTGACTTGCAAATAATTTAAAAATGTTATTAACATTAAAAATATTCGTAACTATGGGTTGATCTATAATCTATATAATATAGAATCTGAAAGTCCTTCGTTTCAGTATCAAATTTTGATAGATTTTTAATGGGTTGAAAATGGTCAAATTTGGGATTTTTTATACCATCAATTTTATTTTAAAAATTCACAATATCTTTTAAATTTGAATGTAGCCAAACAATATGAAATGAGTTTATTCCGTTCTAAAACAACAATGTTTTGGAATTATTTAAACAATTTCGCTATAAAAAATTGAGATCAAATTTGTACAATCATGTGCCAATTATTTCTCGACTACCTAGACTGCACACATTTTTTTCAAAAGTAAAATTTGAAATAGGATACATACAGTGTGTTCATGCATCACGCTACGCATTTTTTCAAAAGTAAAATTTGAAATAGGATACATACAGTGTATTCATGCATCACGCTACGCGTTTTGTTATGCTATGCTTGACTTTACGCTTCGCGATATTTAACACTTTTTCTTTTAAAGTAGATTCACATATACAAAGGAGATCCTTTCGCGTTATATAACGTCAACTCGCTCTGTTCGCTAGGGGCTTCCACCCCCTCCAAAAACTGCATCCTCCTAGCATGCCTAGAAAGGTACTTTTTAGTGTTTTCCCATTTTTGGGGATGTTGTTTAGGGAAAATTAAAATTTTCCGATTTATATTATAGATTTCAAGTTATTCCGCGTCGAATGCAAAAAAAACACGTTAGTTATTTTTGAAAGTCTGTGGATTGTTCAATACCTGAAACGTATAGTTTGTTAGTACTTGAAAGTTTATAATATGTTGTGTCGAAATTTTTTAAATTGGTGTTTTTAAAATCGTGGGGATTAATTACCTTAAGTTTTTAATGTAAAGAGTGTTATTTCTGAAAATTCTATAAGCTGTTAAGTGTTCAAAAGTTCATAACGTGTTATTGATTTTTAAAAGTTGGTGGTCTGCAGAATGCATGAACTTTATTGTTTGCTATTTTAGGTTACATATTTTATTAAAAGTTCATAAAGAATTCGCTTTTTGTTAATGTTGAATTTAATTGTTATTTCATAGCTGGTTAAGTGTTACCGTTTATAAAATCGATGTTTATAAACAATTTATGGATTGTGTGTGACTGTTAACAGACTGTTGATTTTCAGGGGTTTATGGTTCAAGATATACATATAAACATACTAAGCACTGAGTCGATGCAAAGATCAGAAGCAGATGGAGACAAGTCTCCTTAAAGCCAAGGGCCTTGTGGGCCTTGGCTTATATAATAATATAATATAATATATATATATATATATATATATATATATATATATATATATATATATATATATATATATATATACACATATATATATCTTAATACATATAATTCTTCTGTACGTGTGTTTGTCACTTAACTAAACTGTCCTAAACGGATGGACCGATTTGGATGAAATTCTATAAAATTATTTTATTAAAATTTTGTTTTAATTTTGAAATGTCAATTTTGACTATCGTTTCCATAGTAACTGTAAACAATAATCGTTATATATCGTTCTATTTTGGCTATTAATAAATTTAATTTTTGCAAATACTAAAATCATATCAGATATTATATTTCAATTTGATCACACTAAAATTATGATCGCTAGAGAGTGATTTATGTATTTATTCTTAGGAAATTTGCTAAGTTGAAGCAGCTCCTGCGTAACGAACGTTTACAAAGTAAATAGCTCGGTAAACTATTTACCAAAAAAATTAATGAGAGGTAAGTTGATTAAATGTAAGAAAAAATTTGGTTGAAATTTATTTCGTAAGTTTTCCCTTAGTATGTTCTTAAAATTTTATAACGCGGCAAGTTTTAAAATATTTGAATCAACAGAAAATAAAACTTGCCGCGTTATATAAATTTTTAAAAACATACTAAAGGGAAAACTTACGAAATAAATTTCAACAAATTTTTTTCTTACATTTAATCAACTTACTCCTCATTAATTTTTTTGGTAAATAGTTTACCGAACTATTTACTTTGTAAATAGCTCTTTAATGGGATATCATAACTTTTTAAGGAGCAACTATTATATGAAGTCTGGATCTATTTATTTTGTAAATAGCTTGGTCCTTTTTCCCATATCATCACTTTTTAAGAAGCAACTCTACATTAAGGATATTCCCGAAAACTCGGCTCTTTTTTACATTTATGTTTTTGATCGGATAATAATTAATAATTAACATTTTAGTCATGGCGTACTTTTCTCGTTCGTTGTATATTCTCAACTGCTACTTGACTAACTACTCAGTCGTCAAGCATACGCATGCTCTATAATTATAATACAAAATACATTTCAAATTAAATCATCTGAAATAAGTTTATGATTACGTTATAAATTATAATAATAATAAATAAATTCATAGTCTAATCGCAGCTATCGGAAATAGCTAACATATATATATATATATATATATATAAAATAGTCTTTTTTATTTTTGGTTTAATACTAGGTATATACTGAGTTTTTGAGTTTGAGCTATTTTAAAAAGTTATAAACAATTTCTTAAATAAAACTTAATAAATTTCAAATATCCCATCGTTATTTAATTTAAATAACATCATTCAGTAAGATTGAATGAGAAATTACCAGACCATTTTCTTTTTATTTATTTTATAAGACGATTTTTTGATTGAACTATCTAGTAAAGGTATGAGAAAATGCTCTGCATTTGTAATTTCTCATTCAATCTTATTGAATTTGGGAAAATGCATATTCTCATAAAAACTGATAACTATATTTTAAGATTCGAAAAAAAATTGCAATTCATGATAATTCTCATTCAAACTTATAAATTCTACTAACATTTAAAAAATACACTTTATGAGATTTTATAAGTATTTAACATAAATTATTAGCCCTATTTTACTTATAGATTCCTATAAAAAAACACAGTAGAATAAACTCCTACAAAGTATAAAAATAAAAGTTCTCATTCAATTTTATCTTCAGTGACATTTAACTTATAAAATCTCGTAAATTATGAAATCTTATTCATACTCAGAAATTCATATTCATTATTTATACTCATAAAAATTCAGAACTACAATCTGATAATTTCTTATAAAACCTGTATGATAATTTTTTTTTAAATCTCATAGGCATGTATGAGAACTTATAGGATCCGTGCGGAAAATTAACTCTTTTCCTTTACCATACGTGTTTATAATTAAAACTAAACTACAAAGAAAAATTGGATTGCCTACCAAAGATAATCAAGACTTCAAGAAACAACAAAGGCAAACTGGACAGATGAGGTCGAAAAAAACCTGCCAGAGTTGGATATTTAGGACGCCAGATTACTATCCGTTTATGTTTTTCCTAGAATCATACAAATAATAAAATTATATTTTAATTAGATAACATTTATTTAGTGATTAAGTCTTTTACAAAGAGGTTATAAAAACCATCAAATATATTAGGTTATGTATATTGTATATCTCGTTTAGGTTAGATAGATAATCATATAATGTATAGTGGGAGAAGAGTGGGGATTGAGGGTCATAGGACAGTTGTTATATAGTTGGCAGTATTGAATGTTTGTAATCAGTTTATAAAACAATTTATGTGTGAACCGTTGCATGATATTTACTTGTAATTTTATTAACATTTATGGACAAAATTCTATATAAAATATATATTTAGATATATATCTGCTATTAGTAATTTTGTACGCTTTGTATTAATGTATCAAAATTTTTATAAATAGAATTGTTTTTTTGATGAAACATAATATAATCATTTTCAATATTTATAATGATTTTTTTTTTTAAATTCTTTACTTTTCTACATTTTATTGACACAATAGAATAGAGCAATCCGGTCAAAAATGGAAAGCACTTAAAACTTGTTTAATGCTTATTAATCTAGGGGGGATATAATGACGAACATTTTTTATACTTTAAATGGTACTTTTTAACGCTACCGAAAGGCGCGCCATATTTTGTCACGCAATTAGCCAGTGTGCTGTCAATCAATGAACAAGTCAATTAAAATAAACAAATGTCAACGATAAACCAAAGCGATAAACATGGAATTAAGCTATAAAAACTTGTATACAAACAATATTAATAACATAAATGTTTTATTTGTGATATTGACAGCTGACAGCATCGTGGCTAATTATGCTACATCTCGTCGCGTTTGAAATGCAAGTTGTTTTTTACAACTTTTAATATTGAATAATTTAAAATTGAGCAATAAAAAAACAGTTTGTTCAATGTAGTGATTCGAGAAGACAATTAACTGGTAAATTATTTGGTTAATTAACCAGTAAAATAAATTTTCACGAGATAATTATTCAAACAATTTACGATAGTCGTTAATGCTACCTGTAAACCTTTCTAATAAATTACAAATAATTGATATAATTATTTTTTAATAATAAAGTAGAAGGAATACGAAATTTTATTTAAGATTTATATAACCCGCGTAATGTTTGGGCTAATATAATTTGGGCTCTTAATATTAATATTAAGAGGTCTCGCATCAAAATTTTTTATTTCCCATTTAAATAACACGGGAAAAAATTTTTTAACTTTTGAATTTTGTAGTTCGTTAACATATTTTTATAGGAAATTGAACGCTGTACAAAAAGGGTCACTTATCATTTTTCAATCAATCTACTCATAGAAAAGTTATTTGCGATCAAAAATAAACTTATCGTAAATTTCAAGATTTTTCTACTTTTTTATCAAAACTATCAGACTTATAGTAAAATTTTATAAGAACTTTTTTCATAAAACGTAGTTTATTTTAAATTAACTTTTACAAAGTTTTCAAAACTCCTGAAAAATCTTAGGTTATTTGCATTTTAATGATGAAAAACATTTAGTTCTGGCCGCTTTCTAATGATATGAAAATTTAAAATACTTATTTTTTTCATCAAAACTTAGGTATATTTACCGACCGTTATTGCTTACTATACATTAAATCTACTATACTATAGAGCTAGACATGAATCTGACTGACTGACACACTCACTCATCTATACAAATTCTAAACCACTTCTAGACATGCTAGAAAGATGAGATTTTCACCAATAAAGTCAATAGACTCAAAATAAAGTCAAATTAACAGAAAAATTTCATTACCTACATTGCAACCCCCCCGAAAATGGGAATAACATCCCTAAAACTGCTCTTTCACTTCTATTCATGTTGGAAAAATCGGGTTTTTTCCGTTCAACGTGGAACAAGTTCAAAATAACAGAATTATTTAAAAAAAGTATATTTTTTCATCACAACCCTTCGCAATTGGGAAAAACACCCCTAAAACAACCCCTTTTCTTTTATACATGCTAGAAAGATCCGGTTTTTTGCATTCGACGCTAAATAGCTACAAATTAAGAAGAAAAACGGAAAACTTCAATTTTTTTATTGAAACCCTCCGGAAAATAGGAAAAACCCCCCAAAATTACATTTTTCAGTTCTACACATGCTAGAAAGATGGGATTTTCACCAATTGACCCGAAATAAATCCAAATAAATAGAATACCTTGAAAAATTTTATTACCTACATCGAAACTCTCCCGAAAATGGGAATAACACCCCTAAAACTGACTTTTTCACTTTTATTCATGTTAGAAAGATCAGGTTTTTTCAGTTTGACGTGGAACAGGTTCAAAATAACAAGATTATTTGAGAAACGTAAATTTTTTCATCACAACCCTTCGCAATTGGGAAAAACATCCCTAAAATCCCTTTTCTTCTATACATGCTAGACGCGTTCGACGCTAAATAGCTACATATTAAGAAGGATATATGAAAAACTTAAAATTTTTCATTGCAACCCTCCGGAAAATCGGAAAAACACCTCCAAAAATTACGTTTTCCACTTCTATACATGGTAGAAAGATGAAATTTTCACCAATCGACCTGAAATAAACTCAAATTAACAGAATACTTTGAAAAATTTAATTACCTACATCGCAACCACCAAAAATGGGAAAAATATCCCTAAAACTGCCATTTTCACTTCTATTCATGATAGAAAGATCGGGTTTTTTCCGACGTGGAACAGGTTAAAACGACAGGATATATATTTATATATAT
This sequence comes from Nineta flava, assembly GCA_963920215.1. Classification (NCBI taxonomy): domain Eukaryota; kingdom Metazoa; phylum Arthropoda; class Insecta; order Neuroptera; family Chrysopidae; genus Nineta; species Nineta flava. Next base: position 50,647,428 of record OY986042.1, on the reverse strand, counting down.
ATATATATATTCTTTCATCGCTACCCTTCACAAATGCGTTAACACCCCCAAAACTAACCTTTTTCTTCTGTACATGCTAGAAAGATGCGGATTTTTGGAAAATTTTTGGTTATTGGAAAAACTTAAAATTTTTCATCGCTACCTCCTAAAAAATGGGAAAAACAACCCCTTAGCTGCTATAGCTACCCACTTAGCTTCAATTCATGCATAAAGATATAGAAAGCTTAGCTTCTATTCATGCAAACTAATGAGGTTATTCGATAAACTTAAATTTTTTCATCGCCACCCCTTGAAAATGGAAAAAAACTCCCCCCAAAAACCTCCCATTTACTACTTTATATGCTAGAAAGATGCGGTTTTTGCATTCAACGCACAATAACTGCAAATTAACAGGTTAATTCGAAAAACTTAATTTTTTTCATCGCTACCTCTTGAAAATAGTGATGTGAGACCTATCTATACGCAGTACCCCCCCCCTCCCCAAATCAACCCCAAAATTCCTCCCAAACCAATTCCGCCCCCAATAAAATGTTTCCAAAAAAATAACCCCAAAAAAAATCCTCCCGCATAAAACTTACCCCCCCCCCTACTCATTAATTCTCTAATGGTAAGTATATTTATTACAATTCATGTAATGTTAATTTCTGTGACGCGGAGCCAAGGGGTCAAGGGGGGAACCCTCTTGCAAGCAGAGCTAGTTTATGTATAACATGTGTAATAATATTAGTATATAATAAGAGTCAGTAAGTATAAGTTTTGATGAAAAAATAAGCATTTTAAATTTGCATAACATCAAAAAAATGTGTTGCTCATATCAATCTGTTCATTTGTTAACGAACTACAAAATTCCAAAGTTAAAAAAAAATTTCCTGTGTTATTTAAGGACGTTTGAAAGGAAAATAAATGCATAGAAGTTCCTGTAAATAAAATATATTATAAAAAAACTCAATACGAATTCATTAGTATGCTTCAAAATGTTAGCTCAAATGCATTTTTTCGATATTGAAAATCATACTTTTAACCTTGGGTCTTATGGGGAAACTACAAATTTAATCTTTATAATCGAATAAAACATAGTTTAAAATGCAGAGAAGATTTTATGAAACTATGTACATTGTTGTTAAATAAACAAGGATTTATTTGAGCCAAAGATGAAGGTATATTCAAGATTATACTTTTTTATTTAAAATAAAAGAAACATTTCGAGTCACGACTCACGAGCATTATTATTTACCAAATAACCATAGAATATTGAAATCTAGTTTCAACGTATAAATTAAATCTGTAACACAGGCGTGCGCAGTCACTTGATACCTCCCCTTACGTCTTCCTCGCAAAATGAATCTTTCGAACATCCTTAAATGGGAAATAAAAAATCGCGATTCGGGACCTTTTAATATTAATATCAAGAGCCCAAATTTTAACATCATTTTATCATCATTTTTCGACATCCTCCTACAGTTCTTATAGCTATTTTCACGTTCAATGACATCAACCAAGTCCATAGAATTGCATTTTTTGCATCTAGTTAGGATTCTCTTCGCTCTGAGACAGTTTGTTCTTATTAATATATATATAAATTATATTTCAAATTTTGCCCCTATTCCTAGAACATTTGTTTGTATTTTATAAATGCGTATTTCGACTACAATGTAGTCATCATCAGTATGAATTAGCTAATCGTAACTATCTCTGGGATATGGATTCAGAGATATGTTGCTTGTTGCTAATTTGGTGCGTGTCTCACAATGATATTAAAAAATTCTGTCCTTTTATACGATTTGGCTGAGGGTATAATCTGACTTGAGGATTATTTGAGTTGCCTGACTACTGGATTAGGTGTGTGGAAAGCCCCACCTATTTATTGGCGGTATTCTTTGGTGACTATGCGGCGTTTGTTTTGTCACTAAAGTGGGTGTATTTACGTTAACCTTGACATTCAGGTATTGGATTTTTATTTTTGAAAATGGTTTAATTTTATTAAATCAGAATTTGGAATTGGACCATTGTCTAAATTCATTATCTGTTTTCTCAATTTGTATATGTAGATGCTTTCGTATGCATCTAATTCTGTGGGGTTTTGTACCGATTTAAGTAGTTTTAGATTCGATTTATCAATTTGATGGTTGTTCTCAATAACGTACGCCGCTATACACGATTTTTCGGTTCTCCCAAATTTCACTTGAACCAGATGTTCTTTGATTCGAATATCGATATGGCGACGACTTTGACCAACATAAATTTTCGGACAGTTTTGACAATTGACATCATATATGCCTGATTGTTTTACATTACTAATTTTATCCTTATTAGCAACAAGCAATATATCTCTGAATCCATATCCCAGAGATAGTTACGATTAGCTAATTCATACTGATGATGACTACTTTGTAGTCGAAATACGTTTTTAAAAATTACAAACAAATGTTCTAGGAATAAGGGCAAAATTAAAATATAATTTCAAAAAACCTAGAGTTCTCGTTGATTATTTTAATAGTTTGTTCTTAGTTCAGTCAGTTCATCCATCCACCAGTAATTCGACATACGGTTCCCTTTAACTTTCTTAGTCAGATTGTTATTAAAAATATGAATCACTAGTATTTTTAGAACTACCGCCTCTATTATGCAGTCTCCATTTTCTTCTTTCTATGCATTTATATTTGTAGTGACTCACACTCATATCTAGCAGATGCACATATCTAACCCATCAATATCAACATTGCAATTAAACCTACGATACAGTACACATTGTATTTAACTATTTCGCTACGTATTAAAATAGAAGAGGGTTCGAAATTCCTCTAGTTTATCCAAGCGCCATCCCATATGATGTTTTTCCTTGTTCAATTGTACTTTTTGTTTGTCTTGGTTAATTTAAAAAAAGATATATCTATGCTCACTTAGAGACTCATCTTCTAATACTTGCCACCCTTTTACCGATTTCGTTATTTTCTCAGTGCAGAAGGCAATGCCAATAACTGACTGATGACGTCCGTTGTCAAAAGTAGATTCTGTTCCCTGATTTAGTATAACAAGATTTAAGCCTGCACTCCAGTTGAGCAGATATTCGCCTCTTTTGTCATTGTTGTTAGATCTCCCATTTCCGATTTTGAGTTGAAATCTCCCCCGTTAATGCACTGTTTGGTCTGATATCGGATGTTAGTTTCTTGGATCGTTAGATACCGTTCAAACTCATCCATCGTACAGTTTGGAGATATATAGCAGTTGAATATGCTATCTGAAATCTTTCGTAGCTGCGATCACAAAGCCACTATCTATGTTGTGAATTTCACTTATTTCCTAAGGTGATGTGAATTTTTTAACTGTAACGTCTCTCCCGTCGAGTCAAGAAACCATCCTTGATTTTCTGAGACAAACTTATTCGGTTCCTGTACCAAGACTAGGTCGATTCTGTTCCGAGGAGCCGTTTCTTGGGCTACTTTTCTTCTTCCGACATTACATTGGAGTATTCTGATGTTTGCCATGCTATGTGTTTTATCTTTTTTGTCTCGCCCTAGTATTTTCCACCAATTTTTATATTTTGGACAGTTCATACTGTCTGATCTGTGGCCTTTTTCATTGCATTCTAGGCAATATATAGGTCCTTTGCATGTTGACCATGCCATATGACCATTATCTCCACATCTGCGGCACAGCTTCACAGATTCTTTCTCGTATTTGTACGATAAATGCCCAAAACCTTGACACTTGAAGCATCTACGCAACTAAATTTGCTTTTCTATATGGCATCTGCTCCATCCTACGTATATTCTTCGGCTAAAAAATAGCTTTTATGATGATACCCTTGGATGTTCCAGGAAAGCTTGTCTGTAGTCGGCTTTGTTTTTGGTTTCAGACATCACAAGTTTAAATTGACATCGTCTCCTAATTCCTTTTTAACGGCCTTTATAATGTCATCTTCATCAATGGTCTCGTTCAAAACTCTTGCAATAATTGTTTGTTCTTCGATAATGATTTGAGTCGCGCTACTGTTTTCTACCTTTTCTTTTTGAAATTGTTCCATTTTAAGCCTATCTCCTCCTGAGGTATAGATTCGGATGGAGCCAAAGTTCGTGTTTCTCACTTTCCGAATTTTAAGTTTTTGTTTTTTCTACCTCTTTCTTCATTGTTTTAAAGAGATCCGCATACAGTACACCTTCCTTCGGTGTAACGATGATGGAATCTCCTCTGTTTCTTCTTTTCATTACCTCTTGCCATTCGCTTTTACTTTTATTTGCAGCCTCACTTACTGCTTCCTTCTTCTTATTTTCTCTCGGACTTCCATGAATTCCAAAGTGGCGATCATGTTTGTGACCTAAATATTTTAGAACCTTCGTTAGAGGTCCTGCCGCCTTATAAATCATTGTTCCATACATCAGAACAAGAATATCGCCGTCAGATGTATACCATTTGAGAGTTTCAAAGCTCTCAAGTAATTCCGATATCATGCTCGAATAATCCAGGGTTGGGTCTAATGCAACGACATATGTGAAACGCTCAGAGTCTGGAAACAGATCATCATTTCCGAAGACCCCAGTTGTGGTAGAAATTCTTCTAATATTTCCATTCTTTAGTTTGATGCCTCTCATGAGGGGTTCTGAGAGGCTCGTCTAGTTTGGTCTGTCTATTTTATTCCGTAGAATACGAATTTGCAAAAATATGCGTTTCCATTTAAAATTTCTAAGTTTGGCCCTGTTTCGCCCCTGTGAGTTAACCGGACCCGAAATCTGAATACCGCATTCGATTCCTTGGAAGAAAATACTAGAGGTTACCGTTTGAAAATTTTTAGTTAGAACCACCTTATACGATTTATGGATTTCAAGGAGACGAAGAGTTGTTCAACGGATGATCAGCATATCTTGCATTCAAATTACACAAACCAGAACAGTTATGCATCTGGGAGTCATCCTGGAGACTAACCAAGGAAAATAGTATCTTCTGGATGTGCAGGAGAGCATTTGGACAGTCTTGGGAACTCCAACCTCATTTGGCTGTGTAGTATGGTGGACAAGAAGCTCTCTGACTGTAGCCAGGAAAAAATTGAACCACCTGCTCAGAGTTGTATGCTTTAGTGTCACTGGAGCCATGCAAACAACTCCTACTGCTGCGCCGGGCGCGTTTCTAGGTATTCCGCCGATTCATTTAATGATTGAAGCCGAAGCCATGACAGCTGCCTATCGACTTAGGGGTTGCAGACAGTGGCACTTTAGGATAAAACACAGGTCATGCGAGTACAATGTACAGGTTGGAGACTGTGACTCCACTTGTAGAAATGGCACAGGATTCCACTGTATCAATTTATCGCTTTGACCGCAAATTTAGGATAATCGTTCCCTCTCGTGAGGAATGGGATCGAGATGTATCTAACTTTTCACCCCTTCTCGAACCATATCTTTATACGGATGGGCCAATATGCAACGGTTTTTCAATCAGAAATCTTCGCCATGCTGAAAGGTGCCTAGATTTGTAACACGAAAGGTTACAGTGGGGCACATATCAGATTCTTCTCAGATAGCCAGGCAGCACTTCGGGCTCTTGAGGCGACATGATTCCAATCGAGGATAGTCTATGAATGCTTCGAGGAGCTGAACCACCTAGCACAGTCAGGCTGATCTGGGTACCAGGTTACTCTGGCTTTAAGAGGAACAAAGTAGCGGACTCGTTAGCACGAGAAGGGTCATCTCAAGTGCCCCTTTCACCTGAGCCTATCATTTCCATAGCAAGATGCTCCGTAATTTACCAAATCAAGAGGTGGCTGCGACAGGCTCATCTCGATTACTAGGACTTTGCGCAGGGTATCTGACAGGCCATATTGTGCATAAACACAGCTAGACCATTCGACTGTCACTGCCACTCGATTGAAACTCAATAGAATGCAGTTGAGAAGGGTAGTAGGGCTTTTGACAGGACACTGTCGATTGAACTACCACCTACATAACTTGGCGATCTCTGATGATCCCACTTGTAGGGCCTGCATGGAGGACGATGAGACCTCCATACATGTTATATGCACCTGCAGAAGCCTGCAGGGTGTCAGATATAGAATGTTTGGGTCCGAAACTTTGGATCCGTCAATCCTGGGAGCAATTTCGTTTTAAATATCACCTCTTACCCGGAGGCGTCTTGCCTTCTGGTGATAGGTTGTTCTCAAGAAGGACACGGAGAACCTCTTGGTCTAGGTGCTAAGGTCCCGTTTTTGGTACCCCTATTTCTAATTAATATTATTACGCCGTGTCCATATTTTTTGGATATATATATATATATGTATATATATATATATATGTATATATATATATATATATATATATATATATATATATATATATATATAATCGAATGCGGTAATCAGATTTCGGGTTGGGTTCTAATTATTTCTATATATAATATATATATATATATTTTTTTTTGTGTTGAGAGGAGGAAACCTTATGGACACCCATGAGGTAGTGTCAGACTCCTACTGACTAAAACCTCCTCTCTTAATTTCTCATTTTCCTGGGAACGCGTGAGCATTACTCGGGGTAAAGAGAACTCGTACTCCATTCAGCCTGTTTCCGTTTCTTCCTTGCTCCACTGTTGTACGATATTCCGCACAAGGGTATCCACAATGTTCCACGTATCCTGACTAATAAGCATGAATTCCACACAGTTTTGGCTAGTTAATGTGAGGCTTGCTGTACTATGTACTGCTTCTATTAACGATCTCGACCGTCGCAGTGTAAGTACACGTGATTTGCATCTTCAACCACCATGCATCTTCGGCACAAGTCACTATCCTTGAGGTGGAAGCGTTTCCGATAGCTATTGAACCATTCATGTCCACTCAGCAATTGGCAGAGGTAGAAATTTATCTTCAAATTTATCCAATGGCACACAGCCAATGAGGCTTCAATGAGGCTCATGAGGCTGATGAGGCTCCAATGGCCATTGGAGCCTCATCAAAGACAATGAGCTGCACTTTACTGATGAGTTTGCCACATTGAGATTTGTTGGTAACATTCCATACACCTTTGCCATTCCCGAGATCTGTAGAAATTGAAAACATGCTATGCGCTGTCGATCCACCCGGCATGTTTCTTGCTTGCGTCCTACCCATTTTGCAAGATCTGGTATCAGTAGCCATGTCCATGCTCCCTTTTCGGTTTCCGTTGTCCATTTTCGTTGCCATTCGGTAAGTATCTCCCAGTCAGCGTAGCTTTCTATCTCTTTAGCAATTTGGTACTGAAGACACCTCTTTTTAATTTGGAGATCAATGGGTGGAATTCCGGCCAGTATCAATACAGCTTCCGTAGATATTGTTCGAAATCTGCAGCATATCCTAAGTGCCATCCTTCGTTACACCCCTGCTACGAGGCTCCTATTTTTTTCCCATTTGATAGCTTGGCTCCATATGGGCGCAGCATAAAAGATAATAGAATGTACCACATTCGCAAGAGTCTTCCTGTTGGATGATTTTGGTACTCCGAAGTTTGGCATAATTCTGCTTAATGACAGTACAGATTTTTCAGCTTTGATGCTACATGCTCCTTCATTTCGCAGTTGTAATTGAATACTACTCCGAGGTTACTTAGCCGCGGCTTTGTTTCTATCACTTCATTTTCTAGTTGTAGGGTGGCTCTTTTAAATTTCATTCCCCCATATAGTATTAAAGCATCTAAATTCTCCACTGCCAATTTCAGTCTCTTCTTGCGAATCTCCGCCGACCGTTTAGACAAAACTCAGTTAGAGTTACTGACTAGTTCCAACTGTGTATTTGCCTTGCAAATAACGGCTGTGTTGTCAGCGAATCCGATTATAGTTGTTCCGGTAGGTACTTCTATTGTGAGCACAGAATTATAAAAGATGTTCCATAGAATAGGACCCAAAATAGAACCTTGCAGTACTCCACATTCCGTTTGCATGTTCATGCCCCATCCAACAAGTATAGACATTTCCGAAAGATAGCCTGATATTATTCGGCGATGGTATGTAGATACTCCCATGTTTTTGCAGATATCTAACGTAGCCATTACGCAGAATTCCCGGTTGTTGGAGCTTTTGATTTAATGCTATTCACGATCTTCAGCACCTCTTGCATTGCATCAGTAGTAGACCGGCTTTTTCTAAACCCGCATTGGCGGTCGTAAGCTTTCGTTCGATTTCATGGTAGAGTCTGTTCGCTTTAATTCTTTCAAACAGTTTTCTAAATACATCCAGTAGGCAGATTGGTCTGAATATAGTAGAATATATATATATATATATATATATATATATATATGTATATATAGGGTGTGTATATATATATATATATATATATATATACTCGCAAGAGGGTTCTCCCCTTGATCCCTTGGCTCCGCGTTACATAAAATAGCATTACATGAATTGTAAAAAAAGTTGAAAAAAATACTACGTGGACGCGGGGTTGGACTTTAGGCCAGCATGCAAAACAATTAATAGTTATAGTTAGTAATTATTATTAGTCATATTTACAATAATAAATTTAGAATACTTATGTACAAATACTAAATTTATACACATTTTAATTAAAATACATACAAAAGAAATAAAGTAATAATATATACTATAATTTAGGTTTTAATAGATATTTGTCTTGATTTTTATTTACAAATTTTAAAAAAAATGTTCCTTACCTTACCAAATTTATTTTACCATTGATTGATATATTAACATGAACGCGAATTAAGGGATATTCAGACCGGAAGAAGCTTAGGCTGGCATTGAAAGGTGTAGCTGGGATTAGGCAAAGATTAAGTAAATCTTTGTAAACTATGTTTTTCACATAGGCTACACCTTCATGAATACGATCATTTGGCACAAGAACTAATAGATCGTCAGGCGATCTAACACGGCTAAGGAGAACATAAAGTTGGCCATGTGTAAAGTAGTCTGTACGCAGATCAATACCTACAAAGTCAATAGTTTGACCTTAGCTTTTGTGCCCAGACATGGCGTACGCCAACATCAAAGGAAATTGGTGACGAATAATTCGCAAAGGGGATCCTTCAGTAAACTTGAACTTAAAGGTAATTCTAGGAATACCAAAACGTTCCCGTCCCGGTCCACCTGGAATTTTGACAGTTATCAGTCGAGGACTGATACCTGTTACGATGACTTTCGTGCCATTGACCAGTCCGTCTGGAATATTGAGATTCCGCATGATGAGACATACAGAACTGACCTTGAGACGTAAAATATGATCAGGTACACTTTTTGCAGTACAGTGCTGCAACAGCTGAATGTCCACGACAAGTCCATCATGGTTTTGACCATCAACTGAGTCAGCGCTCAGAATTTCAGGGAGTTGGCCATCTAACGAGTTGAGGATACGCTTGTTCACTTCGTTGACATATACGTTCAAAAGAGCGAGAATGGCTCGTTCTGCGCAATATTCAGCGTCGCGAAGGACATTTACCGGGAAAACTTTTGCAATGAGTTGTTCGAAGGAAGTTACGAAATTAACGCCAACCAAGGGAATGAATCGCTGACGATCGCGACCTTCACCAAATGCTATTTGTGGGACCGTCCCATTACCAACCTGTAAGAGAAAGTCGCAATATGCATCATTACCCAACGTACGTTGTGGTGTTGTCAGATAGAAAATTCTGAACACTTCCCACAAAGAAGATTCTATGAGCGATACAGATATTATGTCAGAAGGAGTACGTGCCTTCTCGACTACAGGAGGGATCTGTCTAAAATCTCCAAAGCAAAGAAAGATCTTGCCTCCGAATGGCTTTTTGATATTCATTAGATCTTGCAACGTTCGATCTAAATTTCGAATATATATAGACGGGTTATACTAGCATACGTGCGAAATTGTGGCCAGGTGGTGCTTGCAGTTGCCAGCTCAGGCATTACCGCCAGAAACATGCCGGGTGGATCGACAGCGCATAGCATGTTTTCAATTTCTACAGATCTCGAGAATGGCAAAGGTGTATGGAATGTTACCAACAAATCTCAATGTGGCAAACTCATCAGTAAAGTGCAGCTCATTGTCTTTGATGAGGCTCCAATGGCCATTGGAGCCTCATCAGCCTCATGAGCCTCATTGAAGCCTCATTGGCTGTGTGCCATTGGAGCCCCATCAAAGACAATGAGCTGCGCTTTACTGATGAGTTTGCCACCTTGAGATCTGTTGGTGACATTCCATACACCTTTGCCATTCCCGAGATCTGTAGAAATTGAAAATATGTTATGCGCTGTCGATCCACCCGGCATGTTTCTGGCGGTGATGCCTGAGCTAGCGACTGCAAGCGCCACCTGGCCACAATTTTGCACGTATGCTAGTATAACCCAGATGAGTTGTGTGTTTCCACAACCACCAGGACCATCGACAAAAAGAACATGAGAAGTCGTTGTCATGTCACCTGTGCTGTGCAACAGAGTTGCACGTAGTCGAATACACAGCGCTGATCGTTTGAAAGTCGAGGCAACCATTCATCTCCTATGGCTCTTTCATCTTTTACGCCATATATACTTAGCTCCCTTCCAAGTTCAGTAGTGTTCTCCTGAACATAGGGAAAGTCCATGGTCGGTCAAGCAAGAGCCACGTTTTTGAAGACTACTGTCGATTTAAAAAAGTGACTGCCTATGCTCGCTCCGGATCATTTGGGTTCTGTTTCAAGCGATCTCCGTACAAAAAATTGCGAAATTGTACCCATAGAAGGGCGGCTGGAGCTCCTAAATTGCAAAGTAGCACGAAAAAGGAACGAAGTCGCGGCTTCTCTAATGGCATGTTGATACTCCCTCTCATCGTCCACAAGTACCAGATGTCGAGCGAGTTGCTGGAAAGTGACGTATTCAGGTCCACCATGAGACTTGATATCCTCGGCAAGGGATAGTGAGCAGTAACAATCTGAGATAATACGACTCACCATGATTAGAAGGGACCCCGAGAATCCTGCAAACCTTTTCACCACGTTGTCGAGCAGTGATGAAATGTATACCGTCAGGATGTTCGAATATTACTGTATTCCTGGAGCATAAAGAGCGTCTTGTAGTCACCATGTAGTTTTCATAGAATGGCATATAAGTCACGTCATCGAAGATCGTATCATTTGGACGATGAAAGTAGGTTATAAGTTTTAGACGATCGCTGCAGTGCCTCGATCGAGGTGACACCTGGTTTGAAAATCACCATTTTCTTCCCGTCAACAAGATGTACAGGAAGGAGCTCAGGTGTTGGCTCCGATTTGGTGAAGTTAAAGCCAAACAATCCCCAGCACGCATCGCTTGCACGCATCATTCGTTTGGTAACGTAATTTTCGATTTCGTTTGTCTGCTCCCTCAGTGGCACGAGTGTTACGTTTTGTAAAGAACCACCCTTCATCAAGTACTTGAATAGGTACGTAATGACGCGACGGGTTGAGGAGAGTTCTAGGTTAATATGGACCTCGTACTTTAAGGTATGTGCCGGATTGTACGGTACAACCCATCCGTCGTGGATTTCAATATTTCTATTTCTGGCCTTAACATGATCTTTATTATTGTAATCCCTATGATATTGGACAAATCCTCTGCGAGTCTGAGTATTACAAATAAATTGAAGAATTTGCTCCTCATATCTGGCGAACATCTCTACTTGCCATTCCTGAGAAAGTCTGCCAAGCTGTGACAGTAAAAGGCATCGAGAGTAATTAAACTGGGACAATTTTTCGCCACGCTTATCTTTATAATATATATGCTGGGGGTAGAGCAAAGGATACTGGACTGCTTCCATTAAATGATGAAATACATGATTTTTTGAACGTCTTTTTCTCCCTATCCTCCAGATGCATAGCTGCCTGGGATTGTTTACAGTCTCTTCGGTGCTGAAGACAGCGTGTACTTCAACACATCCTGGGCCTTGCTTGTGTCCTGAAATTCAAGGCGGGCATTAACAGAAGGCTCCTGACCAAGCATTCGGAAATAGCCAACGTATGGATTAGTTGCTCGAATAAACGTTTCTATTTCGTCAATTATTGTCAAATTGAAATTTCGTCCTGCAGCTAAATTTCGTCTGTCCTCACCGTCGTCGATATAGAAACGGGAACGATTCACTAGTTGCTCAATACCTCGTTCTGTGGTAAACCTTTCTCCTCGAGCTTGTACGTCATAAATATAATGGTACATTCTACCTTCGATCTTAAAAAAGGAAAGACCCCTGGGGTGACGATATCCTCCAGTTACCTCTAGTGCAGAGAAAGCAAAAAGGTCGTTATATGCACGAGCCCTATTTAAAAACTGGTGGTCCCGGTAAAATGTTGGGTCGAGAGGGGCTAACTGAAGTACGTTCTAAGCTCCCTCTCCACAACACCAATTTTTTCTATTTTTCTCTTTCTCGTACAATCGTGCTCCACAATGTGGACATTTATAAGTGCTTTCATTTGAAAAGCTTGTATTCCGAAGCTTGTAAGGCTGAATGTTAGAGAATAAGAGCCCGCTACTGTATGCCAAATGACCGTGTTGTACTATTTGCCGTCTTAAGGGTTTGGAAATATGCTTCAGTTGGGCTAAAGTAGGGTTGCTGACTCTAAATTGTCGTGCTCTCTCTACGTGTTCTTGCTGATGTTGATCGTCATAGCGACGACCGGCATCTCTGTGAGGTTCAATATTCTGTTCAGTATAGCGACGATCGGCATCTCTGTTTACGTCAGGGTGCTGCTTGGTATAGTGATGAACGGCATCTCTATTACCTTGAGGGTTTCTCTCATTATATTTTTTTGGGCAATTTTAAGCTGTTGCTCTTGTGTGGTTTCAAGTGTCTTTGCGCGACCTCGTTTTACTTTAGTTGGGCGTCCACGTCTCTGGCTGCTCCCAATTAGGTTGGGAGAGTTATCATCACCGGAACATTCGTTGAACGTGGCGTTTAATTGATGTTTATTAGAATTGTATCGTGGGATTCAAACAGCGGCCACCTGCAAGTGTAACTTGATGTACAGGAAACATCATCAGAATGAACAATTTCATGTCTCACGGCATTCAAATCGTGTTCATCTGACCTGATCGAATCATTTCAACAACAAGCATTTCCGGTTCCAGATTCAATTCTAAAACAAGCACTTCAAAACGTTGAACAAATTCAAAAGTAAACTGATTCAATTCATATTGAAGTGTTTGATATATTCCCTAACCATCCAAGGCTGTGTTTGAGAGAAGTAGCTCGGCTAAAGTAATTGAACTATTATACTTAAAAAGGCATGCAAGGTTCATCTTCGAATGCTCAATATCATACACACTTCTCGTTCACGGCATGTGGGTCAAATAAAAATATAGATGGCTCTGCATTTGGCATCAGTGGATCGCGTTGACTCCAAAAAGCCACAGTTATAAGACGGCTAGTAATTAAGAAGCCAACGTTAGGACGCTCGTCTGCTAACAGAGTTTCAATTGCCTCACCAAGCACTTTAATTTTGTCGTCAAGTTCATAAGAAGTTTTCGGGTAGAGACCGGCAAGATCGTGGAGATTTAATATATTTACAATATGGAAATTATATCTTAGCATATGGAATTTTGTGGGTACTTCCGAAGCTTCTAAGTAAATTGCCGTGTGAGGCTCTTTACCAGTTCGTTTAGTTTTATACCAATGATCTCCCGGTTTAAGAATTTCATCAATGACCTCTGTAGAAAATTCTCGTCCTACACACATCCAAGCAAGAGCACATGCAGAGTTCGGTGTACATTGCTTGTTATGAGTTTCGGAAAAGATATCTTCATTACCTTGATTAAACGACCCCGATCCCACACAGCAGAAATTGTTATTGGAGTAACTCATTCTGATAAACGTTATCAATAATATATAAAAAAATTAGTGGAGGTAAACACACTTAAGTTTGTATAATAAAAATAAGACACTAAATAAATCAATAATTTAAAAAAATCAAGCAATCAAAAATTAAATGATTATTTTAAGAAAAATTAATAATAATATTAAGTAAATAAAAATTTATAACATAAAAAAATTACTAAACTTATAATAAATATATTTTTTTTAAATTTAAAATGTACTTACATGATATATATATTTATATATATATATATATATATATATATATATATATATATATATATATATATATATATATATATATAAATATATATATATAAATATATATATATAAATATATATATATATACATATATATACATATATATACATATATATACATATATATACATATATATATATATGTATATATATATATATATATATATATATATATATATATATATATATATATATATATATATATATATATATATATAAATTCAGTCACTGAATGCAAAAATTATAGCACATTTAATAATTGATCATATGTTACGCTTGAAATGCAAACAGTGAATGATCGTACAATCAACTCATTCTCGATATATATATATATATATATATATATATATATATATATATATATATATATATATATATATATATATATATATATATATATATATATATATTGAAAGAGATCTTACGACACACACGAATGCTGTACGCTAATTATAGTATATTATAATTAATTGAACAAATTAGTTTTTACAAATTTATTATATTAAAATTATTATATACAAATTTATTATATTAATTAAATTCTCATTATATATTATAGTGCAAATGAAAAAATATTGATGTTTCGTATTATTGTACATGATAATAGTTATTATACATATTATTTAACTTTTTATGTTTTCTACATGGTAGTTTAGTTTTATATGGTCTAATAAAGATTTTGAATTGTACTATACTATACAAAAAATTCGATGTTAGATGTTGACACTGTGAACATTGTGATGCCTTAGGTTGTGAGGATGTGAGTGGAGTAGAAGGAATTTGTAAGTAGACTAGGAATTGGTAGGATATGCGGCTGCAGCCGACTATGATAGGAACTATGCCGATATTCATTTGGAGTTCGTGAAGAAAGCTGCAGAAAACCTTCTCAAGCATAGCCGATTACTCGTTCTTGTCCATACGCCGACAGTTTAGTCAATCAACCGCCCCCTTTTTTTTTTAATTTTTATAATTGACAAACTACCGATGTCGGGATTCGAACCCATAACCTCCCAGTTTCCAAGTACTGCATACTGCGCAGACATGACGCCTTAGACCGCTCGGCTACTTGGCTGGTATTTTATGTAGTAGTATTATTATCGACTTTAAAAGTCACGTATCCGGCCCGTACTCATGTACGCAGCCCCAATAAAGTTATTGATTCATCTATTACATCATCAATAAAATATCCGATTAAGCAAGTAAGCGAAATGAAATTTTTAGGTATAATATTGGATGAAGGTATGAAATGGTATCGACATGTTGACACAGTGTGTACAAAGTTAAGTACGGCTTATTTTTATATAAACAAATTAAAACAAACTCATAACACTGAAGCTTTATTGTCTGTGTATTATGCGTTTGTATATGCTTCTATGCAGTATTGTGTAATATTATGGGGACAATGTTCAGATTGTTCACGAATATTTGTTCTACAAAAAAGAATAATTCGGCTCATGTTTAATCTTGGGTATCGAGAATCATGTGTTAACCATTTTAAACGGAATAATTTACTAACATTTTATGGCATATATTCATTATATGCCATAAGCTATTATATATTCATTATATGCTATGAGCTATTTATATTCATTAAAAAACATTATCAAAAATTACAACTAAGAAATGAAATTCGTGATTATAACACTCGACATAATAAGGATTTGCATATTACAAACTATAGATTGCAAAAATTCAAAAACTCTCCAATAATCTTCCTGGAGAGTTAAAAAACATAGAAAGCATGCCGAAATTTAAACGTGAGCTGAAAAAGCACATTGTAATAAACTGCCCATACAGCTTAACTTAATTGTTAATTTTTTTTTATATTGACGATACCTATGTACTTATGTATCTTTTGGTGAAATAAATAATAATAATAATAATAATAATAATAATAATAATAATAATAATAATAATAATAATAATAATAATAATAATAATAATAATAATAATAATAATAATAATAATAATAATAATAATAATAATAATAATAATAATAATAATAATAATAATAATAATAATAATAATAATAATAATAATATAATAATAATAATAATAATAATAATAATAATAATAATAATAATAATAATAATAATAATAATAATAATAATAATAATAATAATAATAATAATAATAATAATAATAATAATAATAATAATAATAATAATAATAATAATAATAATAATAATAATAATAATAATAATAATAATAATAATAATAATAATAATAATAATAATAATAATAATAATAATAATAATAATAATAATAATAATAATAATAATAATAATAATAATAATAATAATAATAATAATAATAATAATAATAATAATAATAATAATAATAATAATAATAATAATAATAATAATAATAATAATAATAATAATAATAATAATAATAATAATAATAATAATAATAATAATAATAATAATAATAATAATAATAATAATAATAATAATAATAATAATAATAATAATAATAATAATAATAATAATAATAATAATAATAATAATAATAATAATAATAATAATAATAATAATAATAATAATAATAATAATAATAATAATAATAATAATAATAATAATAATAATAATAATAATAATAATAATAATAATAATAATAATAATAATAATAATAATAATAATAATAATAATAATAATAATAATAATAATAATAATAATAATAATAATAATAATAATAATAATAATAATAATAATAATAATAATAATAATAATAATAATAATAATAATAATAATAATAATAATAATAATAATAATAATAATAATAATAATAATAATAATAATAATAATAATAATAATAATAATAATAATAATAATAAATAATAATAATAATAATAATAATAATAATAATAATAATAATAATAATAATAATAATAATAATAATAATAATAATAATAATAATAATAATAATAATAATAATAATAATAATAATAATAATAATAATAATAATAATAATAATAATAATAATAATAATAATAATAATAATAATAATAATAATAATAATAATAATAATAATAATAATAATAATAATAATAATAATAATAATAATAATAATAATAATAATAATAATAATAATAATAATAATAATAATAATAATAATAATAATAATAATAATAATAATAATAATAATAATAATAATAATAATAATAATAATAATAATAATAATAATAATAATAATAATAATAATAATAATAATAATAATAATAATAATAATAATAATAATAATAATAATAATAATAATAATAATAATAATAATAATAATAATAATAATAATAATAATATAATAATAATAATAATAATAATAATAATAATAATAATAATAATAATAATAATAATAATAATAATAATAATAATAATAAATAATAATAATAATAATAATAATAATAATAATAATAATAATAATAATAATAATAATAATAATAATAATAATAATAATAATAATAATAATAATAATAATAATAATAATAATAATAATAATAATAATAATAATAATAATAATAATAATAATAATAATAATAATAATAATAATAATATAATAATAATAATAATAATAATAATAATAATAATAATAATAATAATAATAATAATAATAATAATAATAATAATAATAATAATAATAATAATAATAATAATAATAATAATAATAATAATAATAATAATAATAATAATAATAATAATAATAATAATAATAATAATAATAATAATAATAATAATAATAATAATAATAATAATAATAATAATAATAATAATAATAATAATAATAATAATAATAATAATAATAATAATAATAATAATAATAATAATAATAATAATAATAATAATAATAATAATAATAATAATAATAATAATAATAATAATAATAATAATAATAATAATAATAATAATAATAATAATAATAATAATAATAATAATAATAATAATAATAATAATAATAATAATAATAATAATAATAATAATAATAATAATAATAATAATAATAATAATAATAATAATAATAATAATAATAATAATAATAATAATAATAATAATAATAATAATAATAATAATAATAATAATAATAATAATAATAATAATAATAATAATAATAATAATAATAATAATAATAATAATAATAATAATAATAATAATAATAATAATAATAATAATAATAATAATAATAATAATAATAATAATAATAATAATAATAATAATAATAATAATAATAATAATAATAATAATAATAATAATAATAATATAATAATAATAATAATAATAATAATAATAATAATAATAATAATAATAATAATAATAATAATAATAATAATAATAATAATAATAATAATAATAATAATAATAATAATAATAATAATAATAATAATAATAATAATAATAATAATAATAATAATAATAATAATAATAATAATAATAATAATAATAATAATAATAATAATAATAATAATAATAATAATAATAATAATAATAATAATAATAATAATAATAATAATAATAATAATAATAATAATAATAATAATAATAATAATAATAATAATAATAATAATAATAATAATAATAATAATAATAATAATAATAATAATAATAATAATAATAAATAATAATAATAATAATAATAATAATAATAATAATAATAATAATATAATAATAATAATAATAATAATAATAATAATAATAATAATAATAATAATAATAATAATAATAATAATAATAATAATAATAATAATAATAATAATAATAATAATAATAATAATAATAATAATAATAATAATAATAATAATAATAATAATAATAATAATAATAATAATAATAATAATAATAATAATAATAATAATAATAATAATAATAATATAATAATAATAATAATAATAATAATAATAATAATAATAATAATAATAATAATAATAATAATAATAATAATAATAATAATAATAATAATAATAATAATAATAATAATAATAATAATAATAATAATAATAATAATAATAATAATAATAATAATAATAATAATAATAATAATAATAATAATAATAATAATAATAATAATAATAATAATAATAATAATAATAATAATAATAATAATAATAATAATAATAATAATAATAATAATAATATAATAATAATAATAATAATAATAATAATAATAATAATAATAATAATAATAATAATAATAATAATAATAATAATAATAATAATAATAATAATAATAATAATAATAATAATAATAATAATAATAATAATAATAATAATAATAATAATAATAATAATAATAATAATAATAATAATAATAATAATAATAATAATAATAATAATAATAATAATAATAATAATAATAATAATAATAATAATAATAATAATAATATAATAATAATAATAATAATAATAATAATAATAATAATAATAATAATAATAATAATAATAATAATAATAATAATAATAATAATAATAATAATAATAATAATAATAATAATAATAATAATAATAATAATAATAATAATAATAATAATAATAATAATAATAATAATAATAATAATAATAATAATAATAATAATAATAATAATAATAATAATAATAATAATAATAATAATAATAATAATAATAATAATAATAATAATAATAATAATAATAATAATAATAATAATAATAATAATAATAATAATAATAATAATAATAATAATAATAATAATAATAATAATAATAATAATAATAATAATAATAATAATAATAATAATAATAATAATAATAATAATAATAATAATAATAATAATAATAATAATAATAATAATAATAATAATAATAATAATAATAATAATAATAATAATAATAATAATAATAATAATAATAATAATAATAATAATAATAATAATAATAATAATAATAATAATAATAATAATAATAATAATAATAATAATAATAATAATAATAATAATAATAATAATAATAATAATAATAATAATAATAATAATAATAATAATAATAATAATAATAATAATAATATAATAATAATAATAATAATAATAATAATAATAATAATAATAATAATAATAATAATAATAATAATAATAATAATAATAATAATAATAATAATAATAATAATAATAATAATAATAATAATAATAATAATAATAATAATAATAATAATAATAATAATAATAATAATAATAATAATAATAATAATAATAATAATAATAATAATAATAATAATAATAATAATAATAATAATAATAATAATAATAATAATAATAATAATAATAATAATAATAATAATAATAATAATAATAATAATAATAATAATAATAATAATAATAATAATAATAATAATAATAATAATAATAATAATAATAATAATAATAATAATAATAATAATAATAATAATAATAATAATAATAATAATAATAATAATAATAATAATAATAATAATAATAATAATAATAATAATAATAATAATAATAATAATAATAATAATAATAATAATAATAATAATAATAATAATAATAATAATAATAATAATAATAATAATAATAATAATAATAATAATAATAATAATAATAATAATAATAATAATAATAATAATAATAATAATAATAATAATAATAATAATAATAATAATAATAATAATAATAATAATAATAATAATAATAATAATAATAATAATAATAATAATAATAATAATAATAATAATAATAATAATAATAATAATAATAATAATAATAATAATAATAATAATAATAATAATAATAATAATAATAATAATAATAATAATAATAATAATAATAATAATAATAATAATAATAATAATAATAATAATAATAATAATAATAATAATAATAATAATAATAATAATAATAATAATAATAATAATAATAATAATAATAATAATAATAATAATAATAATAATAATAATAATAATAATAATAATAATAATAATAATAATAATAATAATAATAATAATAATAATAATAATAATAATAATAATAATAATAATAATAATAATAATAATAATAATAATAATAATAATAATAATAATAATAATAATAATAATAATAATAATAATAATAATAATAATAATAATAATAATAATAATAATAATAATAATAATAATAATAATAATAATAATAATAATAATAATAATAATAATAATAATAATAATAATAATAATAATAATAATAATAATAATAATAATAATAATAATAATAATAATAATAATAATAATAATAATAATAATAATAATAATAATAATAATAATAATAATAATAATAATAATAATAATAATAATAATAATAATAATAATAATAATAATAATAATAATAATAATAATAATAATAATAATAATAATAATAATAATAATAATAATAATAATAATAATAATAATAATAATAATAATAATAATAATAATAATAATAATAATAATAATAATAATAATAATAATAATAATAATAATAATAATAATAATAATAATAATAATAATAATAATAATAATAATAATAATAATAATAATAATAATAATAATAATAATAATAATAATAATAATAATAATAATAATAATAATAATAATAATAATAATAATAATAATAATAATAATAATAATAATAATAATAATAATAATAATAATAATAATAATAATAATAATAATAATAATAATAATAATAATAATAATAATAATAATAATAATAATAATAATAATAATAATAATAATAATAATAATAATAATAATAATAATAATAATAATAATAATAATAATAATAATAATAATAATAATAATAATAATAATAATAATAATAATAATAATAATAATAATAATAATAATAATAATAATAATAATAATAATAATAATAATAATAATAATAATAATAATAATAATAATAATAATAATAATAATAATAATAATAATAATAATAATAATAATAATAATAATAATAATAATAATAATAATAATAATAATAATAATAATAATAATAATAATAATAATAATAATAATAATAATAATAATAATAATAATAATAATAATAATAATAATAATAATAATAATAATAATAATAATAATAATAATAATAATAATAATAATAATAATAATAATAATAATAATAATAATAATAATAATAATAATAATAATAATAATAATAATAATAATAATAATAATAATAATAATAATAATAATAATAATAATAATAATAATAATAATAATAATAATAATAATAATAATAATAATAATAATAATAATAATAATAATAATAATAATAATAATAATAATAATAATAATAATAATAATAATAATAATAATAATAATAATAATAATAATAATAATAATAATAATAATAATAATAATAATAATAATAATAATAATAATAATAATAATAATAATAATAATAATAATAATAATAATAATAATAATAATAATAATAATAATAATAATAATAATAATAATAATAATAATAATAATAATAATAATAATAATAATAATAATAATAATAATAATAATAATAATAATAATAATAATAATAATAATAATAATAATAATAATAATAATAATAATAATAATAATAATAATAATAATAATAATAATAATAATAATAATAATAATAATAATAATAATAATAATAATAATAATAATAATAATAATAATAATAATAATAATAATAATAATAATAATAATAATAATAATAATAATAATAATAATAATAATAATAATAATAATAATAATAATAATAATAATAATAATAATAATAATAATAATAATAATAATAATAATAATAATAATAATAATAATAATAATAATAATAATAATAATAATAATAATAATAATAATAATAATAATAATAATAATAATAATAATAATAATAATAATAATAATAATAATAATAATAATAATAATAATAATAATAATAATAATAATAATAATAATAATAATAATAATAATAATAATAATAATAATAATAATAATAATAATAATAATAATAATAATAATAATAATAATAATAATAATAATAATAATAATAATAATAATAATAATAATAATAATAATAATAATAATAATAATAATAATAATAATAATAATAATAATAATAATAATAATAATAATAATAATAATAATAATAATAATAATAATAATAATAATAATAATAATAATAATAATAATAATAATAATAATAATAATAATAATAATAATAATAATAATAATAATAATAATAATAATAATAATAATAATAATAATAATAATAATAATAATAATAATAATAATAATAATAATAATAATAATAATAATAATAATAATAATAATAATAATAATAATAATAATAATAATAATAATAATAATAATAATAATAATAATAATAATAATAATAATAATAATAATAATAATAATAATAATAATAATAATAATAATAATAATAATAATAATAATAATAATAATAATAATAATAATAATAATAATAATAATAATAATAATAATAATAATAATAATAATAATAATAATAATAATAATAATAATAATAATAATAATAATAATAATAATAATAATAATAATAATAATAATAATAATAATAATAATAATAATAATAATAATAATAATAATAATAATAATAATAATAATAATAATAATAATAATAATAATAATAATAATAATAATAATAATAATAATAATAATAATAATAATAATAATAATAATAATAATAATAATAATAATAATAATAATAATAATAATAATAATAATAATAATAATAATAATAATAATAATAATAATAATAATAATAATAATAATAATAATAATAATAATAATAATAATAATAATAATAATAATAATAATAATAATAATAATAATAATAATAATAATAATAATAATAATAATAATAATAATAATAATAATAATAATAATAATAATAATAATAATAATAATAATAATAATAATAATAATAATAATAATAATAATAATAATAATAATAATAATAATAATAATAATAATAATAATAATAATAATAATAATAATAATAATAATAATAATAATAATAATAATAATAATAATAATAATAATAATAATAATAATAATAATAATAATAATAATAATAATAATAATAATAATAATAATAATAATAATAATAATAATAATAATAATAATAATAATAATAATAATAATAATAATAATAATAATAATAATAATAATAATAATAATAATAATAATAATAATAATAATAATAATAATAATAATAATAATAATAATAATAATAATAATAATAATAATAATAATAATAATAATAATAATAATAATAATAATAATAATAATAATAATAATAATAATAATAATAATAATAATAATAATAATAATAATAATAATAATAATAATAATAATAATAATAATAATAATAATAATAATAATAATAATAATAATAATAATAATAATAATAATAATAATAATAATAATAATAATAATAATAATAATAATAATAATAATAATAATAATAATAATAATAATAATAATAATAATAATAATAATAATAATAATAATAATAATAATAATAATAATAATAATAATAATAATAATAATAATAATAATAATAATAATAATAATAATAATAATAATAATAATAATAATAATAATAATAATAATAATAATAATAATAATAATAATAATAATAATAATAATAATAATAATAATAATAATAATAATAATAATAATAATAATAATAATAATAATAATAATAATAATAATAATAATAATAATAATAATAATAATAATAATAATAATAATAATAATAATAATAATAATAATAATAATAATAATAATAATAATAATAATAATAATAATAATAATAATAATAATAATAATAATAATAATAATAATAATAATAATAATAATAATAATAATAATAATAATAATAATAATAATAATAATAATAATAATAATAATAATAATAATAATAATAATAATAATAATAATAATAATAATAATAATAATAATAATAATAATAATAATAATAATAATAATAATAATAATAATAATAATAATAATAATAATAATAATAATAATAATAATAATAATAATAATAATAATAATAATAATAATAATAATAATAATAATAATAATAATAATAATAATAATAATAATAATAATAATAATAATAATAATAATAATAATAATAATAATAATAATAATAATAATAATAATAATAATAATAATAATAATAATAATAATAATAATAATAATAATAATAATAATAATAATAATAATAATAATAATAATAATAATAATAATAATAATAATAATAATAATAATAATAATAATAATAATAATAATAATAATAATAATAATAATAATAATAATAATAATAATAATAATAATAATAATAATAATAATAATAATAATAATAATAATAATAATAATAATAATAATAATAATAATAATAATAATAATAATAATAATAATAATAATAATAATAATAATAATAATAATAATAATAATAATAATAATAATAATAATAATAATAATAATAATAATAATAATAATAATAATAATAATAATAATAATAATAATAATAATAATAATAATAATAATAATAATAATAATAATAATAATAATAATAATAATAATAATAATAATAATAATAATAATAATAATAATAATAATAATAATAATAATAATAATAATAATAATAATAATAATAATAATAATAATAATAATAATAATAATAATAATAATAATAATAATAATAATAATAATAATAATAATAATAATAATAATAATAATAATAATAATAATAATAATAATAATAATAATAATAATAATAATAATAATAATAATAATAATAATAATAATAATAATAATAATAATAATAATAATAATAATAATAATAATAATAATAATAATAATAATAATAATAATAATAATAATAATAATAATAATAATAATAATAATAATAATAATAATAATAATAATAATAATAATAATAATAATAATAATAATAATAATAATAATAATAATAATAATAATAATAATAATAATAATAATAATAATAATAATAATAATAATAATAATAATAATAATAATAATAATAATAATAATAATAATAATAATAATAATAATAATAATAATAATAATAATAATAATAATAATAATAATAATAATAATAATAATAATAATAATAATAATAATAATAATAATAATAATAATAATAATAATAATAATAATAATAATAATAATAATAATAATAATAATAATAATAATAATAATAATAATAATAATAATAATAATAATAATAATAATAATAATAATAATAATAATAATAATAATAATAATAATAATAATAATAATAATAATAATAATAATAATAATAATAATAATAATAATAATAATAATAATAATAATAATAATAATAATAATAATAATAATAATAATAATAATAATAATAATAATAATAATAATAATAATAATAATAATAATAATAATAATAATAATAATAATAATAATAATAATAATAATAATAATAATAATAATAATAATAATAATAATAATAATAATAATAATAATAATAATAATAATAATAATAATAATAATAATAATAATAATAATAATAATAATAATAATAATAATAATAATAATAATAATAATAATAATAATAATAATAATAATAATAATAATAATAATAATAATAATAATAATAATAATAATAATAATAATAATAATAATAATAATAATAATAATAATAATAATAATAATAATAATAATAATAATAATAATAATAATAATAATAATAATAATAATAATAATAATAATAATAATAATAATAATAATAATAATAATAATAATAATAATAATAATAATAATAATAATAATAATAATAATAATAATAATAATAATAATAATAATAATAATAATAATAATAATAATAATAATAATAATAATAATAATAATAATAATAATAATAATAATAATAATAATAATAATAATAATAATAATAATAATAATAATAATAATAATAATAATAATAATAATAATAATAATAATAATAATAATAATAATAATAATAATAATAATAATAATAATAATAATAATAATAATAATAATAATAATAATAATAATAATAATAATAATAATAATAATAATAATAATAATAATAATAATAATAATAATAATAATAATAATAATAATAATAATAATAATAATAATAATAATAATAATAATAATAATAATAATAATAATAATAATAATAATAATAATAATAATAATAATAATAATAATAATAATAATAATAATAATAATAATAATAATAATAATAATAATAATAATAATAATAATAATAATAATAATAATAATAATAATAATAATAATAATAATAATAATAATAATAATAATAATAATAATAATAATAATAATAATAATAATAATAATAATAATAATAATAATAATAATAATAATAATAATAATAATAATAATAATAATAATAATAATAATAATAATAATAATAATAATAATAATAATAATAATAATAATAATAATAATAATAATAATAATAATAATAATAATAATAATAATAATAATAATAATAATAATAATAATAATAATAATAATAATAATAATAATAATAATAATAATAATAATAATAATAATAATAATAATAATAATAATAATAATAATAATAATAATAATAATAATAATAATAATAATAATAATAATAATAATAATAATAATAATAATAATAATAATAATAATAATAATAATAATAATAATAATAATAATAATAATAATAATAATA
This sequence comes from Nineta flava, assembly GCA_963920215.1. Lineage (NCBI taxonomy): Eukaryota > Metazoa > Arthropoda > Insecta > Neuroptera > Chrysopidae > Nineta > Nineta flava. Next base: position 50,619,649 of record OY986042.1, on the reverse strand, counting down.
ATAATAATAATAATAATAATAATAATAATAATAATAATAATAATAATAATAATAATAATAATAATAATAATAATAATAATAATAATAATAATAATAATAATAATAATAATAATAATAATAATAATAATAATAATAATAATAATAATAATAATAATAATAATAATAATAATAATAATAATAATAATAATAATAATAATAATAATAATAATAATAATAATAATAATAATAATAATAATAATAATAATAATAATAATAATAATAATAATAATAATAATAATAATAATAATAATAATAATAATAATAATAATAATAATAATAATAATAATAATAATAATAATAATAATAATAATAATAATAATAATAATAATAATAATAATAATAATAATAATAATAATAATAATAATAATAATAATAATAATAATAATAATAATAATAATAATAATAATAATAATAATAATAATAATAATAATAATAATAATAATAATAATAATAATAATAATAATAATAATAATAATAATAATAATAATAATAATAATAATAATAATAATAATAATAATAATAATAATAATAATAATAATAATAATAATAATAATAATAATAATAATAATAATAATAATAATAATAATAATAATAATAATAATAATAATAATAATAATAATAATAATAATAATAATAATAATAATAATAATAATAATAATAATAATAATAATAATAATAATAATAATAATAATAATAATAATAATAATAATAATAATAATAATAATAATAATAATAATAATAATAATAATAATAATAATAATAATAATAATAATAATAATAATAATAATAATAATAATAATAATAATAATAATAATAATAATAATAATAATAATAATAATAATAATAATAATAATAATAATAATAATAATAATAATAATAATAATAATAATAATAATAATAATAATAATAATAATAATAATAATAATAATAATAATAATAATAATAATAATAATAATAATAATAATAATAATAATAATAATAATAATAATAATAATAATAATAATAATAATAATAATAATAATAATAATAATAATAATAATAATAATAATAATAATAATAATAATAATAATAATAATAATAATAATAATAATAATAATAATAATAATAATAATAATAATAATAATAATAATAATAATAATAATAATAATAATAATAATAATAATAATAATAATAATAATAATAATAATAATAATAATAATAATAATAATAATAATAATAATAATAATAATAATAATAATAATAATAATAATAATAATAATAATAATAATAATAATAATAATAATAATAATAATAATAATAATAATAATAATAATAATAATAATAATAATAATAATAATAATAATAATAATAATAATAATAATAATAATAATAATAATAATAATAATAATAATAATAATAATAATAATAATAATAATAATAATAATAATAATAATAATAATAATAATAATAATAATAATAATAATAATAATAATAATAATAATAATAATAATAATAATAATAATAATAATAATAATAATAATAATAATAATAATAATAATAATAATAATAATAATAATAATAATAATAATAATAATAATAATAATAATAATAATAATAATAATAATAATAATAATAATAATAATAATAATAATAATAATAATAATAATAATAATAATAATAATAATAATAATAATAATAATAATAATAATAATAATAATAATAATAATAATAATAATAATAATAATAATAATAATAATAATAATAATAATAATAATAATCTTTATTCTGTAAAATTGAGTACATAGTACATAGAATGCGTCAAGACTACCATTAGCCCAATATATAATAATATAGTAATAATTTTATTCTTTTAGATTGGTACAGAGATAGAACACATCGTCTCATCAACAAATTCCCTTATATCATAGTAATTCCTTGTTAATAAAAATGCTTTTTGCTTCATCTTCAGTACTGTTGGAGATGATTGCTTAATTTCTTTCGTTAATTTATTACAAACAATCAATACCATGTTTGGTTTAAAATTTCGAAAATTTATGGTTTAAAATTTTGCCGCTTTAAGTGCTCCATAAAATCTCATACAAAATGATTAGTAATTTTTCCAAAAAGATATCTTAATTTACTATTCCATAAATTAATAATTGTTTACATAAAGTGCGTATGACCGCATCTAAAATAACATCATATATAAAAAAAACAAAATTTTTATTAGTAAATAATATTTATGCATCAAGTTCCCACATTTAGTTTTTATTATTTTAATAAAATAAAATAAATAATTAATTATATGCGATTTTTGGGTAGCATATTCATGTAGCAACCGCTGCATGAATATTTGTAGAGTCAGCAATTTCCAATGTTCTATTGCTATAATCCAAATATTGCTGAGCCGTTCTTGGGTCATAGATTCGTTTGTAGTTTTGGTTCGCATACAATTTTTGACTGTGTAAGTTCCAAAATCCACGCTCTCTATGATTCCGGTTTGATTAGCAAAATTTTTGAAGTTATAGCTACATTCGGGAAAGAGTTTTCTAAATTGTATTTGTATAAATCATTTGATAGTTCTTCTGGCTGCTTTTTTCATTTATGATAATTTTCAAAGATATCAACTCTTCATTCAATTCGCCACCATTTACATTACATGATTCACTATCTTTCAATTTATTATGCAGATCGAAACAACTCTTTTTTATTTCTTCATGTTCCATATCAATAAATTTATATATAAAACCAAAATATGAGAGAGATTGAAATCTAGTGGTAAGAGATGAAATTGCTTATATTGCATAGAAAAATTAATTTAAAATTTTCTTTCGAGCTAAGTTGAATATCTTTATCTCCTACATAATCAAATTGTTTACAGTAACGTCAGCGACGTACACTGACTTCAACAGGAAATTTGGGCTCAGTTCAGAAAGCTTTAGATAGTTTTCAATACTTTCGTCATTTCTGATGTTTAAAAAAAATTTCAAAATGCCATTAATAGCTTCAACATTTGAACTGATATAGAAACTTTCTGCATCATTTTACTACTATAAACTTTCCCTAGTAGTCTTTCTACCACCGAAATCGCCAAATAAAAAAAATCTTATAGTTTTGAGTTTTAGGTCCCTTTTTAGGTTCAGCAATGGGCAAAAAAGGGACAATCGCATGTTGCTGTCTATATCATGTCCTCATGTTATTTTAATCACGTTTATTGTCACACATGTTTACTTTTATTCACTTTAATCTTAGGAATTTACTTTAGGGGTTAGGAATGAATTAGTGGCCCTAAGAATACATGGTTGAGCAATAAAGGATACAGGGGTGCCTAAGTTTTGCTGAGAAGGAGTTAAATAGGTAGTACAGATTCACTAAGTGGTAATAAAGTAGATGTGATCGGAGCGGTTCGAGGTTGTTGGGGTGGGGAAGTCTGACCGGGACTTCTCGTATTGTTGAAGTGAGAGGTACCGTTATGGGAGTGGGAAGATAAGAGACAGCTATCAAGCTCTTCCTAGTAGACCTTCCACCTTTAGTTGGCTATTTTGCTTCTAACGTGTAACCAGTAATCGTAGTTGTTTGAGCCCGCACGTTCCACCACATAGGTTTATTATTTTATTTTATTTTATGTATTAGTGAAAATGGAATAGAAAAATTGAAAATGGCGGCCTGTTCCACAATCCCCCCCCCCCGTATGGAGTTTTTGGATATGATCAAAAGGAAGCTCCAAAGAACATTTTGGCCCATTTCAAAACTATAAGATTTTATTTTTTATTTTACGTAGATTGATTGGGGTATAGGTTTGTGTACCATATTATTGTTGAACAAATAAACTTATAAGATTTCATTTTCATTGTCAAACATTCAGCTTTATATTTGGGAATATGTGTGTGCATGCATAATTGTGCGTAATTGTAAGGACTAAATTCTAAAAATATTTATTGTAATTTTGTCTATATAAAAATTGTTTAAAAATCAAGTAATATTGAAATTTTTTTAATTTCGTTTTATTGTCGTTCTAATATTTATCTTTATTTTATCAAATAAGTATTATCGATATAAAATGCATTATTTTGAGACAAAAAATGGATGCAAATTTATGTCGTTATCATTAATAAATTTTGAAAAGACCTAAAATTAAGGTTGTCATTTTCTATGAAAAAAACTATAAAAAGAACTTGATCTAACTCCACCAAAAGGTAATCAGATTAAAGTTACATAGAGACGAATTAATTGGTACAATTATTCAGGAGAAATTGTTTGAAAAAATTTTCACAGGAATAATTCATCAGACTTCTTACCAACTGAACTAAATAACATTCATTGACACTCTATTAGCAATCACAAGACAAAGCAATGCATTGGTCAGAAAGTTGAACAATTCGAAACATATTGATGACTCTTTGTCTAAGATTCACACTGAAGATTTTAAAAGGTGGCCCATCCTCTCGTATATAAATTGTCCTAATTACAATCTTTCGAAATTTGTCGTGGAATCCCTCAAATTGGTTTTGGATGCTCATTTCTTTATCCCTAATTCATTTGCTTTGATAGTAGAATGTTTGAGTTTTTCTCCTGATAATCGGATATGGTCTTTCAATATCGAAAGCATGTATTCCTCGATTGCTGTAGATGTTGTGATAATAGCTGTGAAAAGACAGTGGAAATTTACTAAAAACCAGACTGCTATGCAACAACGTTTATTTTTGGACATACTCGTACTACGACTGTGCATCAATGGTACTTATTTTCCGTCTCAAGTCACACCACAAAAATTTTATAAACAAAACAATGGGTTTGTTTTAACACTGCGCTCCCTCTGTTATTATTTGGATCATAGTTATTCTTTGGCACAGAGGACCCCTTGGTCTAGGTGCTAGGGACCCGAATGCGGTACTACTCTTTCTTATTATTATTAACACTGCGCTCCCTCTGTTATTCTATGGATCATGCACATTAATTCGCATTTCCGTTTGTGATTTATCATCTTCTATCCGATAAAAAACATAAATGTAAAAAAGAGCCGAGTTTTCTGGAAGATACTACATATAATAGTTGCTCCTTAAAAAGTGATGATATCCCTGGAGAAGACAAAAAACTGACCAAAAAAGTGGAAAAAACGCGTCTTAGAAACATTAGGGACGAAAGTGGCGTACTAAATATTTGTCACCCTTATCTCCTTCGACATCATTTATTATTTGGATCGAAGTTATTCTTTGGCACAGAGGACCCCTTGGTCTAGGTGCTAGGGACCCGAATGCGGAACCCCTCTTTCTTATTATTATTAACACTGCGCTCCCTCTGTTATTCTTTGAATCATGCGCAATAATTCGCATTTCCGTTTGTGATTTAACCTTCTATCTGATCAAAAACATAAATGTAAAAAAGACCCGAGTTTTCGGGGAGGTACTACATATAATAGTTGCTCCTTAAAAAGTGATGATATCCCATTAAAGCTATTTACCAACTAGATAGCTCTGTTATCAAGATAATTAATGAAGGGTGAATTTATAAAATGCCGCGTTATAAATTTTAAAAACATACTAAGAGAAAAATTATAACATAAATTTCAACCAAATTTTTTCTTACATTTAATCAATTTTGCCTTTATTGATTTTCTTGGTAAACAGTTTACAGAGCTATCTTGTTGGTAAATAGCTCGGGCCTTTAATTGGATATTATCACTTTTTAAGGAGCAACTATTATATGAAGTATCTCTCCAAAAACCCGGCCCTTTTTTACATTTATCTTTTTGATCGGATATGACTACTTTTTAAAAGGCTTAAATATACAAAGCCAAAAGGTTTGCACAAATCAAACTACTTGTTCAAAATTTCTCTCAAATGGACAAGTACGGGCAGATCTATGTTTTTATATTTGTGAAGTGAAGTTAAGTGTCAATGAAAGCGCAAATATTCCTATTCGTGAGTGTATTATTTAATGGGAAAAGGCGCGCATAACGGCAAAATCTTTACCTAACTGTGTTAAAAAAGTAACATTATACCATATTTGGAGAAATTTGAAAAAAAAATTTGGAGAAATTTGAAAAGAGAAAAAAGAGCGCAGAAGCTATAAAAGTCAATTTCCAAAACAAAGTACGTGACACAGTAACTGTCCATTAGGATGGCAAACTGTTGTCTACTAATAGTTATTTCGTATGGTCATAAAGAACAACTTATCGCAATGCCAAAATTGGATAACTCTTCAAGAAGTGTACATGCACAGGCAGTTTGGAACGTTATTATCGACTGGAATCTTGAAGATAAGTGCGTCTATTTGACGATGATGTAGACTAAGTTTAAAATAAAAATGGTTAGTAACTTAGCCAAAGAAAATCAATCAGCCCACAGTAAACGCTACATCGAAATAATAATTTTGTGGCTCACTTTACGGTTAGTCTACGGTTAGAACAAGTGAAAATTTACTTTACCTTTGTTTTATTCTATAACATTGATATATGATGACTGTTCTCTTTTTTTTTAATTTCAGGGAAAAATATCGATGGCTTTGTTTCAATCAAAAGCAAGTTCTTGTTTAATCGACTCAAAACTGATGACAATTTTCTCAAAGAGTGTCTTACTTCATGGTTAAATAATACTTCATTTCAACACGCTAAAACAATGGTGCTAACAACTAAGAGTAGTTAATGATACAGCCAAAAGATCGGTTAAATTAATGCAAGACTTTCATGGCTTAATCACTGTTGAAGAGAAACAAAAGCATATTTTATTACGTAACGTGCAAGAAAATAGTCAGATAATAAATAATGTCCTTTTAATGATAAATCCGACCAAAAACATAAATGTAAGAAAGGGCCGAGTTTTCGGGAAAATCCTTAATGTAATAGTTCCTTCTTAAAAAGTGATGATATGAGAGTAATGACCGAGCTATTTACAAAGTAAATAGCTCTAGACTTCATATAATAGTTGCTTCTTTAAAAGTGATGATATGGAAGAAAGGACCGAGCTATTTACAAAGTAAATAGCTCTAGATTTTATATAATAGTTGCTTGTTAAAAAGTGATGATATGGAAGAAAGGACCGAGCTATTTACAAAGTAAATAGCTCTAGACTTCAGATAATAGTTGCTCTTTGAAAAGTGATGATATCCCATTAAAGAGCCGAGCTATTTACAAAGTAAATAGCTCGGTAAACTATTAACTAAAAAAAATAATGAGGGGTAAATTGATTAAATGTAAGAAAAAATTTGGTTTAAAAGTTTAAAGTTTTCCCTTAGTATGTTTTTAAAATTTTATAACGCGGCAAGTTTTAAAATATTGGAAATCAGAAAAAATAACTTGCCGCGCTATATAAAATTTTAAAAACATACTAAGGGAAAACTTATGAAATAATTTTAAACCAAATTTTTTCTTACATTTAATCAATTTACCCCTCATTATTTTTTTTAGTTAATAGTTTACCGAGCTATTTACTTTGTAAATAGCTCGGCTCTTTAATGGGATATCATCACTTTTCAAAGAGCAACTATTATCTGAAGTCTAGAGCTATTTACTTTGTAAATAGCTCGGTCCTTTCTTCCATATCATCACTTTTTAACAAGCAACTATTATATAAAGTCTAGAGCTATTTACTTTGTAAATAGCTCGGTCCTTTCTTCCATATCATCACTTTTTAAGAAGCAACTATTATATGAAGTCTAGAGCTATTTACTTTGTAAATAGCTCGGTCATTACTCTCATATCATCACTTTTTAAGAAGGAACTATTACATTAAGGATTTTCCCGAAAACTCGGCCCTTTCTTACATTTATGTTTTTGGTCGGATATCAATAATTTTTGAAAGGCTTAAATATACGAAGCCAAAGGCTTCGCACAAAACGCGTAGCGTTTTGTTACTCTTCGCATATGCTTCGCGTATGCTATGCGTTCCTTTCGCTTCGCGATACTTTACTCTTTTTAGATTCACATATACAAAGGAGACCGCTTCGCGTTATATTACGTCAACTGGCTCTGGTCGCTTTTTGAAGGGCTAAAACATCAATATAGTATGGTTGTAGTATAATTTTGGGGACAATGGGAAATCAAACCCTTTAAAACAAAAATATCAAAATCGATTCATAAATGACGGAGTTCTGAGGTAACACGCATTAAAAATTGTCCTGCAATTTTTGTGCTTTAGCTAATTTCCTGAAAGGAAATAGAGCTATTGGTCCCGTACCGAAGTCAAAATTTCGCAAAAATTTCTTCAAATGTCCATCGATCCTACCTAGTAGATGTCAAAAATCACCATCTGAAAAATTTATATATATATATATATATATATATGGACATATATATATATATATACATATATATATATATATATGTGTCTGTCATCACTCTAGCGGTCACAGTTTTCATTTTATCGGGATGAGATTTGGTATTTGAGGCGCTTTTGATATTCAAAAGGTCAAGTTCGTTAATGGGTAAAATCGGACCAGGGGAAAGGGGGGTTTAGAGGGAGGGGGAAACATAAAATTTGAGATATCTCCCTTAAAATTTGAAAAATCGAAAAATTTTTTAAGAAGTAAAGTTGTAGGTACTAAGTTTTACTGTAATTTTGTTTCTTATCATTTTTTCTGTAACAATAATATTTACAGAAATATTGACGGTTTAATATTGAAAATTAAATTCCTTAATATCTCTGTACATATTAGAGTTTGAGCAAAAATGATAAGGTGATGAATTGTAGCAAATTTGATTTTATACAACTTTATTCCTTACGCATTTTTCGATTGTTCTAATATTAAGAGAGATATTTTATATTTTGCGTTTTCTTCTTTTTTGATACCTCCCCCCATTCGCCTCGACGTATGTCATTTATTGAGAAAATTGGACTTGCAAATGCTAAAATCATATATGACATTTCATTTTGATCAGACTAAAATTGTGATCACTAGAGAGTGATTTATTCTAAGGAAATTCGCTAAGTTGAAGCAGCTCCTGCGTAACGAATTTTTATTAATAAAACAATTAAATGTGTAACACTTGTATGTGTAACACTTGTATACCTTACATATATGAGATTCTGTACAATATTCTGTACAGTATGTTTTTATTAAAATTTTATAACGCGGCAAGTTAATTTTTCTGATGATTTCAAATATTTTTAAACATGCCGCGTTATAAAATTTTAAAAATTCGTTACGCAGGAGCTGCTTCAACTTAGCGAATTTCCTTGGAATAAATAAATTACTCTCTGGCGGTCACAATGTTAGTCTGATCAAAATGAAATGTCGTATCTGATTTTAGTATTTGCATGGCCAATTTTATTAATAAATGACATACGTCAATAGAAAAGGGGTGCATAAAGATAGAAGAAAACACAAAATCTAAAATATCTCTCTTAATATTTGAACAATCGAAAAATGCGTAAGAAACAAAGTTGTAGAAAATCATGTTTTCTACATTTCATCAACTTATCATTTTTGCTCAAACTCTAATGCGTACAGAGATATTGAGGAATTTAATTTTCAATCTTAAACCGTCAATATTTTTGTAAATATTAGGGTTACAGAAAAAATGATAAGATACAAAATTACAGTAAAACTTAATACCTACAACTTTACTTCTTATAAAGTTTTCGATTTTTCGAATATTAAGGGAGATATGTCAAATTTTGAGTTTCCCCCTCCCTCTAAAACCCCCGTTCCCCTGGTCCGATTTTACCCATTAACGAACTTGACCTTTTGAATACCAAAAGCGCTTTAAATACCAAATCTCATTCCGATAAAATGAAAACTGTGACCGCTAGAGTGATTACAGACACATATATATATATATATATATATATATATATATATATATATATATATATATATATATATATGTCCATAGATATATATATATAAATTTTACAGATGGTGATTTTTGACATCTACAAGGTAGGATCGATGGACATTTGAAGAAATTTTTGCGAAATTTTGACTTCGGTACGGGACCAATAGCTCTATTTCCTTTCAGGAAATTCGCTAATATTTCCTTTCAGGAAATTCGCTAATAAAAACATACTAAGGGAAAACTTACGACATAAATTTCAACCAAATTTTTTCTTACACTTAATTAATTTACCCCTCATTTATTTTTTTAATAAATAGTTTACCGAGCTGGTTAGCTTGTAAATAGCTCGAATCTTTATGGGATATCATCACTTTTTAAGGAACAGCTATTATTTGAAGTCTAGAGCTATTTACTTTGTTAATAGCTCGGTCTTTTCTCGTATATCATCACTTTTTAAGGAGCAACTATTATATGAAGTCTGGATCTATTGACTTTGTAAATATCTCGGTCCTTTATCCCATATCATCACTTATTAAGAAGCAAATATTTTATTAAGATTTTCTCGAAAACTTACCTTTCTTACAAACGGAAAATTTAACAACTTAATTGTAATTAAAATAACATATGAAGCATATATCGATCTGATTTGTTGACAAGGTTACCGCCTCCTTTTTGATTAGATAGACATTTAGTATTTAAATAAAAAATAGCTAAATTAATATATCAGTATGTTTTAATACTCCAAATAGAAAACATTGATTGTTTTATTGTATTGTTACAATGTAACTTTTTTTAAGTAAACAAGTTGTTTAAAAATAAACCAGTTTATATTCAATTAGCAATTCGTAATGATGAAGAATTAAATAAATTGTTATAATTTGTAAGAATTGCTCAAGGCGGTATATTACCAAATATTCAAGCAGTGTTATTGCCAAAGAAAACTGAAAAGAAAGCATAAATTTTATACATTGGATTATTGATAATAATATTCATCGATCATATATCATAGGCCTTTTATTAAAACGCCACAAATTAATGTGAAATAAGAGTGATATATTTTTTATTAAAATAACTATATAAAATTTAGTATATATAAGATGTTATTTGATTTGTTTCGATTATGACTTCTAAACTAATCGTTTATTACAGATAATTGATTATCAACGTTATAGTCTTTGAAGAAATGACTTGACCCGTTGGCTCCACTTCACAAAAAAAAATTCGTTACGCAGGAGCTGCGTCAACTTAGCGAATTTCCTTAGAATACATAAATCACTCTCTAGCGGTCATATTTTTAGTCTGATCAAAATGCCTTAAGGCAGTTTAAGGGGTGTTTTTCCCATTTTCGAAGGTTTGCGTTATAAGTAAGGAAAGAGTTCTGTTAACTTGACTTTATTTCGGGTCGATTGGTGAAAATTCCATCATTTCATCATATATAGAAATAAAAAACGTAATTTTGGGTGGTGTTTTTTCGATTTTTTGGGAGTTTGCAATAAAAAATATTAAGTTTTTCGAAATAACTTCCTAATTTGTAGCTATTAAGCGTCGATTGCAAAAAACTGCATCTTGTTGTATGTATAGAACAAAAAGGTTGGTTTTGGGGGTGTTTTTACCAAGTTCGAAGGGTTGTGATGGAAAAAAACCGATCTTTCTATCATGAATAGAAGTAAAGAGGTAAGTTTTAGGGATGTTTTTCCCATTTTCGGTGTGGTTGCGATGTAGGTAATGAAATTTTTCAAAATATTCTGTTAATTTTGACGTTATTTCGGGTCGATTAATGAAAATTCAAACTTTATAGCATTTATAGAACAGAAAAACATAATTTTGGAGGATGTTTTTCCAATTTTCCGAGGCTTCCGTTGCATAACTTTTAAAATCAACGCATACTGCTGTATTCAAATTGCAATGTCTATTTCTATATGGTATAAAAATTAAAAATTAATAGGTATATATGATATATATCGTTTTCTACATGGTAGTTTGAGTTGAACTAGTCTTAAAACAAAAAAATGTTAAATTTTCCACTTTTCCGATACAAATTTCCAGTTTTCGCAATTTTCCCGTCGGTTTGGGTACTACAGCTATCTACATGTCCAATATCAACTTTACAGCATATCTGGAAGTAGCTCATAATTTTGATATCTAATACTTAAGTTTTTTAAGGCGTTCCCGCGAATTTTGCATTTTTGAAGTGAAATAACTTTTTAACGGTTAATTCGTTAACGTTGATTGAAAACATTGGTTCTTATAATTCCGTAAAGTATCTATATTCGAAATATCAACCCTGTAGCTCTTTCCGTTCAAAAGATACAGCACCCAAAAAATGAGCCTAAATTAACGATAAGATATAGCACTGTAGTGAGAAGTCCAAAGTGTCCCTTAAAACTCGGCCTTGCGCACTACCGTGCTCTAGATATATAATAAATATAAGATACAAGTAAAACAGTGTTTTATTTACTGAATAATCATTAAGTTCTAAAATCCCTGTATGGCGGCGATACTAACTTTTATAATAAACGCTTGACATCAAGTCAACACGGGTTATCATTATCCGATAGCAATAATATTTATTAATTCAGTTATTAGGGTCAAATGGAAAAAAAATAGAGGGTAAATGCATCTCAATTCGAAAAAAAAATTTCGCCCCTCTAGCCTGGAATATAGGAGCGAATGAATATATATATATATATATATATAAATATATATATATATATATATATATACATATATATATATATATATATATATATATATGTATGTATATATATATATATATATATATATATATATATATATATATATACGTATAAATATTCATTCGCCCCTATATTTCGGCCCCTATTCGGAGATTGTGAATTAATTTTTGTTTGTCAAATTTAGATTTTGTTTGCGTTTGTTTGTTTTAACCGCGTTTTTTGCGTTTTATGGTTTTGGTTTTAAGTTTGTGTTTTATTACTACGTGCACCTGCCTGTACCACGTTAACCAGAAATAGAGAGAAAGTCGAGAACAATAGACAAAAATCAAAATAAATAGAAAATTAAAATAAATAAATTAAAATATAATAAATTTTAAAATATAATAAATTTTAAGTTATATTGATACTACTCTTGTTAAAATTTTTTTCATTCACATTTATTCCTGTTAACCTTACTCTTATACGTATTTATAATACAAAAAAACTGATCTAGGTAAAGGGGACGAATTTGAAATTTTATTTAAAAAACCTAGAGTTCTCATTAAATATCATTTGATAATATAATATTAATACTTTGTCATTGTTAAAAAAAATTAAGTAATTTTTAGATTTTTTATTTCAATTTAAAATTTTTGCCTTTTTCAAATTTTGGAAATGTTTTTCTCGAATTCTAATAAACCGATTTTAATGTTTATGGGCTCATGTCTTTTCTTTTTTCTATAGAATTTAATAATATTCTTTGTCATTTTTAAAATTTTTACTTTTAAAAAAGATATTAAGAAAAACTGTTTTTTTTGTTATAAACAAATTCAATTTTGACCCTGTTCTGCCGCGACTCGGAACGAAAAACCTTAAGGTCATATTCAGGAAGTCAAAATCAATCGAGTGAAAAAAAATACTGTTCCGAGCAACCTGTCTGAAAAATGCTAATTTGACTCTAGTATTATATATTTTAAAATTATTATTCTAGAATTATTGCCAGATTAAGAAATAATTAATTTAATCAATCTTTGATGTTTCGATAACCATAACTTATTACGAATTAGACACGAATTAAAACAAAATTGAATTACTCTCAATATGTCAAACATTGACTGAATCTCAGCCCACTCAAATATCAGCCACATTCAAGTGAAAATAAGTGGCAAAAATATGTGTTATCTACTACATAATATATGTTACCTTGGAAAAAATCTTGGAAATAAAATTTTTCTAACAAAATGATCAGATAAAGAAAAAAGAAAAGAAAAACATGAAAAGGTTAAAAGGTTAAAAGGTTAAATATTACAACAAATGTAGTAAGAACCTACAATTATAATTAAAATAAAACAAATTAAAAACCCCCAATGAAACTACATAAATATTAAAATAGGAAAACTGAATAAAATCCATAAAATAAAACTTAAACTGAAATATCAAAGGAATAATGAAGAAAAAAAAAATTAAATATATATAAAATATATATATTACTTAATTCAGGCATACAAAACCTACCATTCCCCTTGAATTCTTCCATTTAAAGAACTAAGGCCAGCGTTAAAACATATTAATTGCGATATAATAGGATTAAGCGAAAGTAGACGCAAAGGCAAAAAAATAACAGAAAGTGATGATTACAACTTTTCCTATTCTGGAGAACGTCAAGGGCAGTTAGGAGTGGGTTTCTCGGTTAAAAGAAAATGGAAAAATTGCATTAGCGAATTTAAAGGAATTTCCGAAAGAATTGCCACACTCAATACTAATCATACAAGTACTTAGTACATGCTCCTACTAAAAGCCACCGACGGTGAAGTTTAATAATGAAATTCATCAGGAAATCTTAAAAACAAAATTTGACCTTACTTTCGATTTTAACAATTAAATATGCACAATACAATTTGGTGAAGAAAATTTACTAGGAAAATATGGTTACGGATTTTGAAATGAAAGAGGACATCTCTTTATTCAATTTGCTGCAAAACATCAACTTAATATCTGTAATTTCTTCTTTCTAAAAAAAGCTGAAATAATATGGACGTGGAGATTATCAAATGGTAAAACCCGTAATGAAATTGATTCGAAAAGATATAAGGAATGAGTATTATGCTTTAGTAGAGGAGGTGATAAGTAAAAACGCTGCCACCAAGAAACTAAAACGCCAACTCAATTCAACAATAGTGTGGATGCCTGCCATAATTGATCATCAACGGACACTTCAATTCACGAGACAAGAAATACTAACATCGAAGGAAAATGTTATACCAATGTTATCCGACGAAGTGCTAAACATACCCAACATCTGTGCGAATGAGGTGAAATCAGTATTGAAAGAGCTTAGCTCAAATAAAAGTGCCGATAGTGTTGGATTTTATAGTGAGTTTCTGAAGTATGGTGGTGTAAGGTGTTCTACAAAGCTATTTAATTAAATTATATTCAGTCAAGCGATACCGTCACAGTGGCTAAATTCAACTATGTGTTTAATCTTCAAAAAAGGAGAACCATTAAATTTTAACAATTATAGACCGATTAGCATTATAGACAATATTTACAAAGTATTCTCCAAAATAGTTTTACAAAGAATAGATTATTTAGATAATATGTGTAATCGCGATCAAGCAGGTTTTAGGAAGGGATACTCCACAACTGACCATTTATAAGCCATAAGTCAACCTGACTATGAAACCTGAAATTTGCGGATGATATTGTGCTCTTCTCTGACAACATTCATGACTTACAAATAATGTTGTATCAACTAGCTTTTCGAAGTAAACTCGTGGGAGTAAAAATTAACGTCCAGAAATAAAATTGATGTCAAACGCAAACGAAGATGATCTCAACCTCAGAATTAGTATAGAAAAGAAAACGATAGAGCGAGTAAATAAGTTTAATATCTGAGCAAACTAGTAAAATAGTGAAATTCAAAAGAGAATAATGAACGCGTGGAGAAAATTTTGGTCTCTGAAAGAAATTTTAAAAAGTAAGTTGCACATTTCTTTAAAAATAAAGTCTTGGAATGCATGCATTCTTCTGATTTTAACCTACGGTTCCCAAACATCAACTCTGACCATTTCTAACTACATTTCATCAACTACAAAAAAATGAGATCATGCAAAAGAAGAATGAACAGGTGTATGCTATATATTTATATATATTAATATTTTGCATTTTTACAAGTTTTTTAATATACAAAGTTTTAATTGTTTTTATACATTGTTTTAATCATTCACCTGTTATAATTAATATTTAGATTAGATTTTAGATTAATAGCCTGAGTAAGCTCCCTTGGGCAGAGGCCTCCCCTAGTGCATTCCAAGCTTCTCTATTTCTAGTTGTTTTGTTCCACAGACTGCCTGCAAACCAAGCAATTTCATCTCTACACCTAGTTGGTGGTCGACCTCTCTTACATGATAGATTTAATGGTACCCATGATGAACCATCGATCATGGTTTAGCCCAACCCATTTCCACTTCAATTTTTTAATACAGGCAGTTACATCTTACACTTTTGTTATTGATGTAGTAGTGTTAGATCTAATCCTATTAGTAAACCTGTAATTTAGCATAGACCTGTCCATTCTTCTTTTGGTCTAAGATCCGGCATTAGAATTCCTTCCCTCATCTGTTAATTGAATGAAATAATTTTTAAAAGGCAGATAACAATATTATAAATGTAGGAGTGCAATGTCTGCCACCGTAGTCCTGCTGCCTATATCATATTAATTAATTAATTAATTAATATGACATAGTGTCTTTGTTTGTGCTCGAACAAACATATTTGTCTCTCTCTCTGCGTAGAACACATTTTTTGAAAATTTTATTACTTAAAAATTTTTTTATATAGGCTGCAAATAATTTATTTATATATTTATTATATAAAATATATTTTATAATATCACAGTAATAAAATTTTCAAAAAATGTGTTCTAAGCAGAGAGAGAGACAAATATGTATGTTCGAGCAACAAACAAAGACACTATATCATATTAATTAATTAATTAATTAATATGATATAGCCAGCAGGACTACGGTGGCAGACATTGCACTCCTACGTTTATAATATTGTCATCTGCCTTTTAAAAATTATTTCATTCAATTAACAGATGAGGGACGGTTTTCACTAATGCCGAATCTTAGACCATTTTACATGTTCTCATTTTTTTGTAGTTGATGAAATGTAGTTAGAATAGAGTTGATGTTTGGGAACAGTAAGTTAAAATCAGAAGAATGGATGCATTCCAAGACTTTATTATCAAAGAAATGTGCAATTTACTTTTTAAAATTTCTTTCAGAGACCAAAATTTTCTCCACGCGTTCATTATTCCCTTTTGAATTTCACTATTTTACTAGTTTGCTCAGATATAAAACTTATTTACTCGCTCTATCGTTTTCTTTTCTATACTAATTCTGAGGTTGAAATCATCTTCGTTTGCGTTTGACATCAATTTTATTTCTGGACTTTAATTTTTACACCCACGAGTTTACTTCGAAAAGCTAGTTGATACAACATTATTTGTAAGTCATGACTGTTGTCAGAGAAGAGCACAATATCATCCGCAAATTTCAGGTTTCATAGTCAGGTTGACTAATTACACCACCATATTTCAGAAACTCACTATAAAATCCAACATTATCGGCACTTTTATTAGAGCTAAGCTCTTTCAATACTGATTTCACCTCATTCGCACAGATGTTGGGTATGTTTAGCACTTCGTCGGATAACATTGGTATAACATTTTCCTTCGATGTTAGTATTTCTTGTCTCGTGAATTGAAGTGTCCGTTGATGATCAATTATGGCAGGCATCCACACTATTGTTGAATTGAGTTGGCGTTTTAGTTTCTTGGTGGCAGCGGTTTTACTTATCACCTCCTCTACTAAAGCATAATACTCATTCCTTATATCTTTTCGAATCAATTTCATTACGGGTTTTACCATTTGATAATCTCCACGTCCATATTCTTTTAGCTTTTTTTTTAGAAAGAAGAAATTACAGATCTTAAGTTGATGTTCTGCAGCAAATTGAATAAGGAGATGTCCTCTTTCATTTCAAAATCCGTAACCATATTTTCCTAGTAAATTTTCTTCACCAAATTGTATTGTGCCTATTTTACTGTTAAAATCGAAAATAAGGTCAAATTTTGTTTTTAAGATTTCCAGATGAATTTCATTATAAAACTTCACCGTCGGTGGCTTTCAGTAGGAGCATGTACTGAGTACTTGTATGATTAGTATAGAGTTTTTGTTTATTACGATTTGTACTGTGGCAATTCTTTCGGAAATTCCTTTAAATTCGCTAATGAGATTTTTCGATTTTCTTTTAACCAAGAAACCCACTCCTAACTGCCCTCGACGTTCTTCAGAATAGGAAAAGATGTAATCATCACTTTCTATTATTTTTTTACCTGTGCGTCTACTTTCGCATAATCCTATTATATCGCAATTAATATGTTTTAACGCTGGTGTTAGTTCTTCAAATGGAAGAATTCAAGTGGAGGTTTTTGTATGCCTGAATTAAGTATTAAGTAATATATATATTTTAAATATATTTAATTTTTTTTTCTTCATTATTCCTTTGATATGTAAGTTTAAGTTTTATTTTATGGATTTTATTCAGTTTTCCTTTTAATATTTATGTAGTTTCATTGGGGGTTTTTAATTTGTTTTATTTTAATTATAATTGTAGGTTCTTACTACATTTGTTGTAATATTTAACCTCTTAACCTTTTCATGTTTTTCTTTTCTATTTTCTTTATCTGATCATTTTGTTTGAAAAATTTTATTTCCAAGATTTTTTCCAAGATAACATATATTATGTAGTAGATAACACATATTTTTGCTACTTATTTTCACTCGAATGTGGCTGATATTTGAGTGGGCTGAGATTCAGTCAATGTTTGACATATTGAGAGTAATTCAATTTTGTTTTAATTCGTGTCTAATTCGTTTAATTTGTCCGTCTCGGTCTATTTGTTATAGCATTTAACCCCCTTTTTTTTTCAAAATGATAACTTATGGTTATCGAAACCTCAAAGATTGATTAAATGAATTATTTCTTAATCTGGCAATAATTCTAGGATAATAATTTTAAAATATATAATACTAGAGTCAAATTAGCATTTTTCAGACAGGTTGCTCGGAACTGTATTTTTTTTAACTCGATTGATTTTGACGTCCTGAATATGATCTTAAGGTTTTTCGTTCCGAGTCGCGGCGAAACGGGGTCAAAATTGAATTTGTTTATAACAAAAAAACAGTTTTGCTTTATCTTTTAAAAGTAAATCTTTTAAAAGTTTATCTTTTTTAAAAGTAAAATTTTTAAAAATGACAAAGAATATTATTAAATTCTATAGAAAAAAGAAAAGACATGAGCCCATAAACATTAAAATCGGTTTATTAGATTTCGAGAAAAACATTTCCAATATTTGAAAAAGGCAAAAATTTTCAATTTAAATAAAAAATCTAAAAATTACTTACATACATTAAAATCGGTTTATTAGAATTCGAGAAAAACATTTCCAAAATTTGAAAAAGGCAAAAATTTTAAATTTAAATAAAAAATCTAAAAATTACTTAATTTTTTTTAACAATGACAAAGTATAAATATTATATTATCAAATGATAATTAATGAGAACTCTAGGTTTTTGAAATAAATTTTCAAATTCGCCCCCTTTACCTTGATCAGTTTTTTTGTATTATAAATACGTATAAGAGTAAGGCTAACAGGAATAAATGAGAATGAAAATAATTTTAACAAGAGTAGTATCAATATAATTTAAAATTTATTATATTTTAAAATTTATTATATTTTAATTTATTCTTTTTAATTTTCTATTTATTTTGATTTTTGTCTATTGTTCTCGACTTTCTCTCTATTTCTGGTTAACGTGGTACAGGCAGGTGCACGTAGTAATAAAACACAAACTTAAAACCAAAACCATAAAACTGTACAGGCGCTCTCAAACGCGGTTCAAACAAACAAACGCAAACAAAATCTAAATTTGACAAACAAAAATTAGTTCACAATCTCATATCAAAATCATTCACAGAATCAGAAATGAATTTGTTGAACAAAGGTTGAACACCAAGATTATATTGCCTTTCAAAAATTCATAAAAACGACGGATCAATGAGACCAATAGTCTCGGGAATCAATTCTCCAACATACAAGATAGCAAAATGGTTAGTTTCAAAATTCCAGGCTTTTAACCAAACAAATTTATTCTCAATCAGAAATAGCATTGAACTAATTGATAAAATCAAAGATTAACCGCTATAACCAAAATCACTACTAATGTCAATTGACGTTAAAGTTTTATACCGTAAAATTTAATTCAAAATTTTAAAAAGAAACACAACGGCACTAACACCAGTGAGCAAATATAAAATTAAACAGATCCTCGGTAACCCAAAAGACAAAATAGAAAACGAACAAAAATCGGGAATCAGTAGCATAGAGTGCCCATCGTGTTCACAAACATACATTGGCCAAAGCCGTAGACAAATCCGATTCAAAGAACATATGGCTCATATGAAATACGGCAAGTTAGAAAAATCCTGTGTAGCTGCACATATTATAGAGAATGACCATAAAATCGACAAATCCAATTTAAAACTTGTTAAGGCAGTACAAAATCCCTCAGAGGTGGATGCATTCGAAAGCATATAAATTCAGAAGTTCAAAACCAAAATTATGAATCTAGACAATGGACCGGTTCCAAATTCACATTTAATCAAAATTTTACGGTAAAATTAATCGTCAGTATGTCCGTCTCTCTCTAAAGATGTCAAAATACATAAACCTATTTACTGCGCAACGCATAACTCAGCACCAATCAGGTGGCATCTTAAAACAGTATTAATGGTCGCCAAACATATATAAGAAGGGTAAAACCAAGAAACATTGTGAAACTGTCACCAAGTTAGCAAAGATTAAAATATCCTGAGACAATATAAGAGTAATTTTAATAAGAGTAAGGTTAACAGGAATAAATGTGAATGAAAGACATTTTAACAAGAGTAATTTCAATATAATTTAAAATTTATTATATTTTAATTTATTTTATTTAATTTTCTATTTATTTTTTTCTTTGTCTATTATCTCGACTATCTATCTATTTCTAATTGTCAAAGAATATATTACGACTAGCTTATTTATACTGATGATGACTACTTTGTAGTCGAAATACGTATTTATAATACAAAAAAACTGATCTTGGTAAAGGGAGCGAATTTGAAATTTAATGACAATGTATGTCATTTATATGTTAAAAATAATATGCCCAATTTCATTCCTTAAAAAAATTAGTTAAGCGACAATAAATTATATACCATGTAACCTTTTTTTATAAATAAACAGGGTGCAAACTAGATGAATAAATCTTTTTTTAAATGAAAGGTCTTAAAATTATCTATTAAATGAAAAAGAAACCTATTTTTTTAACTATATTTTTACCAATGATTTTTTCATTTGTTTATAATGCGCTATAAACAAATTAAAAAAAAAAAACTCGTTACGCAGGAGCTGCGTCAACTTAGCGTTTTTCCTTAGAATACATAAATCACTCTCTAGCTGTCATAATGTTAGTGTGATAAAAATGAAATATAATATCTAATATGACTTTAGTATTTGTAAAAATTTAATTTATTAATAGCCAAAATAGAACGACAATCAAAATTTTTTACAATGAAATATATTTTATGTATTTGAGTCAAACAAACACAAAATATTAAAAAATATTAATTATCTCTCTTAATATGATAATAATCGAAAAATGTAAAAGGAGTTAAGTTGTAAAAAATCAAGTTTACTACAATTCATAACTTGATCATTTTTCTCAAACTCTAATGTGAACAGAGATATTTAGAATTTGAACTTTCAATCTTTAATTGTAAATATTAATGTTACAGAAAAATGATAAGAAACAAAATTACAGTAAAGCTTAGTACCCACAACTTAACTCATGATAAATTTTTCGGTTTTTCAATATTAAGGGAGATAGTCAAATTTTGTGTTTTCCCCTCCCTCTAAACCCCCTTTACCGTCGTCCGATTATACCCATTGAACTTGACCTTTAGAATACCAAAAGCGACTCAAATTCCAAATTTCATTCCAATCGGAATAAAACTGTGACTGCTAGAGAGTCCACAGACATTTAAAAAAAGTAAATGTATGTATATATATATATATATACACAAATTTTAGCGATAGTGATTTTTAACGTCTAGGGTATGCTTTTATTTAAAATAATATTGTTGAAGTGTAGTGCATAGTACTATATATATACATGTATATATGTATATATATATATATATATATATATATATATATATATATATATATTTATATATATATATATATATATATATATATATATATATATATATATATATATATATATATATATATATGTATATATACAATTTAGCGATAGTGATTTTTAACATCTAATAGGTAGGATCGATGGACATTTGAAGAAATTTTTACGAATTTCCAACATTGGTGCAAAAGTAATAGCTGCATTTCCTTTAGAGGAAATTCGCTAAAACCGTTAAGAAATTATTTAAATAAACACGAAAGTATACACAAATAAACAAATATTAAATAAATATCACTTCAATAGAAGTTAATACTGTCTAATAAATGAAAATTAGAATAATATGAAAAAGTTGGCTGTTGCATCACAATCGTCTTTGGTGTAGAGGAAAGCATACTGGACTAGTTATCCAGAGGCCCGAGGTTCGATTCCTGGTTGACGAGTTAATTTTTTCATATCAGTATTTAATTTAATTAATAAATTCAATGACAATGAAATTTGTCGGAGTATACGCTATAGTCTTCTACAGTTTGTCATACGTAACCGAAAGGAATTTGGACAAACAAAGTTATGTTGACACGAAAGTATACACAAATAAACAAATATTAAATAAATATCACTTCAACAGAAGTTAATACTGTCTAATAAATAAAAATTAGAATAATATGAAAAAGTTGGCTATTGCATCACAATCGTCTTTGGTGTAAAGGAAGGAAAGCATACTGGACTAGTTATCCAGAGGCCCGAGGTTCGATTCCTGGTTGACGAGTTAATTTTTTCATATCAGTATTTAATTTAATTAATAAATTCAATGACAATGAAATTTGTCGGAGTATACGCTATAGTCTTCTACAGTTTGTCATACGTAACTGAAAGGAATTTGGACAAACAAAGTTATGTTGACACGAAAGTATACACAAATAAACAAATATTAAATAAATATCACTTCAACAGAAGTTAATACTGTCTAATAAATAAAAATTGGAATAATATGAAAAAGTTGGCTGTTGCATCACAATCGTCTTTGGTGTAGACGAACCTTCTCATTGACCTTCTGATTGGTCATCCCCTAAACGAACGCTTACCATGCTTTATTTTAAAACCATCACTATTGTTTGTTCAAAAAGCGATACATTATCTGGATGGGCAAACTTCAGACCATCAAACTATATACTAGTGCAGTAAGATTATGCATGTTATTTTGATGATACATTTAAAAATAAATGTAGGTAGGTATATACATACCATCTGTGTTGTGCACGGATAAAACAATTAATTGTTTTACTTTTATTTTAAATTTATAAACAATAAAAAATGCTTTGATGAAGACACAAATACACCATTCTTTGTAAATGTAAGCTTGCGTATAAAACACATATGTTCGTTATTACACGTGTAATAATTTGAATCAGTAATGCAATACTACTGAACTATAGTTTTATATGCGAATTTATTTATGGAAAAACCACTACACAAGAAAACTTTTTGACAATGCTTTAAATTATTGTACTATTTCACAATCGTTTGCTTCATTAACAGACACTTTTTTATTCGAGAAACGGGTAGGGTAGGGTTGCGCAAGTCGTAACCTGAGGGGAAACAACTGTTATTTTTAAGGTTTTTTAAATTAAACAATCGACAAATGTTTATAAAAATACAAAATATTTTTTCAAAGTAGGTATTTAAATATTTTTGAAAAAAGAGAAGTAGGAAGTTGGTAGGCAATCTTTGTTATTTCAGTGTTAGTTCAGCAAAACAAACTAAACTCTAAATTATTAATTATAAACTGTGTTTATTCATTTTCTATTGCTACTAACATCGTTAGGTGTTGCTAATTTTACCTTCTATTCCAACCTTTCAAATGGCGTCGTAATGCAGGCTTTGGTACGTTGTATCTCCTATATGCTTCATTAAAATAATCTTCACCATTCCAATATGTCATAAAGCCTCTTTCATATCTTCCTGCTTCCAAGTATTGTGAATTATTTTTGTCAATTCTTCTGATCAGCTGAATACAAAATTATGAATTTCCATCATAAGGCATAAGTCGCATCGATACGATTAACCAATTCACCACGTCTCCACAGATACGACTAAAGCAGCATGGCCTAATAGCCTAAAAAATTTCCGAATAGCCGAGTAATTCTTATGCACCGAGAATCAATAAATACGTTTCTAATTTTACCATAAATTTTTTTCATTCGGTAATGAAGCGATTTAGACTACATATTTAAGAAACATGTACACAGTATAAAAAAAGAAGATAAGTTGAAAGTAAACGTAGTTTATTATTTCAACTACGCGGCAGGTGTAAATATGGCGAACCGAAGGAATCGCGTCTCTGCACTACGCGGTGTATTTGTTACTATTCTATTCATCAACTATATATGTAGAAAGTGATATTTTAAGTTTCACGTCAGTTTTTAAATTTGTTGATTGAAAGATTATCACTGGAACACAAAATAGATATTATTGAAATTAAAAGAAACAAGTGCAAATAAGAACAAACGGAGTTAATTGCTTAAAATCCACGGGTTATACTGAGTTTATTTTTTATATATTTCTTACCGTTTAACAGATGGACCCCTGATGGGGTAATAAGTCTACGGACTGACATACTGACAGGTGAACGGGCATGTGAAAATGAACTTATCAGGGCATTTAAATTAGTAAATTTTATGATAAAATTAACTATATTTTGCCACATTTACAGAAATGCAACAATTATATTTACAGAAATTTTAATGTTCTTATTCTTCATATTACTATTAAACAATATACATCTTTAAATAATAACGCAATATAACTGTGTATATTGTGTGTAATTTTATTTGCACAGTCCACTAATTTATTTTAAATTCCCTCTCCTAGACATGGTAGGACCTTGTAGTTGGTGGAGAGACTTAAGTACTTAAGTGCGTCGATGAAAGGCTATGCTACGCTGTCGGTAAGTATGTTACTGGCAGGAATACCCACGCCGGACCCAAGCTACGGTGCGAGGCATTGTGCTTTAAGATCTAGCCGAAGGCTAGGGCAGCAGGGTTAAATGCTGTCACAAACAATCCCCTTAGAGCCACTGGCAATCTCCACTGTATCAATGCCCGATTTACTCGTGGGACCAAAATGGAAAAACACTGTAAAAATAATAATAACCCTGGGGCTTAAATCCCTTCAAAAAGTGAATCAACCGAGGCTGTACAGGCAAACCTCGCCGAGACACAAGAAACTGCAGGTGCATCCAGCCCAGCAGAAAATATTGACGATAAACTCCAGAATCCTTTCCTGATCGTGGAAATGAAAAATCTCGCGGCAGCAGCCCAGAGAAAAGCAGTTTAAGAGAAAGCCAGAGTTAAGGAGAAACCGATTCTACGGATAAAGAGGCAATCCGGACAAAAAACCCTACAGCCCTGTTTTTCTCAGGAACAGTGATACCTGTGGGGTCCGGCTCAGGTAATCAACCCTTGGAAAACCCCCAGGAAAAGAGGTCGAGATCTGAAGAGGGTACTCCAAGTCCGAAATAAATCTCGAAAAAACGTAGAAAGGGGGAACAGGCAAGTGCTATTAATACCTTTGCTGAAACCGCGGCAACAATAAAGATATGAATTGCATTGCGGGGGTATCCTTAGGTTAAACTCAGGAACAATCCAAAGAAGTACAACTCTCGATGCTACAAACTCTCGTTAGCGAAGAGCTCGTTGAGGGCCCACAATATCGGGGTTGACACCTGGACTGGGGGGCTCTCGATGTGCGATGTGCGGTGCACAGGAAAAACAGCCATAAACTGGCTCATTAATTACGTCCCGAATACCAGACCATGGGACGGAGCGGAACTTGTCGTCGGAGATGCAAGAGCCCTGATGAACACATCAAAAGTTTTGCTGCAGGGTATCCAGGTCTATAACTCCGTTGAAACGGGCAAAATAATTTAAACTCTTGGAGCGCAGAATGCAAACCTGCACACGCAGGAGTGGCGAATTATCAACAGCACGAGGAACAATGCAGGACACACCATCGTGCTGGAAGTGAGTGCAGCGGATCTGGAGTTCATTCAGGACAGAGGTTTTAAATTATAGCTCGAGTTTGGTCAAGTTAACCTTAGACCACTTCAGATAAACTTTTGTATTCTGTCAAAATGTGCTGAAAACGGGAATTTCCATAGCTCTGATCCATTAACCATGGGCTGTGAACTATATGATTCTTGGACTAGGAAATACTAGAGGACAAACTATTTACGATAAACCTCGGAGAGACCCAAAACTTGCATTAATGCAAGAAAGGACATCAAAGTCTTGCCGCTGTTAGAGTTTTGTCAGAGAGATCTTACAGCGGTAAAAGTAAAATACAACATGGGGAACGGAACTGCAGTGGTCATCATCGCTTCCACCTACCTACCCTATGATGCATCTACTCCACTACCATCAACAGAGATGGAAGACCTGCTCCAGTATTGTGAGGCAAAAAACCACCAACTGATCTTGGGATGTGATGACGCAAATGGTCATCACTGCATGGGGAAGTACAAACATAAATACAAGAGGTGAGTACCTCTTTGATTATATCATAGCTAAAAACTCAGATATAGTTAATCAAGGCAACAAGCCGACTTTTATTAACTAAGTTCGGAAGGAAATCATTGTTGTAACACTGAGCACTTATGAAATCAGTGGAAAAATCAAGAAATGGCAAGTATCCGATGAACCATCTGCATCGGATCACAGACAAATTTATTACAAAGTGGAGATGAGATCGGACCAATGTAATACTCACTATCGGGATCCGAAAAGAACAAATTGGGACGAATATAATTCGACACTAAAGTTAAAACTCGCCACAATCCCGAAAAAA
Organism: Nineta flava; assembly: GCA_963920215.1. Classification (NCBI taxonomy): domain Eukaryota; kingdom Metazoa; phylum Arthropoda; class Insecta; order Neuroptera; family Chrysopidae; genus Nineta; species Nineta flava. The sequence continues at coordinate 50,593,022 of OY986042.1, read as the reverse complement.
GTTAAAACAGTATTGGATATTGAGCTAACTGCAACTGAGCTTTAGCATGCAATTAACTCACTCCAAGAAAACTACCCGGAGGTCTCAAAAGACAACAGCAAGTCAACTTGTTGGTAGCATGAGGGCCTAAGGAATCAGAGGCGAAAGGTTCGCCAGCTATTTAACAGAGAAAGGAGGTTGGAGAACTGGGATAATTTCCAAGTCCTTACCGAATACAAAAGATCTCTGAAGAAAGCCAAAATGGACTCATGGAGGAAGCTCTGTCATGATGTTGAAAACACATCTGAGGGAGTGAGATTCCATCGTATCCTGGCGAAAAAACCCGCTAACACCATCGGGTCACTTCGTAAACCCGATGGTGAGTATACTAGCTCCGCGAAGGATACACTCGAGACACTGACCCGGATTCATTTCCCGGATTTGGTGGCAGTGGACGGTGAAAATCCTTCTCAAGAGAAGAGAGGCGATTGCCATTAACCGCTCAAAGATCGAATGGGCAATAAACTTTTTTGACCCCAACAATGCACCGGGACCAGATGGGTTATACCCAGTGCTCTAACAAAAAGAAGCAGAGCATCTTTTAACTCTGCTTGGTCATATATTCAGAGCGAGGCTGGCTACGGGTTATATCCCAACAGTATGGAAGCCAGTAAGAGTGACTTCTCTCAAAAACCGGCAGGGCTTAACCACTCCACGGGAAAGGACTTAAGACCAATTAGTATGTCATCGTTTCTACTGAAAACAATGGAGCGACTAATATGATTTTTAATTTGACTCAGGGGGCATTGTCTAGAAATCCGCTTCATGCTAACCAACACACGTATCAGGTGGGAACATCCTGTGAATCAGCCCTACACAACCTGATATACAGGATTGAGGAGGAATTCGCAAGGAAATAAACCACCTTGTGCGTTTTTCTTGACCTAATGAGGGCATTTGATAATGCCTCTTACTATTTCATGGTTCATTCTGCAGATCGACACGGAGTAGAAGACAGCTATTGCAAGTGGATAAAATCTATGCTGATAGGAAGAAGAATACAAACTTCCCTTCTTGTAGAGTCTGTCACTGTGAGAACCACAAAGTACACACAGGGATACGCGGATGACATTGTAATTGCAATTCAACGACTCTGCGAAGACACAATCTCGGAGCTTATGCAAAACGCTCTAAGACTCGCACAGGAAAGTTGTATGAATCAGGGATTGAAAATAAACCCTGGTAAGACCGCACTAATTCCATTCACACGGAAAAGGAAGGTCGATAACATAAAACCGTCCATCCTCTTCGGTAAAAGATTACAGATCACAAGGAAAGCCAAGTTCTTAGGAGTAATGTTAGACTCTAATGGAACTTTCATCTGGAATGGAAACTAAAATGGAACCCTCATCTCTTTGCAAGAGAGCATGTGGAAAGTCTGGGTTCTAAAACCCAAAATGATCCACTGGCTATACACAACAAAAGTCAGGCCCATTATAACCTATAGTGTGGTGGCCCAAAGTTAAGCAGATTACAACGTGCAAAAAGCTGTCCATGATCCAGAGACTGGCCTGCCTGTGCATCACTGGATCCATGAGCAGTACATCTACAGCTGCCATGGAAGTCATGCAATAATAACTGAATTAATAAAAATCAGGTTGGACATGCAAGTATCGTGTTTGAAATGGGCACAGATAGACTTCCCAAGGCATACTTCTTCTCAAAAGCTTTCACTGTAGTATGTGATAGGGCCGTGTGGTTCGAAAGAGACCACCCTACCTCAAAAAAGGAATCGTCTGGTATAAAGACGGGTCCAAAACTGAAGATGCGACCGGGGCGGAAATCTACGGTGAGAGGCCTAATGAAAACATAAGCCTCAACTTGGGGAATTATGCCACGTTCTTCCAAGCAGAAGTCTACGCCATACTTTCTTGCATCCGTAAGAACCTACGTAGAGGCTACAAAAACCAGAACGTATGTATTCTTTCGGACAGTCAAGCTGCTTTAAAAGCCTTGCCTGGAACAGAGGTCACCTCAAGGGTACTCAAGGATTATCTGGAGGAACTTTTGAAACTGGTATAACGGAACAATGTTAAATTGATCTGGGTGCCGGGTCACAGTGGTTTCGAAGGAAAGGAAAAAACAGATACCTTAGCAAAGAAGGGAGTTGGAATGCGCTTCATAGGCCCAGAGCCTATTTTGAGAATTCCAAGGACTGCATTTAAACCGGTGATCAACGAGTGGTCAATTGCTAAACACCGTTATCACTGGGAAAAAGTACCGCGGCGAGAACTCGGGAAGGTACTGCTTCAGAGCGCAACAAAGAGGTTATCTCTCGATGCACTAAGGCTGAACAGGATGCAACTGCGGATGGCTACCGGTTTCATTATCGGGCATTGTCCTATGCGAAAGTATCTGCACACAATGACACCATAACGGGTCCATTATGTGCATATTGTGAGGCGAGGAGGAAGACATATCCGGCCGCATTATCTTTGACTGCGAACCTCTATGTTATAGCAGATACAGGATATTCGGTGCATCTCACCTCGAATATACGAGCCTTCGGGAGGGCATGATAAGGAAGCTTTTGGCTATTTCCAACATATGGGAGAAGCGAATCTCGTCGGATTGAAGTAGAAGGGGGAGCACAATGGACCATAAGGTCAAAGTGCAATAGTTTTTCCCCGATATTAATCAATCAACCAATCAATCTCATCAATATTTTATAGGTGTTTAAATTAATTAAAAACGAATTGTAGTAATTTTTTCGATTTTGATCGCTAAACTTCTTAAAAAGTTCAAAAATATTCGGTATATAAACAATTATTAACATAAAACAATTATTAATTATATGAACAATACGATCCAAATGAATGAAAGAAAGGCCCAAGTTTTCGAGGAATTCCGTAATGTTATTTGTGCTTTTTAAAAAGTGGTGATATGGAAGAAAGGGCCGAACTATTTACAAAGTAAATAGCTATAGACTTCATATGATAGTTGCTCCATAAAAAGTGATGATATCCCATTAAAGAGCCTAAACTATTAAAAAAAGGAAAGGTAAACTCTTTACCAAGAAAATTAATGAGGGGTAAATTGATTGAATGTTAAAAAAATTAGGTTGAAATTTATGTCGTTAGTAAATAAAATATTTAAATCAACGGAACAAATGTAATTTTGGTGTTTTCCCATTTTTGGGGATGTTGTTTGGGAAAAATTTTCCTATTTTTCTTAAAGATTTCAAGTTATTTCGCGTCAAATGCAAAAAACCACATCGTCGTTAAATGTCTGAAAGTGGCTTAAATTTAAACATTTACATGTAATTTTTGGTTTTTCACATTTTTGGGAAGGTTTCGTTTGGAACATTTAAATTTACCGATTTTTATTATTAGATTCAAGTTATTCGCGTTGAATGCAGAAGTGGGTTAGATTTGTGGGCCCTACAGTTATGAAACATCAGATTTAAGTTCTCTGGGATATAAGTGATCAATATTTAGGATTTTTTTTATGCGTATTTTTTCGATAAAACACACCGTTTCGAAGTTTTTTAACTTTTTATGTAAAATTTCTCGTTAATTCAGCACATAGCCTAAAAATTTTGTTATTGAGATTTGGTATATAAGTTTGTCCCGGTATCTTGGCTCTCTTTTTGACCTTCAAAAAGGAGCGCTGTTGAATCTACTACAGATCCTCAAACAAAAAAAATATTTAATACTCGAAACAAAAAAAAAATGTAATTTTATCCAACAATTTTTTTTATTTATAACTTTTAGTTATATTCGAACAATACTAATTATTATTCACAACCAACTATTTTAATCCAACAAAGGTAATTTCAAACCGTATTACTGTTTCTTTCGGACTGAATTTAAGAACTGACTTTTTTTGTTGATGAAACTGCTATTTATATACTGCTGAGATCGAAACGTAAAAATAAATATATTGTTTGTTTCAAAACATACTTTCACAACATAATATTCCGTTTGTCTGTGTGATTTGGTTACATAAAAATTTATTTATCGAAGTAGTTGTTATTTATGTCAAAATAATATTTTTGCTATTCTAAAAATAAATTATATCTTATTTTTTTGAAATAAAATCATTTGAGATATTTTAAAGTCTTTTTCACTAAAATCATTTTTTTTATCATAATTTAATTTCTCCTTCAAATCACTTCACATAATAATTATTTACATTACCATTTTCTTTTTGTAATTAGAATTGTGCGTTGAGCCCTCAAAAATTATTGCACTTATTTTCATTAAAACAAATTCTCTGGACTATGTTGACTTAAAATGACTAAATTTTCGTTTGTTTTTTCCATATCTCTATTGGTTTACGAGATTTTTCAATTTTTAGGCTTAGACAAAATTTTCATTTTTTTCACGTTAAAATAAGTTAAAAAAAGGTAATTTTTGGTGTTTTTCCCATTTTCGCAGTTATTTCGTTTGGAAAACTAAAGTTTTCCCCTTTTTCTTATAAATTTCAAGTTAATCTGGGTTGAATAAAAAAAACTGCATCCTTCTAGCATATCTAGAATAGAGTCAAATTTTTTAAAACAAAATCTTTTTATTTTTTTTATTTTGAAAAAGTTACTTTGTAAAGAATTATAACACTCAACGAATCAGTGTTATCTTTTTGGAACATTCATAAATAATTCGTTTTAAATTAACGTGTAAGCCATTCGTTGTTGTAGTAAAAGTCTCTTTATTTCATATTATTACTGTTACATATTTTTGTACATGATTATTTTGTTATTTGTTTTTATCTATGACGACTTTGGCAAATTTCATTTCAAATTTTGCCCTAATTCCTAGAACATTTGTTTGTATTTTATAAATACATATTTCGACTACAATGTAGTCATCATAAGTATTAGCTAATCGTAACTATCTCTGGGATATGGATTCAGAGATATGTTGCTTGATGCTAATTTGGTGCGTATCTCACAATGCCAAAGTTTTAAAATATTGAAATCAACAAAAAAAATTACTTGCCGGGTTATATAAAATTTTAAAAACATACTAAGAGCAAACTTACGAAATAAATTTCAACCAAATTTTTTCTTACATTTAATCAATTTACCCCTCATTAATTTTTTTAGTTAATAGTTAACCGAGCTATTTACTTTGTAAATAGCTCGGCTCTTCAATGGTATATCATTACTATTTAAGGAGCAACTATTATATGAATTCTAGAGCCATTATTTTTGTAAATAGCTCGGCTTTTTAATGGGATATCATCACTTTTTAGGCGCAACTATTATATGAAGTCTAGAGGTATTTACTTTGTAAATAGCTCGGCTATTTAATGGGTTATCATCACTTTTTAAGGACAATTTATTGTATAAAGTCTAGAGCTATTTGTTTGGTAAATAGCTCGGTCTTTTTTTTTTCTTCCATATCATCACCTTTTAAGGAACAACTATTATATGAAGTCTACAGTCTTTCTTCTATATCATCACTTTTTCAGGAGCAACTTTTACATTAACGATTTCCCCGAAAACTGGGCCCTTTTTTACATTTACGTTTTTGATCGGATATTACTTCTTTTTGAAAGGCTTTAATATACGAAGCCGAAGGCTTAAAAAAACGCTACGTGTTTTGTTATGCTAGGCGTTACTTAACCGCTTCGCGATATTTAACTCATTTTCTTTAAAAATTTATTCACATATACAAAAGAGCCGCTTCGCGTTATATAACAACTCGCTCTGCAGGCTACGGGCGTTTACCATCTCTAAAAAACTGCATCCTCCTAGCATGTCTAGATAGGAAATTTTTGTTGTTTTCCCATTTTGGGGATATTGTTTGGGAAAAATAATATGATATTGTTTTCTTGTAGATTTCAGGTAATTCCGCGACAAATGCTAAAAACTCCATTATTCTAAAATGTCTGAAAGTAGTTAAAATTTAAACACTTAATTGAAATTTTTTGTTTTTCCAATTTTTGGGGAGGTTTCGTAGGGAAAATTAAAATTTTCTGATTTTTCTTATAGGTTTCAAGGTATTTCCAATTGAATGCAAAAAATCGCATTATTCTATCAGTCTAGAAAGGTAATTTTAGTTGTTTTCTCATTTTGGGGGTTGTTGTTTGGGGAAAATTAAAATTTTTTGATTTTTCTTATAGATTTCAAGTTATTCCGCGTCAAATGCAAAAAACTGCATTCTACTTAAATGTCTGGAAGTCATTAAAATTTAAACACTTAAATGAAATTTTTTGTTTTTCCCAATTTTGGGAAGATTTCGTTGGGTAAATTAAAATTTACTGATTTTTCTGATAGGTTTCAAGGTATTTCCAATTGAATGCAAAAAATCTCATTATTCTATCATGTCTAGAAAGGTAATTTTTGTTGTTTTCTCATTTTTGGGGATGTTGTTTGGGGAAAATTAAAATTTTCCGATTTTTCTTATAGATTTCAGGTTATTCCGCGTCAAATTAAAAAAACTGTATTCTACTTAAATGCCTGGAAGTGATTAAAATTTAAACACTTAAAAGAAATTTTTTGTTTTTCCCAATTTTGAGTAGGTTTCGTTGGGTAAATTAGAATTATCTGATTTTTTTTCTTAAAGGTGTCTAGGTGTTTCCAATCGAATGCAAAAAATCACATCATTCTATCATGCCTAGAAAAGCAATTTTTGTATTTTTCCCATTTTTGGGGATGTTGTTTTGTAAAATTAAAATTCTCCTATTTTTCTTATAGATATCAGGTTATTCCGCGACAAATGCAAAAAAATCCATTATTCTTAAATGTCTGAAAGTGGTTAAAATTTAAACACTTTCACTTTTTTATTTGTATTGAAGGTTAAATCGACTTTATCGGACATTTACAAATATCTAGTTTTAACAAAAATAACAGCACCACTTTTAATTTAAATACACTTTTATTTGCCCATAACCTGTAGGAAAGGTATCGGGTGATGATTGCAGAAATAAATGGAAAAACGCTTTTGGTTATTAAGAGTGATTATTAACAGCTTTTACCAGATACAATGTGGTGCACACTTGCGGAAGTATAAGGTACAATTATTTTGTGTGACGTTAGCTACATGAAAATTTCAACTATGCTATACAAAATAGATCAGGAGTGTACTGAACCAATTTTCTAATTCCAACAATATGTTTCAAGGTATCTCCAATCTAATGCAAAAAATCGCATCATTCTAGAGATGAGGTAGATTGTAAAGGCTGCCCTGGACGGGCTACACTTCGACCATAAGGTCAATTGTGATGCCTTAGGATGTGAGGATGTGAGTGGAATGGAAGGAATTTGTGAGTCGACTAGCAATTGGTACAATATGCGGCTGCAGCCGACTATGATACGAACTATGCCCGTTATTTCGTTCTAGTCCATACACCGACAGTTAAGTCAATTAACCGCCCCTTTTTTTATTTTTATAATTGACAAACTGCCGATGTCGGGCAGTTTGCCATAACCTCCCATAACCTCCCAGTTTCCAAGTACTGCATACTGCACAGACATAACGCCTTAGATCGCTCGGCTACTTGAACTTGTTCTATCATGTCAAGATAGGTAATTTTTGTATTTTTCCAATTTTTGGGGATATTGTTTTGGGAAAATTAAAATTTTCCGATTTTTGTTATAGATTTAGTTTGTTTTTTTCGATATCTTTACTAATTAACGAGATATTTCAATTTTTAGGCTAAGGCAAAAATTTAATTTTTTTGCGAATAATGCATTTAAAAATGTTTTTTGAAAAATTATTACAGTGTATCTAAGTAATGGATGAACCGAAAACCGAAAAAACATATTAAAATTGCTGAAACTCATATTTTTCCTAAATAATGCTAACAAAACTTCCATATAGAAAACTCTATAATTAGATAAAACAAGGTAATTTTTGGTGTTTTTTCCCACTTTCGGAGTTGTTTTGTTTAGAAAACTAAAGTTTTCATGTAATGTTTTCACTACTGTCATGTAAAATAATACAAAATTTTACATGAACGTAGTTTATAAGATTATATTATTTAACTTTTAATGTTTTCTACATAGTTTACTTAAATATGGTCATATACCAATTAATATTTTTTATCAGAAAGGACATATATCAACATATGACATACTATCACACATATCAACGAATCAGATGGATATATGCTTTATAATTTTAAATTAATTAAAACGAAAATTGTTAAATGTACTTTTTTTCCGATACAAATTTCCAGTTTTCCCGTCGGTTTGGGTAATTGATCTACCTGTATGCCAAATATCTACTTTACTGGATATCTGGAAGTAGCGTAGATATGCTATACAGGGTTTTTTAAGGCGTTTCCGCGAATTTTGCATTTTTGAAGTGAACTTTTTAACCATTTAATTCTTAACGAAAAGCAAAACATATTTTCTTATAATTCCCTAAATATTCCATATTCGAAAAATCAACACTGTAGCTATTTTCGTTCAGAAGATATTTCGGGGTCAGATCGCCTGTAAGTACGAAGGCCAAATACCCCTTAAACTCGGCCTTGCGCACTACCGTGCTCTAGATCTCTGAATCCATATCATAGAGATAGGTTCGATTAGCTAATTCATACTGATGAAGACTACATTGAAGTCGAAATACAAAAAAATGTTCTTGGAATTGGGGCAAAATTTGAAATGTATATTCAAAAAAAATAGAGTTCTCTTTGATTATTTTAATAATCTTAACTTTGACAAATGTTTATAATATTTGGTTTTTTTATCCAAAGAGTTATAAGTTATTTATAATGTGTCGTATCTCAGAAAATTTGAATACCTACAAACTAACTTACGAACTAACTATTTACATTTATTTAATGTGTTGAATACAATCTTATAATAATAGTAGACTATGCGGTAGCTTATATCTTATTTTGAATGGGGAATTATTTTCATTGTACAAACCAATAGCACTGAGCCCCCCCATGCGTCCACCTTGTCGTGGTTGGAGGGCTTAGTACCTAGCCTGCAAGCCAGCAGGAGGGGTTTGGTTCAGTGTGCGTCTGTTGCGCGCTGTGATTATCGTCATCGCTAGTTTCGGTGTGCGGTATTCGTGCGCTGTCTCAACATTACTCGTCGATCACGTCAACTAGCCGACAAAGTCTTCGTTGAAAATTTTTGACTGGCGGTCCCGTGTATCCCTGCTGGAAGTGGTTGAGAGGAGCTGAGGGTGGGGCCTCAGTTTTTCCGATATCTGATGTGAGCATGCTCTGCCGAGGCAGGGTTTGCTGAACTTAGCCACCACCCACGTCGGTCCTTGGTAGGATTGTGTGCAATCGATGCAGAGATCAGAATCTGCACAGCTTTGGGCAAGTTCCAGCCCGCCCGCGCATTCCGGGACTGGTAAAGTGGAGACCGAGCCCCAGAGTACTGGGGTAGGGCTATTAAAGTCCGAAGGTATACCTATTCCAGTCCGTCCTTTTGCACACGATGGCTGGATATAATTTAGTTTATAAACATTTCAAACCGATAGCATCCCGGTTATCACCAAAACGTCGGGGAAACCAAACCCCCCTAAAGATAAAGAAAATTCTGCGGGAACTCAGCATGGCTTGTCAAAATAGTCGAAATACGACTATTACTAATACGAAATACGGCACCTTACTAAAAGTAAGGTGCCGCTTTGACCTGGCTGGTCTCCGTAAAGACGAGACCAGTTCCCAGTTCTATTGGACCTGCCCCCAACAACTTATTAGCGAATACAGAGACTCTCTGAGCGTGTATAAGGATGGATCTAAAACCATTTCTGGTGTGGAGAGCGCTATTGCCATTAGCAATAGATGACAAACTTGGTCGTTCTCCCCACAGGCATCCGTGTAAACTGATGAATTATATGCAATTTTGCAGGCTCTGCGATATTGTGAAGATTTTTCGAACCTTCACAATACATTCCTCATTTGTTCAATGTTCAATACGCCCAGAGGACCTGAAGTGTGCATGCGTTTCAAAATTAATGAAAAATGGCAGCGTGAGTGGAACAACCTCACGGAAAAGCTCAAACAGGTCAAGCCAAGCATCAATAAGATGCCGGCACCTGTAAATCTGAGCGGTAGAGAGAGTGTGGCCCTTACACGTTTGCGAATAGGCCACACTCAAATCTCGCATGCATATCTTCTCTGCGGTGAGGATCAGCCCAGGTGCCGTGTTTGCAGGACAATGCAAACCGTGAGGCATATTGCTGAGAAATGTGTAGTCTTCGAACATTTACTGCAAAGACTACGGCTTCGAAAGAATGCACCATGAGCATTATCGTTCAATGCGAGCTCCGTAAAGAGGATGATTACATTTTTTAATGAATCTCACCTTCTGCGGAGACTCTAGGGCAAACATCTCATATTTTAAAAAAGTCGTCTCTTTTATGTGTTTTTTTTTGTACAGCCTCGTACAATTTTATCTTAGTTTTTAAATATTTTGTGTTTTTATAGTATTTATTGATTTTATCTGTGATATTGTGGGCCCTTTACACCCACAATATCACATTTTATTTCACATAGTTTTAAGTTTTATTGTTTTTATTGTAATAGTGTGGGCTCTCCATACTATTACACGTTGTTGTATATTTTTTTTAAAGTTTTATTGTTATTTAGTTTTTTTTTAAGTTTTTAAATTGTTTTTTTTATAGTTATCTAGTTTTTAACTATTTTTATGTTGCAGTGAAGGCCTTTTACACCTTCACTGCAACGTTGTTATTTTGTTATTGTTGTTGTTGTTGTTGTAGTTGTTGTTGTTGTTCATATTTTGTTGTTATTATTTGTATGTAGTTTATATCTTGTTATTAAATTCCTACCTAGTCAATTCATTTGACTAGATAGTGTTGTGATATTCTGGGATATTGTTAAGTTTTGTTATTGTTATTTTTTAACCTTCGGGGGCTAATGAGCAAGTTCTCGAAGCCCCTAAAGAGGGGTGGGTTTAAGTGCGTAGTCCGGCTGGTCTTTAGTACCACACTCTGTGCATCAATGCATTTCCCGCCTGCCTGCCGCAAAAAAAAAATATCACTGAGTATGTTCAGGTGTTCATGGATCCCTGTTCATGGACTGAAGAGGGGCAAATCTGGCAGAGTAGAGCAGAAGGAGGAGGCTCAACTCACTGGAGCTCCAGAGATGGAGGTGGAGCAGGTACAGGTGGCACGCGAGGAAGAGCTCTGCCTCGACTCTTTGCTAGCAGCCCCGGAGGGAGAAGAATTACTCTCAGACGGGGAGGAGAGGAGGCTCCTTGAGGAGGGAAGGGCAAGGCCTTCCTTCCAAAAAGAACAATGATTAAAAACAACACCACCAGGGTTGCCCAACTGAACGCCCACCACTCCAAGGGGGCAACTTCAGTTGTAGCGAGTCTCTTCGCTAGGCAACACCTGGAAGTCGTGCTGATCCAGGAACCCTGGATCTACAGAAGTCAGGTAAGAGGACTGAACTGCCGTGATGCTGTCATTTGGGACAAAAAGTCAGAAATACCGAGAGCTTGTTTGCTAGTTCGGGATCAGTTAAACGCTGTGTGCATTTCAGAATTTGTGACGAGAGACCTGGCTACTGCGCAGATAAAACTGCAAATGGGGGGTGTACCCCACAGACTGGTCATCGCTTCAGCATACCTAGCCGAAGACAAGGAGGTACCGTCAAATGAGGCCAGGAAGCTAGTGGATCACTGCAGCAAGCATCGCCTGCCTTTGATCATCGGCTGTGATGCCAACGCGCACCACGTAATATGGGGCAGTTCCGACTGCAACAAAAGAGGTGAGTCTCTCTTAGAATTCTTACTAGCATCCAATCTCGAAATCTTAAACGTAGGCACAACGCCAACTTTCGTAACAAGAGCTAGAGAAGAAGTGTTAGATATCACGCTGTGTAATCTGTCGACGGGGTAATGGGCCAGGAGATGGAGAGTTTCGTCGGAGCCATCCCTGTCTGACCATAGAATCATTCAATTTGAACTAGAAGGGGTAACCTCGGGACCTTGTGGTATCAGGAACCCGAGGAAGACCAACTGGAATAATTACGTCAGCAACTTGGAAGACAATCTAAGGTTAGTGAACTCCAAAGTCAGGGAACCCCTGGCACTGGAAGAGGCTGTTGACGAACTTGATGGGGCAATTATGGAGGCATATCGATCCACTTGCCCACTGATCGTTAACAAAACCAAAAGGCAGGTGCCTTGGTGGAATACCAATCTCTCGAGGCTCCGTAGCGAGACTCGCAGGCTCTTCAATAGAGCAAAACTGTGTGGAGATTGGGACAGTTACGCGGCAAAATTGACCGAGTATAACATGGAGATTAGGAAAGCAAAATGGAACAGCTTCAGAGTGTTTTGTGCAGGCATCGCCACTGTCCCTGCAGCGGCCAAACTGCACAAAGCTTTATCCCGAGACACTCAATCCGAGGCACAAGCACTCAAAAGGCCGGATGGAAGTTTCACGGAGGGCGAGGAGCAGAAGGCTCTTCTACTCCTGGAGACTCACTTCCCCGGTAGTTCTCCTACTCAGGGGCAGGAAGATTTGATGGCTCCATGCAGAGCGACTAAAGACAACTGAAACAGGGCTGCAGAAGTATGCACCCCTGGGCGGTTGAAATGGGAAATTGACACATTTCAGACTTTCAAAGCAGCCGGAGTAGATGGCATCTACCCCGCCCTGTTACAACACGGGCAAAAGGAGATTTTGCCTCATCTTCTCCAGATCAGTAGAGCCAGCCTGGCGCTAGGGCTTATACCTAGCCCCTGGAGAAGGGCCCGAGTTACTTTCATCCCCAAAGCGGGAAAAAAAGACCGGTGGCCAGTTGCATCCGAAGTCAGGTGCTGGAGAGGAGGCCTTTGCACCCCAACCAGCATGCGTATAGGGCAGGCAGGTCCACAGAGACGGCCCTCTACGAACTAACGACCGCAATAGAGCGGGGCTTTGATGCGAGAGAAACGACCATGTGCGCGTTTCTTGATATAGATGGCGCTTTTGTCAATACCTCACATAAGGTAGTCAAAGCATCCCTAGAGAAACGGGGGGTGGACGTCACGATATCCAGATGGATAGGCGAGATGCTCGCTTCCAAAACTGCCGAAGTGAGGGTGGGGGAGAGAACCATCCGGGTCGGCACAACGCGAGGCTGCCCACAGGGAGGGGTCCTATCCCCTTTACTATGGAGTCTTGTAGTAGATGACCTGTTGCACGGGCTCACGGATCAAGGCATTACCTGCATAGGATATGCCGATGATATCGTGATCCTGGAAACAGGGAAGTTTGAGAGCACGGTGCGTGACCTAATTCAAAGAGGGCTAAACGCTACAAGAAAGTGGTGCCAGTCAGTGGAGCTGAGCGTCAACCCAGCCAAGACCACTGTGATGACATTCACCAAGAAAAGGAAACTCCCGAGACTCCAAGCACTACACCTTGGTGGCGAGGAGTTGGAATGGAAGCAGAAAGTTAAGTACCTAAGCATTAACCTAGATTCTAAGCTACGGTGGAACCAACACTTGGAGGTAACTTCAAGCTGGCAAGTCCTGGGGATGTACACCAAGAATCCTGCGATGGATGTACACCATGATCGTAAGACCAGTCATCAGCTATGGAGCGGTGGTCTGGTCAAAGAAAGCCGAAATCGCCAGAGCAAGGCAAGGACTCACTAGAGTACAGCGTCTGACATGCCTGTGTATCACAGGTGCCATGAGGTCATGTCCAACGGCTGCGATGAGGTCATACTGGACCTCTCTTCCCTGCATCTAGCAGTGGAGGGTGCAGCACAGAAAGCGTTTCTAAGAATAACGGGAGGCGAAAAGGCCTATAGGAGGGCTATTATGGGAAACAAGCCTCTAACCTCTTTGTTAGACCTACCCCGGGATAAAGTAAGTAGGAAGTTCAGCTTCGATAGGAACTTCACTACGGAGCTGAACAGTAAGCAGGAGTGGAATGGGGAGGACATGTACTTCGTCAAGCCACATACCATAAAATGGTACACTGACGGGTCAAAGACCAACGAAGGCACGGGAGCGGGTGTATTTGGGCCTAGAACCAGATACTCTGAACCTATGGGGAGGTTTCCCAGTGTTTCCAGGCAGAAGTTCGTGCAATAACCAGGTGTGCTGAGTTCAACCTGAGCAGGAACTACAGGAAGCGGGACATAGTGATCCTCTCTGACAGCCAAGCTGCCATCAAAGCACTAAGTGCATGGAGCATCAACTCTAAGATGGTGTGGGAATGCCTAGACCTGCTAAACAGGCTAGGCTAGGAGAATGACGTTTCTCTAAATTGGGTGCCAGGCCATGCAGGCATTGAGGGGAATGAGACTGCTGATGAACTGGCAAGGAAAGGGTCGTCAGAGCCTCTCATAGGACCTAAGCCGTCCTGTGGAATAAGTGAGGCCGACCTCAACACAGCCCTCTGGAAGGCAGAGGAAGCAGAAAGAAACAAGCTTTTGGAAGATTCCCCAGGGCTGCGGCAGGCCAAGATCCTTCTCGGGCAGTATAACCGAAAGAGATTCGAAACCTGCATTAAGCTCACAAAGAATGAGCTACGAATCCTAACGGGCTTTCTCACCGGGCATTGCCGGCTGAATGGCCACCTCCGAAAGATGGGAATCATCAATGACGGCTCATGCAGGTTCTGTGAGCTGGAGGAAGAAACACCAATTCATCTCCTACTTGAATGTGAAGCCATGGCACGAAGACGGGCTGCTTGTTTCGACCAGTACCTGCTCCAGGAGGATGACTTATCATCCCTGCACCCCACCCAGATCCTCAAATTCCTCCGAGAATTGAGACTGGTTGAGGAGCTCTGAGGCAAGCCTTAACATAGCAGTAGTAGGGGGTCACAATAGATCATATTGGTCGCAGTGATTAATAACCTCCAAATAATAATAATAATGTTCAGATGTTTGTTACGATGGGTATAGAAGAATTCTGTATATTCGCAGATGTCTTTATAGATTTCATTAATGCCTAATAGTTGTCTGATTATTCTATTTGTTTGAGATATGGTAGTCTTCTTGGAGACTGATCATTCTCAGGATTTAATTTTCGGTTTTTTTGACTTTATGAATTTTTGACTTGTATGTGCTACTCCATATTGGAATTCCATATCAAACCAATATGCGTTTGATCATGCTTTTGTATAGTGTAAGTTTATTCTTTATACTTAATTTACTTTTTCTACAGAGTAAGAGATATAGGATACCTTTTATTTGATTGGCTTTGACACAAGTTATTTTGTAAATGTAAGTTATTATTTAATATTACGCCTAGATACTTTGATTCTTTATTTGGAAAAATTTTTTAGTTTTTAACTATCAAAAATATATCTTTATCGGTTTTTTTAAGTTTAACTTTGTGGCTAATTAGTTCAGTCTTTGATGCATTGATTTTTATTTTCCCTTTATTATTATACCTTGGTAGTTGATCAAGTCTATTTTGATTTGGCAAATGTATGAAAGATTTGATTTCCGCCCAAAATTAATTTTTTTCTTTCTTTTTCAGATTATTTAGTGGAGCTGCTAATTGAACAAAGTTAGGAATAAATCTGGAAAGGAAATCTACTAGACCGATGAAACTTCTAATTAAACTTAAAAATAACTTGATGCTCGTAAACTTTGGATGAACGGTCAAATAGACATGATCAACGGCTTCCAGAAAATTTCGAGTTATTTTTAAATTTAATTATAAGATAATCAAGTGAAGAACTAGGGAACATATTCGTCCTACAAATTCAATGGAATGGACTCTGAGTCTCCTATACTCAATGTTCAATGGCTTCCAGAAAATTTCGATACCGTTTTCCAAAGTTTTATAATTCAAAAAGTTGGGCGTCTTGTCAAAACGAAGCTACTTACAAAGTTCCAGCTTGAGCAATCATCCTGAAAAAACCCATTGGTCTCCCGTACCATTAAATTTTGTTTTATATTTAATTTTTAAAAAGATTCCAATTTTATAAAAAACGTGGTTTAAAACAAAATTGACTAGGAATTCTTTTTCAAATTTTCCAAAAAAAAACAACGTTTATTATTATTTTTAAAAAAAAATCCTTTCTGTTTCCCGGACGTTTGCACTAGTTGTGACGCTCTCGGATGTTCTAATTTGAAATTCGAACAATCCGGTTCCTATTTAGGATTTATCTTAAATTTTGGCGAATAATTGACTAAATTCAAATGTTCCTGCTTAATAAAATAAAACTATACATTTAAATTGTCTTAATTCACGTTTGTTATTAAACTAATGTCAAATGTTTGAGTAAGCTATCAATTATATTTAATTGTATCACACACTTATTCAAAATAAAAGTTTATAGTCCGGGAGACCAACGGGTTTTATCAGGATGATGAGCATCAAGCTGGTTCTTTGTAAGTAGCTCCCGGAACATTATAGTTTGTTGTTTATATATGTATTTTATTAAACAAATTGATAATAAAAAAATATGTGTTTAGCCGTGAAGGTGTGGGATGGTTCAAGGCTAGTGTGCCGGGTATTCGAAGGACCAAGAGGAAAGGGGGAGGCTCACTTCTTCGATCGGTCGCTGGTTACTTGGATCCGATGTTTACTTTACTCAAAATATTAATCCCATTTAGTCTTTGTTACACTGTTTAATTATGGATGGATAATATATTTACATTATTGATTATTTACATTATATTATTTATTCTTTGTTACACTGTTTAACTTATTGATTATTTACATTAGATAAGATTGCACTATTGATTGATTGTTGATAACTAAACTATTTATTGCGTTGCGTGTGGATATTCTTACTTCAGAGACTACATACTATGACTACTGCTTATCTACTGCGAGTACACATTCGACTTACTACTCTGGTGTCTTGTGTGTGCAGCGACTGACCACCGTATAACTAATGAACTCTATTCTACATAGACAGAAACCTCAACATCCTACAGAGAGTACCGCTGCAACATTTACTAAACAAGCATAGAGCTTAAGAGTTACTAAACGAGGGTTAAGTTACTAAACTTGAGAAGATACAAAATAAGAAGTAATTGTAAGTTACTACATATACCAAGAGAGAGGGTCGTGGTTGTCGAAGGTAAGTTAGCATGATTAAATGAATGAAGGAAAAATCAAAAATAAGCATTCTAAAAACTAAAAATAAAGAGTAACATTCATTCTATTGATTTAAAATAATAATTATGGGTTAATTAATTATTATAAATTAAATTATGGGTTTGCTAGTGGTAAAGGAGCGAGCTAGGTGATTGGCCTTTTATAAGTACCTGTGGGAATTTTATTAAACAAACTAGGACTTTTCCATCTTTACCCGGATACGTCTGGATTATATGGGCAGTTACCCAAGCACTAGGTAGGAGATTATCTTCTCTTACTAAAACTAACTCTCCTATTTTTAAATTATCGTCGGGATAATGCCATTTAGAGCGATTTTGCAATTGTGTGAGATAATCTTTTGAGCATCGCTTCCAGAAATGTTGTCTCATTTAAGAAAGTCGCTGGTAAAAAGAAAGAGTATTTTCCTTGTGATTACATAAGTCCGGTTCTGGTATGGGAGGGAGATGATCTCCTGTAATGAGTTGAGCAGGGCTAAAGTAAGAGTAATGGTTGGGATCATTTGATAGAGAATATAATGGTCTTGAGTTTAAGACATTTTCGATTTGACATAACATAGTGGAATATTGTTCGAACGTTAGTTTTGTTTTTGTTTTGTTGACTCGATGCATGTGAAATGTGAAATTTGACGGATTTGACATTAGTTCATACAGACGATGCATTTCGTTAGAAGCGCCTTGGAAATTAGTTCCGTTATTGGAAATTAGGGACGTTCCTTCGAGCAATAAATCGTTGTAAAGCAGCTAAAAAGGCTTACGTCGTCAAGTCTGATACTAATTCGAGGTGGATTGCTAATTACTAATTTTTCGTAACAATAAATATAAAATTATTATTATTATTATTATTATTATTATTATTATTATTATTATTATTATTATTATTATTATTATTATTATTATTATTATTATTATTATTATTATTATTATTATTATTATTATTATTATTATTATTATTATTATTATTATTATTATTATTATTATTATTATTATTATTATTATTATTATTATTATTATTATTATTATTATTATTATTATTATTATTATTATTATTATTATTATTATTATTATTATTATTATTATTATTATTATTATTATTATTATTATTATTATTATTATTATTATTATTATTATTATTATTATTATTATTATTATTATTATTATTATTATTATTATTATTATTATTATTATTATTATTATTATTATTATTATTATTATTATTATTATTATTATTATTATTATTATTATTATTATTATTATTATTATTATTATTATTATTATTATTATTATTATTATTATTATTATTATTATTATTATTATTATTATTATTATTATTATTATTATTATTATTATTATTATTATTATTATTATTATTATTATTATTATTATTATTATTATTATTATTATTATTATTATTATTATTATTATTATTATTATTATTATTATTATTATTATTATTATTATTATTATTATTATTATTATTATTATTATTATTATTATTATTATTATTATTATTATTATTATTATTATTATTATTATTATTATTATTATTATTATTATTATTATTATTATTATTATTATTATTATTATTATTATTATTATTATTATTATTATTATTATTATTATTATTATTATTATTATTATTATTATTATTATTATTATTATTATTATTATTATTATTATTATTATTATTATTATTATTATTATTATTATTATTATTATTATTATTATTATTATTATTATTATTATTATTATTATTATTATTATTATTATTATTATTATTATTATTATTATTATTATTATTATTATTATTATTATTATTATTATTATTATTATTATTATTATTATTATTATTATTATTATTATTATTATTATTATTATTATTATTATTATTATTATTATTATTATTATTATTATTATTATTATTATTATTATTATTATTATTATTATTATTATTATTATTATTATTATTATTATTATTATTATTATTATTATTATTATTATTATTATTATTATTATTATTATTATTATTATTATTATTATTATTATTATTATTATTATTATTATTATTATTATTATTATTATTATTATTATTATTATTATTATTATTATTATTATTATTATTATTATTATTATTATTATTATTATTATTATTATTATTATTATTATTATTATTATTATTATTATTATTATTATTATTATTATTATTATTATTATTATTATTATTATTATTATTATTATTATTATTATTATTATTATTATTATTATTATTATTATTATTATTATTATTATTATTATTATTATTATTATTATTATTATTATTATTATTATTATTATTATTATTATTATTATTATTATTATTATTATTATTATTATTATTATTATTATTATTATTATTATTATTATTATTATTATTATTATTATTATTATTATTATTATTATTATTATTATTATTATTATTATTATTATTATTATTATTATTATTATTATTATTATTATTATTATTATTATTATTATTATTATTATTATTATTATTATTATTATTATTATTATTATTATTATTATTATTATTATTATTATTATTATTATTATTATTATTATTATTATTATTATTATTATTATTATTATTATTATTATTATTATTATTATTATTATTATTATTATTATTATTATTATTATTATTATTATTATTATTATTATTATTATTATTATTATTATTATTATTATTATTATTATTATTATTATTATTATTATTATTATTATTATTATTATTATTATTATTATTATTATTATTATTATTATTATTATTATTATTATTATTATTATTATTATTATTATTATTATTATTATTATTATTATTATTATTATTATTATTATTATTATTATTATTATTATTATTATTATTATTATTATTATTATTATTATTATTATTATTATTATTATTATTATTATTATTATTATTATTATTATTATTATTATTATTATTATTATTATTATTATTATTATTATTATTATTATTATTATTATTATTATTATTATTATTATTATTATTATTATTATTATTATTATTATTATTATTATTATTATTATTATTATTATTATTATTATTATTATTATTATTATTATTATTATTATTATTATTATTATTATTATTATTATTATTATTATTATTATTATTATTATTATTATTATTATTATTATTATTATTATTATTATTATTATTATTATTATTATTATTATTATTATTATTATTATTATTATTATTATTATTATTATTATTATTATTATTATTATTATTATTATTATTATTATTATTATTATTATTATTATTATTATTATTATTATTATTATTATTATTATTATTATTATTATTATTATTATTATTATTATTATTATTATTATTATTATTATTATTATTATTATTATTATTATTATTATTATTATTATTATTATTATTATTATTATTATTATTATTATTATTATTATTATTATTATTATTATTATTATTATTATTATTATTATTATTATTATTATTATTATTATTATTATTATTATTATTATTATTATTATTATTATTATTATTATTATTATTATTATTATTATTATTATTATTATTATTATTATTATTATTATTATTATTATTATTATTATTATTATTATTATTATTATTATTATTATTATTATTATTATTATTATTATTATTATTATTATTATTATTATTATTATTATTATTATTATTATTATTATTATTATTATTATTATTATTATTATTATTATTATTATTATTATTATTATTATTATTATTATTATTATTATTATTATTATTATTATTATTATTATTATTATTATTATTATTATTATTATTATTATTATTATTATTATTATTATTATTATTATTATTATTATTATTATTATTATTATTATTATTATTATTATTATTATTATTATTATTATTATTATTATTATTATTATTATTATTATTATTATTATTATTATTATTATTATTATTATTATTATTATTATTATTATTATTATTATTATTATTATTATTATTATTATTATTATTATTATTATTATTATTATTATTATATATTATTATTATTATTATTATTATTATTATTATTATTATTATTATTATTATTATTATTATTATTATTATTATTATTATTATTATTATTATTATTATTATTATTATTATTATTATTATTATTATTATTATTATTATTATTATTATTATTATTATTATTATTATTATTATTATTATTATTATTATTATTATTATTATTATTATTATTATTATTATTATTATTATTATTATTATTATTATTATTATTATTATTATTATTATTATTATTATTATTATTATTATTATTATTATTATTATTATTATTATTATTATTATTATTATTATTATTATTATTATTATTATTATTATTATTATTATTATTATTATTATTATTATTATTATTATTATTATTATTATTATTATTATTATTATTATTATTATTATTATTATTATTATTATTATTATTATTATTATTATTATTATTATTATTATTATTATTATTATTATTATTATTATTATTATTATTATTATTATTATTATTATTATTATTATTATTATTATTATTATTATTATTATTATTATTATTATTATTATTATTATTATTATTATTATTATTATTATTATTATTATTATTATTATTATTATTATTATTATTATTATTATTATTATTATTATTATTATTATTATTATTATTATTATTATTATTATTATTATTATTATTATTATTATTATTATTATTATTATTATTATTATTATTATTATTATTATTATTATTATTATTATTATTATTATTATTATTATTATTATTATTATTATTATTATTATTATTATTATTATTATTATTATTATTATTATTATTATTATTATTATTATTATTATTATTATTATTATTATTATTATTATTATTATTATTATTATTATTATTATTATTATTATTATTATTATTATTATTATTATTATTATTATTATTATTATTATTATTATTATTATTATTATTATTATTATTATTATTATTATTATTATTATTATTATTATTATTATTATTATTATTATTATTATTATTATTATTATTATTATTATTATTATTATTATTATTATTATTATTATTATTATTATTATTATTATTATTATTATTATTATTATTATTATTATTATTATTATTATTATTATTATTATTATTATTATTATTATTATTATTATTATTATTATTATTATTATTATTATTATTATTATTATTATTATTATTATTATTATTATTATTATTATTATTATTATTATTATTATTATTATTATTATTATTATTATTATTATTATTATTATTATTATTATTATTATTATTATTATTATTATTATTATTATTATTATTATTATTATTATTATTATTATTATTATTATTATTATTATTATTATTATTATTATTATTATTATTATTATTATTATTATTATTATTATTATTATTATTATTATTATTATTATTATTATTATTATTATTATTATTATTATTATTATTATTATTATTATTATTATTATTATTATTATTATTATTATTATTATTATTATTATTATTATTATTATTATTATTATTATTATTATTATTATTATTATTATTATTATTATTATTATTATTATTATTATTATTATTATTATTATTATTATTATTATTATTATTATTATTATTATTATTATTATTATTATTATTATTATTATTATTATTATTATTATTATTATTATTATTATTATTATTATTATTATTAATTATTATTATTATTATTATTATTATTATTATTATTATTATTATTATTATTATTATTATTATTATTATTATTATTATTATTATTATTATTATTATTATTATTATTATTATTATTATTATTATTATTATTATTATTATTATTATTATTATTATTATTATTATTATTATTATTATTATTATTATTATTATTATTATTATTATTATTATTATATTATTATTATTATTATTATTATTATTATTATTATTATTATTATTATTATTATTATTATTATTATTATTATTATTATTATTATTATTATTATTATTATTATTATTATTATTATTATTATTATTATTATTATTATTATTATTATTATTATTATTATTATTATTATTATTATTATTATTATTATTATTATTATTATTATTATTATTATTATTATTATTATTATTATTATTATTATTATTATTATTATTATTATTATTATATTATTATTATTATTATTATTATTATTATTATTATTATTATTATTATTATTATTATTATTATTATTATTATTATTATTATTATTATTATTATTATTATTATTATTATTATTATTATTATTATTATTATTATTATTATTATTATTATTATTATTATTATTATTATTATTATTATTATTATTATTATTATTATTATTATTATTATTATTATTATTATTATTATTATTATTATTATTATTATTATTATTATTATTATTATTATTATTATTATTATTATTATTATTATTATTATTATTATTATTATTATTATTATTATTATTATTATTATTATTATTATTATTATTATTATTATTATTATTATTATTATTATTATTATTATTATTATTATTATTATTATTATTATTATTATTATTATTATTATTATTATTATTATTATTATTATTATTATTATTATTATTATTATTATTATTATTATTATTATTATTATTATTATTATTATTATTATTATTATTATTATTATTATTATTATTATTATTATTATTATTATTATTATTATTATTATTATTATTATTATTATTATTATTATTATTATTATTATTATTATTATTATTATTATTATTATTATTATTATTATTATTATTATTATTATTATTATTATTATTATTATTATTATTATTATTATTATTATTATTATTATTATTATTATATTATTATTATTATTATTATTATTATTATTATTATTATTATTATTATTATTATTATTATTATTATTATTATTATTATTATTATTATTATTATTATTATTATTATTATTATTATTATTATTATTATTATTATTATTATTATTATTATTATTATTATTATTATTATTATTATTATTATTATTATTATTATTATTATTATTATTATTATTATTATTATTATTATTATTATTATTATTATTATTATTATTATTATTATTATTATTATTATTATTATTATTATTATTATTATTATTATTATTATTATTATTATTATTATTATTATTATTATTATTATTATTATTATTATTATTATTATTATTATTATTATTATTATTATTATTATTATTATTATTATTATTATTATTATTATTATTATTATTATTATTATTATTATTATTATTATTATTATTATTATTATTATTATTATTATTATTATTATTATTATTATTATTATTATTATTATTATTATTATTATTATTATTATTATTATTATTATTATTATTATTATTATTATTATTATTATTATTATTATTATTATTATTATTATTATTATTATTATTTATTATTATTATTATTATTATTATTATTATTATTATTATTATTATTATTATTATTATTATTATTATTATTATTATTATTATTATTATTATTATTATTATTATTATTATTATTATTATTATTATTATTATTATTATTATTATTATTATTATTATTATTATTATTATTATTATTATTATTATTATTATTATTATTATTATTATTATTATTATTATTATTATTATTATTATTATTATTATTATTATTATTATTATTATTATTATTATTATTATTATTATTATTATTATTATTATTATTATTATTATTATTATTATTATTATTATTATTATTATTATTATTATTATTATTATTATTATTATTATTATTATTATTATTATTATTATTATTATTATTATTATTATTATTATTATTATTATTATTATTATTATTATTATTATTATTATTATTATTATTATTATTATTATTATTATTATTATTATTATTATTATTATTATTATTATTATTATTATTATTATTATTATTATTATTATTATTATTATTATTATTATTATTATTATTATTATTATTATTATTATTATTATTATTATTATTATTATTATTATTATTATTATTATTATTATTATTATTATTATTATTATTATTATTATTATTATTATTATTATTATTATTATTATTATTATTATTATTATTATTATTATTATTATTATTATTATTATTATTATTATTATTATTATTATTATTATTATTATTATTATTATTATTATTATTATTATTATTATTATTATTATTATTATTATTATTATTATTATTATATTATTATTATTATTATTATTATTATTATTATTATTATTATTATTATTATTATTATTATTATTATTATTATTATTATTATTATTATTATTATTATTATTATTATTATTATTATTATTATTATTATTATTATTATTATTATTATTATTATTATTATTATTATTATTATTATTATTATTATTATTATTATTATTATTATATTATTATTATTATTATTATTATTATTATTATTATTATTATTATTATTATTATTATTATTATTATTATTATTATTATTATTATTATTATTATTATTATTATTATTAGTATTATTATTATTATTATTATTATTATTATTATTATTATTATTATTATTATTATTATTATTATTATTATTATTATTATTATTATTATTATTATTATTATTATTATTATTATATTATTATTATTATTATTATTATTATTATTATTATTATTATTATTATTATTATTATTATTATTATTATTATTATTATTATTATTATTATTATTATTATTATTATTATTATTATTATTATTATTATTATTATTATTTATTATTATTATTATTATTATTATTATTATTATTATTATTATTATTATTATTATTATTATTATTATTATTATTATTATTATTATTATTATTATTATTATTATTATTATTATTATTATTATTATTATTATTATTATTATTATTATTATTATTATTATTATTATTATTATTATTATTATTATTATTATTATTATTATTATTATTATTATTATTATTATTATTATTATTATTATTATTATTATTATTATTATTATTATTATTATTATTATTATTATTATTATTATTATTATTATTATTATTATTATTATTATTATTATTATTATATTATTATTATTATTATTATTATTATTATTATTATTATTATTATTATTATTATTATTATTATTATTATTATTATTATTATTATTATTATTATTATTATTATTATTATTATTATTATTATTATTATTATTATTATTATTATTATTATTATTATTATTATTATTATTATTATTATTATTATTATTATTATTATTATTATTATTATTATTATTATTATTATTATTATTATTATTATTATTATTATTATTATTATTATTTTATTATTATTATTATTATTATTATTATTATTATTATTATTATTATTATTATTATTATTATTATTATTATTATTATTATTATTATTATTATTATTATTATTATTATTATTATTATTATTATTATTATTATTATTATTATTATTATTATTATTATTATTATTATTATTATTATTATTATTATTATTATTATTATTATTATTATTATTATTATTATTATTATTATTATTATTATTATTATTATTATTATTATTATTATTATTATTATTATTATTATTATTATTATTATTATTATTATTATTATTATTATTATTATTATTATTATTATTATTATTATTATTATTATTATTATTATTATTATTATTATTATTATTATTATTATTATTATTATTATTATTATTATTATTATTATTATTATTATTATTATTATTATTATTATTATTATTATTATTATTATTATTATTATTATTATTATTATTATTATTATTATTATTATTATTATTATTATTATTATTATTATTATTATTATTATTATTATTATTATTATTATTATTATTATTATTATTATTATTATTATTATTATTATTATTATTATTATTATTATTATTATTATTATTATTATTATTATTATTATTATTATTATTATTATTATTATTATTATTATTATTATTATTATTATTATTATTATTATTATATTATTATTATTATTATTATTATTATTATTATTATTATTATTATTATTATTATTATTATTATTATTATTATTATTATTATTATTATTATTATTATTATTATTATTATTATTATTATTATTATTATTATTATTATTATTATTATTATTATTATTATTATTATTATTATTATTATTATTATTATTATTATTATTATTATTATTATTATTATTATTATTATTATTATTATTATTATTATTATTATTATTATTATTATTATTATTATTATTATTATTATTATTATTATTATTATTATTATTATTATTATTATTATTATTATTATTATTATTATTATTATTATTATTATTATTATTATTATTATTATTATTATTATTATTATTATTATTATTATTATTATTATTATTATTATTATTATTATTATTATTATTATTATTATTATTATTATTATTATTATTATTATTATTATTATTATTAT